>CM059868.1:45890127-46452266 GCA_030490815.1 Acer saccharum | reverse complement strand
AACCACCTGATAGCATTATAATCAATCTTCTAACCAAAATTTGCAACAAAAAATTTTTTTTACAAATATTGGTAAATCCTTTTGATGCAAAAATAAGAAAAAATAATAATTAATGCTCAACTTGGCTAAGACCTAGTGACAACCAAATGGAGAACGAGAAGATGACCCTAATTGCATTCCACTTTCCGTATGTAATCAATAGGGATGGGAGCAATAAAATATGTAGGTAGCTGTAACAATTGCTAGACATACTTTGACTTTGGCTAGGGCACATAGTTGATTATTTCTAAACAAATAAGTACAAAGATATAAACTGTTGTCTGCTGGTGAGACATCTAAAAATCTGAAAATTTTATGTTGGAAAGGAACTTAACCTATAGAATTACAAATTATCTAAGCAAATAACTCAGAAGCAACAAGAAAAAAGGAATATCTGCTTTACCAACTGCCACGCGATTTTAGAACCATTTCAACTTTTAATATCTTGTCTCATACAAGAAAAAAAAAATCCAGCAGACAAGGCATGACCATTGTTCAATGGAAGAATACAAGTGAAGCATGCAAAATAAAAGCTAGATATAGAAATTGTGCAACAGCTTCTTCTAATAATCAATAGTAGTCTCAAGTCTCAAGTCTCAAGTCTCAACTTAACGAGGAGGGGGGCTGTGAAATAGTTTTTGTTTCATTTTCTTGTGTATTCTGTAAGTCTTCATTTGGGGCTTAGGTATCATAGATCTCTCTGGTTCTCTAAAGGAGGCTCCTATTTGATACCCTAGTGGACTGTTATCAGAAAGTTTTTCTTAAAGCAATTTTTACTTTGTACTTTGATATTTCTCTTAACAAAATATTTTCTTGTTTCCTCTACAAAAATAAATAAATAAATGATATAAGCCTCCTCTAGTCCTCTTACTCAAACACTGCATTTTCATTTAATAGACCTTCATTTGATGGAGAAAGAATTAGGAAAGAGTTGTTTTTAGGCTAGGATTTATTTAGTGTCTTTTTTCCCCTAAGCTTCTAAGGATTTTTATTTGATTAAGTTGTTTTACGGCTCTTTTACCTTCTAAGTTTTTTTACCATTGAGTAGGTCTTATGTCTTTTGTTTTGACAGACACATGAATTGAGAATTTGATAGCTCTAATCCCTCTTCTTCTCTTCAATATGGAATATCAATCTGAGACAACGGGATTTCCGCAAGTATCTGATGCAAGTACCAAATTATAATAACGTAGTAGCATGTAAAGATGTTCAGGAGTAATAAATGGAAAAATTCATGCATCACTGTTTTAGAAAGAATAAACCAGTGCTCTATTTAGCATAAAAGACAGAAATACTGACATTAATATATGCCTCCTCTTTAAATTCCTGGCACACTCCTAAGAGAAGTGAATCCAGCTTCTGAAGAGTTCTTCCCAGCCAAACCTGTATTCATTTTTTTTATTTTTAATAACAAAGAAGGGGCACAAATGATAAAGGGGCAATTCGTATGAGCAACTGTAAGCAATAAAAACAAAAGTGTACATCATCGAAAGGTGAAATAACCAGCATCACATAAATTTTTAACTTCAGAAACGAAAATAAAAGTATTGATTTTACAAACTTTTAATAAAAATAAAATTTAATTATAGATTTCTCAAGCTATAAATGAGAATAAAGATATGTAACTCAATTTGATTTACATATAAAGCTATAAACATTTAATAATTACCTCAACGCCACGGCTCATCTCTTGTATTGCTGAGAGCTCTGAGTAACTATCTAATATCTGCAAATACTCAGATAAGACTTGAAATGCCTGCAATTAACAAGCATTCAGCCTATAATTTTAGAGAAGTTCCCCACAAGTATTATATATATAAGATAAACCAAGAAAATTAGAGAACAAGGTTTATAAGATACATAAACCAACCTTGCAATAATTTCCTTCGTCAACAAGGGACTCAAGTGCCAATTGCATGTCCCGTGCATGACAGAGCTCAGTTAGTATTGGAACCATGTCCTGCAACCAGAAACGGAGATGAAGTCACTACGCATAATTAGGTACCTTGATGAATGCTATCTCCAGTAATATAATATTAATCGACACTATAGGGATAAAATCCACATTGATGCCCCAAAGAGACACTGTACAACCCAATTATGTTCAATAAACCATTACAACATGAATACAACCCAAATAAAAAAATAACAAATAGTGATCATTCTCTCCATATAGGATCTATTACTCATTAAGAAGATGATATTGTTGAGAACATTACATACATGATTAGACTTAGATTAAAGTACAGAAGTGTGTGAAAAGAACTGAGATCACAGAATACCTACAAAATCTAGATGAAATTTTTGAACGGAGCCACTTATGAAACATAAACTTATTTTATGCTTTATAAATAAAATGTTGGGTGATCCAGAAACAACGTTCAAAGAAATAGAGTAATCAAGATTAGAATGTGTTATGATAAGTAAGCAACTACATAAGAAAAAAATAGTATAAAGTGGTATAAATAGAGGACAAAATGAGGGGCAAGAAACACTAAACAAAGAAATCTACAGGCACAAAGGAGCACTACCAAAAAAACAAGAAAATGATGCAAGTAGAAATAGTAGAAATGAGATCATTACTTGAGACTTATATATTCCTATATGCAAAATGGAATGCAGCATCGGCGATCAAGAATCACAAACCAAGCTACATTTGGTTCAGATTAGGCTGAACTAAGTTCAGTCAGTTCCATGAAGAATATGGAACTCAATGTATCAATATGCTCTCAGTATTTTAGTAAGAACAAGGTTACAGAACAAGAATGACTTGATTGACTTCTTTAAGCAAAGTGAATAAAGTGAAGTTTAAGCTGATATGAAACGGCCCAATAATAGCATTTAAGCACTCTAACACACTCTCTCATGTGCAAGATCAACGGGCTTGCCACATGGCTCTAACCCAAACAGATACACAAATTTAACCACATGGGGGGACTCAAACCCAGAACTCCTTGGTACAAGGTTTTGATACCATGTCAGTAACTGCTAAACTCAAAAGCTTAAGCTGATAAGAAAAGACCCAACAATAGTATTTAATCATTATAACAGCGTACATCGTTAGTAGAAATCTTGTGAAAATCTTGTGACGTGGAAGAGTAAGAAGCAAAGAGAATCCCACAACGGCTCTATAAAAAAAATTACATACAAAATTATTTTTGAAGTAGAAGAAAGAAAGAAAAGGCAAACACCATGCATATTACACTTGCGGATAGCAGATAAAGATCAGGACAACTTCAATGTCAGAAGAAAGAAATATACCAGAAGAGCTTGTTTCTTTTTGGAATTAGTATTTACAATGAGATCCCTGGAAACTTCGTTGATTGATGAGGTTATATGACGTCTTCCATTCTGCAAATGCAAAAATAACAACCAAAACCAAATTAAGCAAGGGAAACAGCAGTAGTGGAAAGATGACGTAAAATAATAACCGGACCAATAGCTTGTCCACACACACGAGGTTGTTTACATATTTAAGCAAAACAGAATGCAAATGCTTACCATACAGATGACATTTGCAACCTTTAAGTCTTTCTCCAATTCCCTGACTAAATTCATCCCCTTCACTGGCCAAGAGTAAGTATTAATATCCCATTCAAAAATACTTCAATTGCAATTCTAAGATCTTACTACTGGACAACTAGAACCAGACCTAGACTCTTAAGAAAAGCAAAAAAGAATCAGCACGCTAGGAAGCAAACAAACCACACTATTATTCATAATACTAAGAGACAAATGGTATAATATTTCAAACTTCTAGATCATGAATTAACAAGACTTGAGACATTGATTGTGATGAATCAAACAACTTACAGAACTGAAATTATACAAAACTAACACCAAACCTATAGGTCCATCTCTGGATAATGAAAAGGAGAAGAAGGTAGCAACAAACATTCTAAACATATAATCCAATACATTAAGTTATATGCTGTTGACATCTAGGGAAACATTAGTAAAGTTCTTAGAATCCTACGTGTCGATTGTTGGAATTAATGAGACTTGAGTGAATATGTTCATTTTAACATGCAAGACATTCTATACTTCAACCTCAAATTGGAGAATCGAAAACTCAACAAGCTATAGGGAATGGAAAAATAAATCCAGTTCGTTGATCAAAATTTCAAAAAGAAAAAATTGCTTAGACTTGAAATAGAGCCCAGAACATTTGACATTGATGACATCATGAAAAGATGATCCAGCACAGAAGAGTTGCACACAATTATACACACAGAAGGACAAAGGCAGACAAAGGGAGGGAGGGAGGGAGAGAGAGAGAGGTCCAAATTGAAATACTCAAATGTTTTCTTTTTATGTTTGATAACTTCAAATGAAATGACCATTTAATGCAGAAAGAAAATATAAAGTCATGCTATTACATTCAGCCACATCCTTTTTCAATATATTTATGAGGCAAACAAAAACCTTATAAAACCAAATCTAAAATGTAAAATAATAGTTTACACCATGTCATATGAACAGCAGAAGACTACTAATCATTTTAATAAAAATATCTGACACTGTCTATGTTACAAACATAAAATATCCCATATAAAGTTATATTAATACAAGTTCTGAGGAGATAAGACAAATTTGTTCAAAACAACTTACCCATTACTTCATGATGCTCCATAACATGGTGGGACAGATTCTCAGCTACTCTATCCAGTTGAACTAATCTGAGAGCAGCCTATAAAACAGAAATTCATACTGACTTTGAGTTAATAAATTGAATCAATTCAGGAAAATATTCTGCAGTCGAATGACAATACACAAGAACCTTTATATACAGTAGGTTATTAATCAAAAACAAAACAAAAAACCACATAACCCTCAAACTAACTACATATAATGTGTATTCTCAAAATGAAGTAATGAAATCAATACAATCAAACTGAAGACGACACAAAATCGTGGTGAAGCAACATCCTGCATGCAAACCAAAGAGACAAACCTGCAAGTATAATCACCACTGAGCTATAAAATTATACATTCCACAAACAATAGGAGAATGAGGAAAGGAAAGATTAAGCATGCATGTCTCTGAAAAAGGGTTAACAGTCTTAGGTTGCTGGTATATGCCATTTGTTGATATGAATAACTATTCAAATTCATGTGATGCAGTATTTCCTGGAAAATACATTTGACCATATGATGGATTAATGTTTAGGTCTTTAGGACCATCACATTGATCAGCTTGGAGTGAACTCGTCTATTAACCTTTATGTTGGACTCTCAACCAAATAAGCCTAAATCTTAACCAATTCAGATCAACTACAAGAATTTGTTTCCACCACCGGACCACCCTGTCTTATTTAGAACCTTCATGGTGATCTAAAACTTTAAAACTCTGGACCTAAAAGTTTAAGCTATTAGGAAATGGCCTAACAATAATATTTAAGCATTCTAACACACCCTCTACATGTAAGACCAATTGATACACAAACACATAACAAATTTATATATAGTCATGTGGGGGATTCGAACTGAGGCCCTCTCGGTAAAACTAATTTGGGTACCATGTCAATAACCATTAGGAAAGGACCTAATAATAATATTTAAGAACTTTAACAATAACCTTAAGTCCTTAACTAATTATTAGAGAAAGGAATTTATTTTTAATATATGATAATGATAATAAAAAACCAAGGTTTGGAACTCTATTCCCAGCAACAACAACAACAAGAAGAAGGATGCTTGACAGCATTTAAGACCGTCAATAGTAAAATTGAGCCAAAGGCTCAGTCACAGCCCATTCTTTGATCTGCTCTCCATTAGAAGCCAAAGAAAAATTAAGAGATAAATTGGACAAATACCTGCTTCTCAAAATATGCCAAGTCATTTTCTTCTGTCGGAATGTGATTTAAAATGTGACTTATTGGATCGAAATCCTACAAAAAGACATTTGCAACATTTTATTAGCCTTGTAAAATAATTAAATTTAATATACACATGCGACACAACAATATTAACAAGTAGGGAACAAATCCAGGAAATAACACGGACAATAATTATAGGCATATAGCTTCTTTTCATTTGTTTATAGCACAAAGGTACACAAATAATTCTAGGGATTGTAGAAAGGGAAGATAGGTATGAATAAGAGAGAAAGAAAATGAAAAGAGAGAATGGCAAAGATGATTCAATTTATTCAGCTTATTTTTCTGTTTTACGAAAAGCTGGTGCAGACTGCAAGTATAAGACTAGGCAATCCTACATTTGAGAGAGTAGTAAATCATTAACCCCTTGGAATATCATTCTCAAGTTGGAGCATAGATATCTACAAGACCAACAGCCAACTTATAGGTATGCTTTGCTCTCCCTGTTGAACTATCAACCACATCCAGCTTGGTCTTCATACAAGGATCATAAATTAAGACAAAATAACAATACAGTGCCAGGCAACCTAAAATTCTCAACTCCAAGAATAACATTCCAAGGCATACTGGTTCATAGACATATTCCAAAAGTCATAAAACCATTTATAGCAGCAGAACTGAATCTAGCCATAGCAGCAACAATAATGGCATGTTTGCTAATCCTCCCAAAGACTCAGGAAAAAACAACCACAAATCATTTTACAGTACAGTGATCTAAACTCGATGGAATAGGTTCCCCCAATACAAGGCTATAATGAAAGGTGACAACAGCTGGAAAAGATGACGGCCCTCCTCCAGTATGAGAAGACTTAAAATTATCTAATAATCTCATTGTTATAAAGTCCTATAACATAGACCAATTAATACCAAGAATGCAATTAACCTAACATATCTGAGGCAATGAATAACACTTTGTATAGACGAAATTGAGAGTAAACTAGTTAAATTTGTAATGAATAACCTCACAATTTAAAATTTTCTTTCAAGACCCCATATCCAACAGGATATCCCTCTAAACGTAATGTAACCTATTATTTCAAGATTGATGCAGTCTTCAGTAATTTTGAAATTTATATAACATATACATACAATCATATACGCATCAAAAAAGCAGGCCTTAACATAAAGCATAGAGACATTGATTATCAAGTAAACCTCTTCATAGAATTCTTCATCTAGCTCCTCCACGGCTTCAGCATGAGGTCTACTTCCATATATAGAGCTCAGTTCTTCAGAACTTGATGGTAGACTGTACCTCTGATGAGCAGGCAGTCCTGCAAGAGCACGAGCAACCGCAGCTGCTGCTGCAGCTCGAGCTGGAACCTAATGGAACACGATGATCAAAGCGATGATAATCAGCCAATTTTTACTCAAAATTGAAACTAGAATGCGCATTTTCTCATAACAATATGAGAGTCAAAGTAAAAGAAAAATGGAGCAAGTATGTACCTCGGGACGATCAGAAATGGAAGGCAAGAGACCAAGGGATCTGGCAGAGCGTACGGAGCTGAGAAATTTCTCACCAACCTTGGACAAATCCATTCCGTCTCCTTGGAATAACAAAAGCGGGACCAGGAATAGAGCCCTAGAGCCTCCTCCTCCTACTGCGCTCAAATCTCCATTGAACACTAACGGATTCCCCAAAACGGTGCCGAATGGGAACAGATTTGGCTGCATCTCAACTCCACACCACCGGATCACACCCGCCCATTTCCAGCGCAGGACAGATCTGATTCGATTTTTTTTTTTACTCGCTGTGACTGACTGTTGTTGCTATGGTTTGTTTGGTTGGGAGTTATTAACAAACTAATTGCTTTAAGTGTTGTATGACTTTGGAGCACTCTCTCTCTCTCTCAAGTCTCAGGTCTTTATCTCACCCTGTCTGCCTGACTGAGGTTTTATTGTACAAAGTGTTGGAAGAAAGAAAATTTACTTTGATTCCATAAATCGATTAATTAATATTTTTATTTTTATTTTCATTTTTTAGATTTTTATTAACAAAATTGTCAATCGAATCCCGACAAGAGTTTTTTTATTTATTTATTTATTTATTTATTTATTTAGAAATACTCTGTTAATAAAGTATTTTCGAAAAATGCACCGAAAAATCTTAATGATATAAGAAAATTTTCATTTTTTTTTTGTGTGTTGAAAACATAGGACGTGTCCCGTAAACATTTTTCATTTATTGTTTTTAAAAATAAAAATGAAAATGTAAATAGCGTTTTTTGTTTCAATTTTAAAATCTAAAAACGTGTCTGGTAGCATATACGGAAAACAATATTCTAAAAATAAAAACGGTAAAAACACGTCTAGTAGATTAACTGAAAATATTTTTAAAAAAATTGCAATATCAAATTTATATTATTTTTTTACATTATAATGTCATATTCATATAAAAAAAATGCCCTATTATTTTTTATATTGTAATTTATAAATTTGAATAATAAAAAATAGGTTAATAATTCTTCACAAATCAGTTTCAAGAAAAAAATTCATCACAAATAATAAATTTTTATTAAATAAATATTATTTTTTTATTAAATATAAATTAGAGGGAAATCAATTAAAAATAGAGTAACTTTATTTTGTCCAAATTTGGTGCATGAATGATGTGGCATCATTATAATTCATTCATTTAAATTATGTAAATCTAATACAATTTAATTGAATGAATTATAATGATGTCACGTTATTTTGACACCAAATTTGTACAAAGTAACATTATTATTAAAAATATCCAAAAAAAAAAAGGAAAAAATATGGAGGAGCATATCGATGGAGCAATGGATTTGCTCCCAAGGCTTCTCATATTTGTCTCATATTTTCCATTCAAATCAAAATTCTTCACTCTCTTCACCTTCCATTTAATCAGATTTCTCAAATTCAACACCCTAACTCCACTTTCCTCCCCAAAAATGAAAAACCCAAACGACAAACTCATTGACCAAATTGGTTTACAATACTCGATCGATAAAATTTTCAATGGGACGGTCTCATTAACACTCGGTGAGACCGTCCCAATGAGATTGCACTATTTATCTTGAGAACTTAAATATATATTATTAAACTATAATTTAGTGTAATCTCATTTGACGGTTTCATCAAGTGGAAATGAGACTGTCCCATTTAAGATTTTCTCCGCTCAATCATAGCACACCTCATCAGCTTCACTCTTTACTCGTCATCATCATCATCCATCGCTTTTACAACAAAAACCCAGATTTTGTAGCTTCAAAAGAAGTACATAGTAAAGAAATTAACCGACCCAACAAGCTTAATCGACGCCCCATGATTAACATCCAACAAAACCCCCAAGTTTGGATCAAAATGAAGACCCTTCTGCTAGCAAAATTGTTGCTTTTTCGAAGAAGATATAATCTAAGAAAAATCTGTGCACTAGACCTATGCGGACCCACCACAATGACGATGATTCTAGGGTTTTAGAAAGAAGAAGAAGATGAAGAAAACATACGAAGGAGAAGGAGACATAAAAAAAAAAAAAAAAAAAAATTGTGAGTTTTTTAATTTAAAAAAAAAAAAAAAGGAAAACAAAGAAAACATGTATAATGTGTTTTTCATGTTTTTTAATTTTAACACTGATTTTATTTTCCATTTTGTTTTTATTTTTTTGAAAACAAAATGAAAAATGGTTACTGAACACGAACTCGAAATCATTTTTGGAAAACAAAAACGAAAACCGGCTGAAAAACAGCTACCGAACAGGCCCTTAATTTACTTTCGATGGAACATTTTGTCACGCGTAGTCGTATATTGATGGTTTGGTACATCATATTTATTTTTACGATGAGTTTGAGTCTTACAAGGGTGTATTCAATTACGATTTTAAAAGACTTTTAATAACTTTTATGGAATTAAAAAAGTTTTGATGTATTCAATATAGACTTTTAACAACTCTATAAAACTCATGAGGTATTCAATACAAACTTTTATAGACTTTTAAAAATGTTTTAAAAGTCATGTGGTATTCAATCAAGATTTTTTAATAGTCTATGAAAGTTATGAGGTATTCAAAATCTCATTGACTTTTAACGACTTTAAAATATCAATAACTTTTAATGATTTTTAGTTATAACAAATTTCATAATTTGCTTACATTCCTACCAAAGACTTTCAATGACTTTTTAAAAAAATATATATATAGAAAGAATTTCACTTTAAAAGAAAATATAAAACTCTTTAAAAAAAAAAAAAAAAAAAATCAACCACCAAATATATGTTCTATTTTCAAATAAAAGCACGTTCATTCTTAACAAATTTCATAAATAAAATAAAACGAATAACTTTAAAATAAATAAACATTATTAAAAAAAAAACATCCAAACATTAATGATCTATAACCAAAAATATATATATATATATAAAACAACTTTTCATCGGCTATGCAATTAAGGACGAGAGATTTCATATTTTTTACCTATATTTTTAAAGCAACTAAACAACACCGAAACAAATCAAATGAACTTCATTTATGTAAAATAAAAAATAATTAAAGACAAAACCACTACTTAACCATACCAATATGCCATAATCAAAGTCGCATATGAGCGTGACTCCATGTAATTATGATCAATATCAAACTACCCACTTTTAGGCATGGATCTTATTCAACAACTAGGTGCGGTTTTTATGTTTTATCTTTAGTAACTTGAATGAACTTTTGGTTGATTTTCTATACTCATTGTCATACTTTCGTAGAGACATGTAAACGTTAATATTATTGTCGGTTTGCTACATTTATTCTAAAAGAAAATTTATAATATTTTGACTAATTATAAAAAACAAATAAAATTTTGACTAATTATTAAAAAAAAAAGGAGCATAATGTCTTTATAATGCAAAATATAATTAAAAAAAATAAAAATTAACACATATATAGACATGAATGCTTTTGTCAAGTTTAATTAACGATGGTTTTTTTTTATTCATTTGAAAAATTATTTTTATTGACATGATAAATATATATAATTTTGCTAAAACAAATTATACATTATATTTAGAAGTCAATGAAAATATATAAATATCTATAAAAGTTTTTTAAAATGAAAGTCTTTGAAAGTCTTTTAAAATGAAAGTCTATAAAAGTCTTTTAAATAAAAGTCTATAAAAGATTTTTATAATCTTGTAAAGTCTATAAAAGTCCATAAAATCTGCAAAAATCATCAACTTAAAAAAAGTTATTAAAAGTCTTTCGAAATCCTAATTGAATACACCCCCTTTTTATTTGTCTATTGAATTGCAAAATGTATGGGAATTAGGGGCTGTCCGGTAGTAAGATTTTTGAGTGTTTTTGTTATTGTTTTCGGGAAAACGATTTCGAATTCGTGTTCGTTAACCATTTTTCATTTTATTTAAAAAATAAAAAATAAAAATAAAAACCAGTGTTAAAAATTGAAATACATGGAAAACATGTTTAAGTTGTTTTCTGTATTTTTCATTTTGTTTTTCTAACTTTTTTTTCTCACTTTTTCTTTTTTCTTCAGTGATCAAAGACTCAAGTCTTCATCTTCTTCTTCTTTCATTCTTCGCTCATCAAAGCCTCAAAGACATTAAGGTCTGCATCTTCTTCTTCTTTCTTCATCTTCTTCTCCTCCTCCTCCTCCTCCTCCTTCTTATTCTTCCCCATCATATTCTCCTTGGAAGCAAATTTGGAGGAGCTGGTGGCGGCTCTAAGGCCAGAGGGAGTGGGATCCTCCTCCGGCGACACCGATCTGGCCCCTCCAGCCTTAGAGTTGCCGCCGGCTCCTTTATTACTTTTTTTTTTCAAAGATTTACGAAAAAAAATCATGTAATTTATGTTTATTATTTAAATTTATTTTTAAATTGTGAGTTGGTTGACAAATGTTTCCATTGATTTCATGAATCAAAGCCATATTCTTGACCATTGATTTCATGAGTTAGTTGACAAATTTTTGTTGGTTGCATTTGAAAAATTGTTCATGGTGGTTGATTAGATTCAAAACGAATCCAAGATTATAACACTGCCTTTCCAATTCAAAATCAAGGGCCTTTGTTTGTTTATTTGGGGTTTAATTAGGTATAAAAAGTAATGAGACCAGAGCAATACCAAAAACAATGGAGGCCACCCGTAGCCCAACTCAAAAACAAATAACCGCAAAAGCCAACAGACCCAAACACCCAGTCAAATGGGAAGCAACCCACTGCTAACAAAAAAAAAAAAAAAATGGGTGTAGAGAGTAATCCGGTGTCTAAAGAATTTTTTGGGTGGCATAGCTAATAATTAGATGAATTATTGACCCACTTTTTATTCAAAATAAAAAATTATAATAGAAAAAATATTAGGAAAATTAACAATTTTTTATATTTTTCGGTTAACCTACCAAACGCGTTTTTTACGTTTTCATTTTCAGAATACTGGTTTCAGCATATGCTACCAAACGCGTTTTTGGATTTCGAAATTGAAACCAGAAACACTGTTTTCATTTTCATTTTTCTTTTCGAAAAACAGCCAATGAAAAATGCTTACAAGACGTGCTCTTACATTTTGAACGTATTCATGTCTCGACAAGTCTATGATCTGATTGATATCTCTATAGATCTCTGATTTAAGATTATTATTACTTAAGCGATGTTGATTTAAACTCGAAAGTCGAAACTTAAATTTAATTGATACAATTTGATAGACATGTTTATATATCATACATACATGCATACAAATACGTGTGTTGCAATGACCATGCAATCTAATTTGTTACATTTGAGATACAGCAGGGAGCATTAAGGCTATGTTTGATTGTTTTACTATAAAAATAATCTCTGTATAGCTTAACTTTAGAAATAATCAGCTTATAAGATAAGTTGATAGGTGTTTGATAAACTAACTTCATAAATAATCAATTTTAAAAAAGAAAAAAAAAAAAGGAAAAGTGTTTGGTAAACTTTAATTGATAATGGAAAATGACCAAATGGGCATATATTGTTAAAATGTCATATATTATTCAAATATATCTATAATTGATACCTTTTTGTGAATATTTTTTCAAGTTTTTTTATTTTATTATTATTTTAATTTACAGTTTGTTATGGTTAATTTTCCAATAATTTTTTCTTATTTTTCCATTTTTTATTTAAAAAACTATTTAAAAATAAATGACTGTTATACTTTTATTTTTTCATTTTTTATTTAATAAACCATTTTCATTTTTTATAAGTCAACTCTGAAAAAACACCTGACTGAGTCAATTTAGTCTTCTTCTCCGTTCACACAATCAACCTCTGCATCTAAAACTATGGCATCGACCTTTCTAATTTCTCCTCCATCTCCAGCTCCACCAAGATTGTGGCCAACCTTCGTCAAGCGCCACTGATATCCTCTCCTATGCCGACGATGAACAAGCATTTGAAATCGCGAATCCGGTTACAAAAACCTCCTCCATGTTCGCAACGGAATCGCAATTCCAATCTCGAAACAGAGAGGCATTTGCCTCCTCCACTGTCGGATGAGAAACCAACCTCATTCAGCGACTTTGGCATCGCCAGTGGAAGTCAACTCTCCTCCGGCCTCCATTGTCGGTGGTGGTCACTGCCCTAGCACCGTAAGATACTTCAAAAAATACAAATTTAATTTTTTTCAGTTTTTTAAAATATTATTAATTCATAAAAAAAAATATCGTTATTAAATATGATGGTATTATTGTCTTTATATTAAAATAGCAAGGGTATTGTAGATATTTCGAATATGAGGGTCAGCTTCTTTAATAATCAGCTTCAAAAGCAACCTCCAACCAACTTCTCAAAAACTAATTATTTGAGAAACAGATTATAAAATAAGCAGCTTTTGAGAAGTTTACGGTCCATTTACTCAAAACTTGAGAAATAAGTGATTATTTCTCAAGCAAAAGCAACAAAAAAAAAAACATAGCATAATTATATAAGACATATATTTCATTATATCCACCGGTGGTATATCCAAAAACAATTGAGTGGTAAAAGTCTAATAAAATAGAACAGAATAAGGTTTGACCTAATACTCCAATAGCATTTCTTTCACACTCACATCAAAAAGGTGGTAGATAGGAATGACAAATGTACTCGACCGGACCAAGTACCTGGACTTACCTATATCGGAATTCTCGGGTAGAACCCAGACGTTCGGGCACCTAAGCAAGTTGTGTTCCAGCCTGGGTCTGCGTGTAAAGCTAGCAACAAATAATTACGACACAAAGAATATTATAATAATTGATTTGGGTGATAAATATAAACTGTATAGGGGTTTTCTACTAGACCGTTATATTTCAGTTATGAAGTATGAATCAAATGATGAATGTTATGTTTGTATTGAAAACATTGTATTTTCATCCCAAATGTGTCACAATAATATTTTGAAGTTGATAGGATGTTGCTTAGTAACTGAAATTCCTATATTAGTGTTTGAATCATTTGTTAAGCATGAAACTCTCAATCTCGGTCCTATTATTGATAGTCATCAAGAATTCAATTTGGAGCCTTTATAGTGGAAACAGGGGTTAAACATTTCAATGGAGATTGCTCATGTATTTGCTTATCTTCATTTGGGATTTCCTAGGCCCGTTGTTTATGACTTTTATTATTCAGGCAAAATCTTATTGGATGAACACTGTGTTCCCAAACTATATGATTTTTCGAAGGCAAAATGCATTCTAGAAAGAAAAACTCATTAAAAGAAACAATTCCAAGAGTAGCACGTTATACATCACCTGAGCAATTTATAGATGAGAATTGTGATATTTATGGTTTTGGTGCATTCCTACTCGAGCTTTTGACTGGACGGTGGATACTTGACTTAATGAAGGAATACCCTGAAGGTAGTTCTGAAACTACTCCGTAGAATTTTTGGTACAAAATTATTTGTGTGGATAAAGTTTTGGAAAGCAATTCCGAAACGAAGGTTTGGAACAAACTGATTGAAATCTTCCTCCTAGTTTTTAGTGTCTTGTGATTGTAATGATATTATTTTTTATTTGCTTTATTTTATTTTTTTCCTTTTTCAAAGTGTTAAAAAAGTCCCGAGTAATATATTTGTTGTGTAATACAATTTTATGTCGGAATCAAACTGGGTTATTCTGGGTTTACTGATGACGTCATTTCTATACTTGTTTTAGGGCCCTATTTTCCATTGCTTACGCTTGTTTCTCGGGTATTTTTCATTTATTAAAATGTGTGTTTGTGAGCCTTGTGTAGGTGATTATCCCTAAATTAGGGGTTTGAACTTATTTGGAGAGTTTGAAGGCAAAAAGGTACCCAAAAAAAAAAAAAAAGGGTGTGGCTGAAATTGTAAGGGCGTGTGAAGAACGAGCAACTTGCAGAGACCATAACTCTCTCCACAAATTGAGGAGATTTCTTTAAAGGGTTTTCTTTACAACTTAATTCTTTTTGTATTTCTTGTTTTCTTTGATGTGTAATCTCCATTTGAGAACTTTGTAATCATTCAGTTGTGCTATTTATATATGATTGTTCTTAAATTTATTTGGGTCTTATTATATTCTTTATTATATCTATGATTTAAATCTCTTATTGTAACATGCATGTGTATGGAGGTTAGAAATTGATGTGTATTCATTAATGAGATTAGGAGTATAGTAACTTAATTTAGGAGTAGTGTAATGTAATATTCCATGATTGTATGCATGTTGTTGATGGATGATTCAAAATGCGATGTTTATAATGATTTGAGTGATTGAGAGTTAGGGTTGTGCTTGGGCATAATCTTAACTAATTAGCTCCAAAGAATGAGAAAAGTTTGGTTGATGCATTGACGTGTTAGATCAAGCTTTGGTTCTATATTTTTGAACTTAATGGGTCTTTTGTTTAAGACACAATTACTCATTCCATGACTTTGGTTGAGTGATGAATTGATTTTGGTAATTTCCTTAATCAAGAGAATGAACCATTTACTTAAATTGAATGTACTTAATGTTTAACAATTAACTTGATGTATATTGTTCTATGATGAACTTATTTCTCATTTAAGTCATCGATCTTAGGGAGATTAGAGAGAAAAAGAGAGAGCTTTCTCATTTATGAGGGAGTTAGGTATTCAAGAAGATTGAAGACTTGCACTGATCATCTAGTGGTAAAGACATCCGATTGATAACTGATAAAACTCGACGTTTGAATCCTGGTAGCGGATAGGTTCTTCTTTCTTTTACTCTGGTATTTATTTTCTTTGTATTTCTTGTCTCTTCTTTGATGTGTACTTTCATTCATTAGGGATTTGATGTAAATCTAGAGGCAACACTAAATAACATGCAATTACACCATCAATTTCAAAGTTAGCAACTTAAAACGAAAAACTCCTAAACTATTTGTAATAAAAACTTTAAATCTTTAACTATAGTCAACACAGACAATCAATACTCAAACCATGCACTCAAAATCAGTACAAGAACACTATAAAACACTATAAAACACTAAGGTTGTGTTTGTTACGCGGGATAGGATTTGACTATTTTTAATACATGGGATTGGATTAAATTGGATTAAATTAGATTGGATTGGATTGGATTGGATTGGATTAATTATAGTATTTTCCGTGTTTGGTACAATATGGGATTGGACAAAAATAGTCCAATCATGTGTTTGGTATGTGATGGGATTGGAATAAAATAATATATATTAAACTAGTATTTAAATCAGTTTAAATAAATTTAATATTTTAAATATAAACAATATAATATAAAATAAATAAAGTATGGGTCACATCCAAAAAAATAAGTATAAAATACATAATGGTGGGTCCCACCAACAAAAAAATTAAAAAAAAAATATATGAAAATTAGGACTAAGATAGTCCCAACATCTTTGGCAGGACTAAATAATCCCGCCACGGCAGGATTATTGTTGGGGCCCACAGTATTATTTTCCAGTCCATTGCTCACACTAAACGTGGGAATGAGACTAAAAATTAGCCAATCCAACCCAATCTTGTGTAACAAACACAGCCTAAAAGTGAAAAAAAAAAAAAAAAAACATACATTCAAAGCAAAACAAAACTATAACCACTTTCAACCCTTTTGATTTGAACACCTCTACTCAAACAAAACTAACATAACTAACCTTCAAACACTCTTAAAACATCATTTCAACGTTTGCTCAGTAAATTTTGGTGATGTTAGGGTTTGTTTTGGCATGAAAACGAAGTTGAAGGTTTTGGTGATGGTGAAGGTGGAAAACGATGGAAACTGAGAAAGTGAGGGACCACGTTCGTATTAGAATATTAGCATTCATCAAAACCTCATGTTATTTTATTTATTTTTAATTATAAATGTTTATTAATGAGTTTTCTCATCTATGAGAGAGTTAGGCATTCAAGAAGATTAGAGACTCACCGTGACCGTCTTATGGTAAAGACATCCGATTGACAACCGAAAAAACCCAGCTTCCGAATCCCGGTAGTGGATGGGTTCTTCTTTCTTTCACTCCTGTATTTCTTTTCTTTGTATTTCTTGTCTCTTCTTTGATGTATACTTTCATTCATTAGAGATTTGATGTAAATCTAGCATTGTTGCCTCTTTTATTAAATATGTATGTTGATAATTGAGTGGTTATTTAAGTTCTTAATGTTTTAAGTGATTAGCCACCACTTAAATAAACTTTGGTTGTTGTGTTGTGCACTGAGAGGCGATGCACACAACGTGCTCGATTAAATGTTCACTGCATGTAGAGTAAGGTAGAAATATGTGAGACTTTACATGTATAGTTGCTAAATGTGTCTCATTGTTCTTAATGAACTCATGTTTATGTTCAAGTAGCCAGTAGCCAATAGCCATCGAGAGATAAGTCTATTGGTTCATAAGAGTATAACTTTTGTTGCTCAAGAGAAAATATTGGCGAGGATTAAGTGAGCATGACTTTCAACATTAATAAGCATGTTTGTATGAATTTGTGTAATTGTTATGGTGGAATCATCTATTTAGTGTAACCACCAATCCTACATCCCACCAATCCTACATCTCTCCAATCTATCTTTGTAAATACTATTGTATATAATTTAATTTTTTATAGTAATATTTACATATAATGCATACACAACACACTCCTCAATTAGTTTTATAATTCAATTATACTAGGAATAGTTGACGAATTATACCTTCTCATGGGAATGAACTTTATTTATCATTGTACTACACTCACATGCCTCATACAATTGCAAGTTGCATTTTATACGTGGGCATTTACAAATTTTGGATTGTAATCTGTTTTTTGTGTTTTTTTTAATCTCTCTATCTGCCTACTGTCTTAACATTTTAAGCAGATGTTTGATGGAGACATCCTTAGAAATATTTGGTGTACATTAATCTTAAATTTATTATTATCATTTTTATTACTTTAATGTTTATTCAAAAGTACAAGCAAGATATATATACATAAATTGATATTTGTATATATAGATACATAGCTAGATATATACATAGATGCTTCTGGAGATTATTATAAAATACAAAAGTACAAACCTATCATAGCTACATTATTAGAAAATTATTTCTCTGATGTGCAATTATATGCCCTGATATTGCCTTCTCTTTTTATTTTATAGATTATTAGAAAATTGTTTTCACACAGTGTATCTACTTGAAGTTAATAGTTATTATATACTAACTTTTTAATTCAATTTTATAGGTTGAATTGTCTTCATCATAACCAAATCTTGATTTTGATAGTAATAATCCATTGAATACTCAAAGTCAAGCTCCAAATTGTGATATTAATCTTGTTGATATAGATGGCGTCAAGTGTGAAAGTAGAAGGCAAACTAGTATGAGGAGTACTAAAAGAAGTAGTTCGGGAAGACCAAAACATACCTTTGAAGCTTGGAACCATTCTAAGAGAGAGATTATAAATGGAAAAGTAAAAACAATATGTCATCATTATGGTAAAGCTCTAGCCGGACATCATAAGCAGGGGGACATCACATTTGCTCAACCACATAACTTCTTGTCTTAAAAAATGGGTTAATTGCATTAACTTACCCTTACTTTATTGGATATAGCAAGATTTTAAAAAGATACCCTAAATTAACATAAACATCCCTTGTTATCAAGTCAATCCATTAATTTTAACGGTTGACTAACCTTGACCTATAGAAAACCAAATATACCCCTACCACATCATCCCATATATAAAATATTTTTAATTAAAATTTGATAAATAAAAATTACAAAAAAAATTATAATAATATATCGACCGCCTACGGAAACTTTTTCAATTCACGGAGGAACCTCCTCTGTGAATTGCATGAGATCGATCTCCAAGTAGGAGAAGATATCTTCTGATAACTAGGAGATTGTTAAAGATCTATTGTTTCATACTTCACTGCCGATAGATTAATTTGTTTTTTTTTTTTTTTAATATTTGATTTTTCAATTTTAATTATAAAAAATATTTTATGTTTGAGATGATGTGGCAATGGTATATTTGACTTTTCAAGGTCAAAGTTAGTCAACCGTTAAAGTTAACGGATTGACTTGATGGTAAGGGGTGTTTGTGTTAATTTAGGGTATCTTTTTGAAATCTTGCTATATCCAATAAAGTGAGTGTAAGTTAGTGCAATTAACCCTAAAAAAATTGAAGGCAAGAAACTAAATGATAGAACTTCCCCTAATTGGTGGATAATGATATTCTACGACAAAAAAACACAAAAATAATAATCATGCATGAGTTTCCCTTGAGTTTTGTGGACTATGACGGGTTTAGGGATGTGTTGGATTTTTTAGCTCCGGAGTTTAATGGTATGAGTAGAAATACACTCAAAAGTAAAGTTATAAAGTAGATAAGAGTAGAACGATGATGATGTTAGATGAAAATATAAGTCGGATTGCTCTTACAATTGATATGTGGACAAATAACTAGAAGAAGAAATGTTATATGGTTGTCATAACATAGTTCATTGACAACACATGGAAGTTACGAAGTTGGATCTTAAGGTACTATTTATGGACTAATTTTACTTTTAATATGCATATTGGTGTGCTTTATTTGATTGCATGTTTTAATTGATTTTTTTTTTCCATTGGAATTAATTAGATTCTTATATATGCCTTCATCACACAATGCGATTACACTTGCTGATGAATTGTGGAATTGTCTGCTGGACTGGAATGTGGATGGGAAGTTGTTTGCATTGACCGTAAATAGTTGTACCGCCAATGATGCTATGATTAAAAATTATTTGTTACCAATGCTTTCTACTGGTTCATTGTTGTTGGGTGGAAAATTATTTCATATGAGATATTCCGTTCATATTTTAAATTTGATAGTTAATGATGGGTTAGATGTGATTGATGATGTAATTTAAAAGGTTAGAGAAACATTAACTTATTGGTCACAATTAAATAGACGGTTGTAGTTTTAAAGGATACCGTCATACGTCAATTAAAAATGAAGTCTCTTAAGAAGTTAGTGCTTGATTGTAAAACTAGGTGGAATTCAACATATATGATGCTTGAGGTTGCTTTGATGTACAAAGATGTTTTTATTCGTTTACAGCAACACGGTAACCAATATAAGAATCTACCTATTGAATTAGAGTAATAATTGACAAAAGTGATGTGTGAGCATTTGAAGCTTTTTTATAAATTGACCAATTTGTTTTCTAAAACTAAATACCCAATAACTAACATTTTCTTTCCTATGATTTATGAAATTAGATTGTCATTGAAATTTTGGCTTGATTTAGAGGTTGAGGTAATTAGATTGATAGTAACAAATATGACTCAGTTTGAAAAATATTGGGAGAAAATTCATGGGGTTATAGTTGTGGCGGTTGTTTTAGATCATAGATATAAAATGGATTTGATAGATTACTTTTTTCCTCGGATATATAAGATTGATTATGAACCTGAAATTCAAAAGATATTTGAATTTTGTAAGGATCTAGTGAGTGAGTAACCGAGTATCAAGCAACTGAGAAGGGAGGTTTGTGTGAAGGCATTGGTGAGTCTGGTGTAGGTTATAGTTTTACATCTAGTTCATCTTCTTTTTCTATATGGGAAGTGAGGGATTTGAATCTTATAAAAGGAAACATGGTCGTCAATGTAAATCGACATCCAAACTATAGACTTATTTAGAGCAAGAAAAAATATCAGGGTCTGAAAATTTTAATATATATATATATTTTTATGGTGGAAGATGCAAAAGATAGATATCTTATATTGCCAAAGATTGCTCGAGATATTTTGGCAATTACACTATCCACAGTTGCTTCTAAGTCTGCATTTATTACAAATGGTAGAGCTTTAAGTTCACATCGCAGCAGACTCCATCCACATACAGTTGAGGCATTGATGTGCACCCAAAACTGGGTATGGGCTCAAAGACGAGGTAAAAAATCACTTCAACTTATTTTATCACATAATATAGTTTTATTTTGTTCTCTTTTTAATCGTTTCAATTGATTTTTTTTTTGTTAGGTCTTGTTCCTAAAGATGAAATTTTGAGAGGATAAGTGATGAATGAAGATGATGATGAATAGCCAAGAACTATAGAAGTGATTGTTTAAGTCTTTTGGTGGGGTTTTTATGAGAGGGGTTTTTTTTTATTTTTATATATATATATATTATTGAATGCTGATATGATCACTGAATTTGGATGTATAAGTTGACAAAACTTGAACTCATTTTGTGATAATACAAGGTCTAGTGAATTGGTTCAATTGTTCTGATTCAAATATCCAATCTTGTCAATTCAAGAACCAAAACTTGACTAAATCACCTATTCAAAGATTTTATATTTTACATTATTATCATCCTATAATTTTCATATAGAATCAATCAGCCCAATTTTATGCAGTTGAACATCTACAAGAAACACTGATATCAATTCAGAGCCCTGTTAGCAAAGTGATAAGCTGGAAACCTGTGCACAATCATACAATAATTTATATATATATATATATAATCATGCCAATTTTATTTCTAAAAGCATTTTTTCAAAGAATGTCGTGGCTAGTACATTATTATCATCCTATAATTTTCATATGGAAATAAAGAGACCAAATTAAATAATGATGGATAAAAATTAAGGGGATTGAAAAAAAAAAAAAGAATGAAACCGAGTAAAATCCGGGTATGGATACCCGGATACCCGGCCGGGTCTTTCCGGACTGGGTACTCGGATTGTTAAAACCTAGGTACCCTACTGGGTCCGGGTATACTCGGACCTGACCCGAGTTTTTGCCATCCCTAGTGGTAGATTCGTAGGTTCGAGCCATATTTCTCTCTTCTTAAGTCTTAACCCCCAAATTGTAATATTACAAAAGAAAAAAAAATAATAAGTTAAACAAAAAAAAAGTTCAATAAAATAGAAAAACGGTTAGGTTATATAAATCTTGAATCGTATTTTATGACGTTCAACATATTGATTGATGGACCAACATAAGTTTGTGTTCTGGGCTCCATCAAAAATAAGTTTGTGTTCTGGGCTCCATCAAAAATAAGTTTGGGCCTAGTTAGATAAATAAGATTAATGTTGGAGCTGTGGTATTTATACTTTTGAAAAATTGTATGTTCACCCCTTTTTGTATGAATACCCCATTAGGTTTATTATTATTATTATTATTTAAAATTTAATTAATTAATTAATTTTAATTTTATATCCTGTGAGCACACCCTACACATTACCAAATATGTCATTTCTTTTATTTATTTATTAAAAAAACTTTATTATAAATAATTAAAATGAAAAAAAAAATGAGAGGAGTCGCACCCATATTTGGGAGAAGGGAGGACAAAAATCTCCGACTTGCCCCAAACCAGCGAGGCTCCGATCCGTTTGGGCGGTTTTGGATCACTTAAAACGAGCCTCGGGTCAGGTATGGGTTAAACTTTTTTGACTTGGTTTTTTATCGGGTCGAGTATGGGTCAACCCCTTATGCCCCGACCCGCCCTGTTTGACCCGGTATTTATATAATTATTTTTTAAAATATAAAAATATAAAGGGAAAAATAAATCTCTAATCTTTTTGTCTTTTTACCTAATTGTATTTTATGTTTGAATTTAAAGTCTATTAAATTTAGATGTTGTGTTCTATTAAATTTAAGTTTATGTATGAATTTTAAATGTACGTTAAAATGTTTTTCTATGGTGTATGTTTGTATTTAAGTGTATATATAGATTTCCAATAAAAAAAGAATTTTTTTTTTTTTTTTTTTTGTATATATACATACATATATATATATATATATATATACAAGTCTCTCTATTGTCAGTTTATCCTGACAATAAATATATCATGACGAAGAATGTGGACCACAAATTTTGGAGAAGTTTTGACAAGTGCACACACTTTGAGTCAAAGTATGTAAGTCTAGTGGTCCACATTCTTCGTCTTGATATATTTATTATCAGGACGAACTGATAATAGAAAATATATATATATATATATATATATATATATACTTAATTTAAATGTATTTAATTGAATGTTAAAATTTAAGTCAATGTCCTAAAATTCAATTATATTGTAAAATAATTGGTATATCTAGTGGTTTGAGATTTTATTTTTTATATAAAGGAAACATGTCATTTCGGTCGGGTATGGGGCACCCTTTGTCATTTCAGGTCGGGTTTAGAGTAGAAAACAAAAACCCGTTTGGGGCCCCGATTGGGTTTGGAGCAACTCGTACAAATCGAGTTTCGGATATGGGTACCTCTGATCCAATCTGATTCGACCCATTGCCATCCCTATTTGGGAGTGGCTGCCTCCTCCATCTTTTTCATTTTTCATTCTAGTATGGTGGTCGGTGGAGGAATGAGGCAGCTGCCTTCTTCATCCTTTTAGGAGATCGCCTTCTTCTAAATATTTTGATGTATGTTTTAGTTTTTTCTTCATTAATTTTTTTTTTAATTTCCTTTTCAAAAAAATATATTTTGTTTTGTTCTTTTTAAATTTAATTTACTGTGGAAAAAAATTATAATATTTTTGGTTTAAAATATTAATAATTTAGTTATTAGAACTTTGAAGATTTATAAATTTGGGATGTACGTACAATTTTACAAGGGTGTAAATATCTCCAATTTTTATGTTGTATCAATGGTATTCATGGAGCATCAGTAGTAATACCTTTCAGTTTTTTTTTTTTTTTTTTTTGTTTTTGAAATTTGACATTGATTGGAAGTTCATCGATACCTAGTAGTGGCCCGAAATGCAACCTCCCAGTATATAGGGATGAATCTTCCCACATTTTACAATTTAATAGGCGTACAAGACTTGAGTCTCTTTGGAGAAAAGGGAAAGTGCACAACCATTTTACTAAGGATAAATGCGCATCAATACATCAATTAAGGTCAGTTGGAAGCCAGGTCAACTCAATATCTCCTTTTTATTAACCGTTTGGTAGAGAGAGGTGTTTGAAGAAGAGCATCTCCAATAGTCTTCCTTGAAGACATCCCTTAAATTAATTAAGGGAGTAAATGTATTTTTACAGCTCCAACAACTCCTTAAATGGCTCCCTTAATTAAGGGATGTTTTTAGACCCCCTTAAAGTGAGCTCCATCTATTTAAGGTTATTTCATTTTCTTAAAAAACTTCATATATTTAAAACTCATAATTGACAAACAATATCTAATATTTAAATAATAATAATAAATTATTAAATAAGCCATTTAAGGGAGTATTGTTGGAGAACACAGTCCCTTAATGGTCCTTTATAATAACATACACCCTTAGATAAGGGAATCTCTAAGGGAGACCGTTGGAAATGCTCTTAGAGTATCTCCAATGATATCCCTTGGAGACCCCCTTATTTAAGGGTGAATGTTGTTGTAGGGGGTCATTAAAGGGGTTTGTATTCCCATGATACTTCCATAAATGACTCATTTATAAATTATTATTATTATTATTATTATTATTTTAAAGAGTTGTTAGGATTTTTTTTTTTCAAAAAAAAAAAAAAAAAGAAGAAAAAGAGCTATTGATTTAATAATAATAAAAAATGTGGATCCCATTTAACGGAACCGAAGCCACCCCTTAATTAAGGGAGTGAACTTCACCAAAACTCAATTAAGGAGGTCTTTAAAGGAACCAAAAATAGGTTGAGCCCATTTAAGGGGGCTGAAGCTACCTCTTAATTAAGGGAGTGAGCTCCACCAAAACTCAATTAAGGGGGTCTTTAAGGGACCTTAATTGTAGCTAATCCCTTAATTAAGCTAAGGGTCTGGTTTCTCATGCCCTTAGAAATGCTCCTAAAGAATATTGTTTTCTTAAGGCCATATAGGTGCCAGTAATTAATTAACACCACCCTCATTTCATCTATTCTCATTTTCATTTGATTTTTTATTTTTTTTTTTTATTTTTATTTTTTTTTTTTTAAGGGTATCGTTACATAATTATTACCATAATATAGTTTACCTGAAAAGTAGTAAGCTACATACAATACTGATGCAGTAATGTTAGAGTTGTACATTTTAATGTCATGAATAAAATTATATAACCTATAATTGTGCACAGCAGTTTGAATTATAAATTTATGTTTTTTTTAACATTACTTTTATGAATATGCATATTAAAATTGTAATTCTAAATATGGAAACTATGATTATGATTGCCTACCAATGCATCTTAGCAATCCCCCAACCATCAAGTTCAAGTCAGCAAGTCGACGAGACAGATTGATCCTAGTGGTATGTCCCTCACTCCCTCGTATTTATATATATCGATGGGTTTATGGAATCCAATGATATTCACCTTCAAACCCTGAATTATTTGTAATTATTGAAAAAAAAATAAAAGTTCAAATCGTCTAATCGTGTACTATGAGTCTATGACTACTTTATGGCTCATGGACTACCCGTGTCACTAGCCCCATTACTTTCTCATAGGTCTCGAATTGGCCCTCTCAAAAGTCAAAACAACGTGGAAGGTTTATGACTTTATGTTGATTGCTCTTATCAATTATACTCTTTTATAGCATTCTCGTATACACATCATAGCAATAATAATAATAATAAAAAAACATTCTTTCAATTTTAGGTAGTATTTTGAAAATCATAAAATATCTCTTATAAACTCCCCATTCGTTAAACGAGAAAAATAATAGACAGACGAATAAATCAAGATATTGTTTACATAAAATCATAAAAATAATACACGCCTGGGTGTAACCTAATGGTAAGGGCACATTTGATAAATATCCGTGGTCGTAGCCATAGGTATTCATATTTCTCAAGTTTTAAGTTTGAATTCCCTTCTCTCGATTCGAAAAAATAAAAACAAATAAATATTCACCAAGTATAAACTTGTGCGACCGTGAGTTATTGAACTCTGATTCGTGTTTTGGTTTAAAAGTCTTGAGATGGAACCGACTACGGAACCAGTTACATCGGTCGTAACCGGTTTATGGGTTTCCTATAATACCCAAAAAAAAAAAAAAAGAAATTTGTAGAATTTTCTACTCTACTTTTAGAAGATCACGTTTCAAGCAAGACGATTACAATTCATTAATCAAAATAGAAATGTGTCATTTTCAAATTTCAATGGTCAATGGATAACAAATATATCTGAAATTACATTTTGACGAAGAAAAAAGATAGAAAAAGAAAGCAATATATATCAGCCAAAGCAAGTGAAGGAAAAAACAATAGAGAGAAATTTCCAAAGAGAAAGGAACAGTGGAGACACACAGTACAGGTGGCACTCATCAGTCATCATTCGTCACCACTCTCTTTGTTGTCTAGCTAATTAATAATTTAACATTACACCAAACCGTTTTTGTAAATTCTTAAAATCTCTCAGACTCTAACTAAAAAAGAACCAAAACCATCGTCACCAGAAAAATAACAAATAAAAAAGAAAAAAGTGAAAAACAGATCGTCTTCTCTCTATCATTTTTCGCCTTTCCTTTCGCAATCCGACACGCCACCAATCTGACGAAGATAACAGTACAAATGGCTCCGATTCCGTCGGAGAACGGCGTCGAAGGCGACGACGAGAGAGAAGAAGAGGAGGAGGAAGAAGAGGAAGAAGAGGAGGAAGAAGATGAGGAGGAGGAGGAGGAGGAGCCTAGGCTCAAGTACCAGAGAATGGGAGGCAGCATACCTTCTCTTATTTCGAACGACGCTGCTTCTTGTATCGCTGTCGCTGAGCGCATGATCGCGCTCGGTACTCACACCGGCACCGTTCATATTCTCGATTTTTTGGGGAATCAGGTGAGCACTTTTTGGATTTTTTGTAATAGACTTGTTAATTGGATCTGAAATTTTTATTATTATATGTTAATTCGAGCTTTGTTGAATTTGTTATTATTGGCACCGCCATATTGATTTGGCACTGTTTACATTGAACTTCAAAGTAGATATGTGTGCTTCGGTTTGTATCAAATTAGAAATTATACCATGTGTGTATGTGGAGCTTGTTGAATTTGATTTGATCGTTTTTCAGCTCTGTATTTCATAGGAACCTGTTTTCGGGTTTGCCATTAGTGCAATTTTGAATCACCAGTAACTTGTTTTTTTTCTTTGTCACTTTGTCAAGCCAAGTATTTCCGCCTTAGCTTTAGTCATTGATTGCTCTTACTGGCATTCTTAATGCATTTGTAAATATTATTACCATATTACCTGTCTTTATGGGGCAAAGTAGGCCTTGCTTTTGTCTTGAAGGTCCCCTTTGTTACCTTTGGTGGTTTTTGTCATCCTAGGTAGATTCTTGTTCACTCTTGTATATGTTACTACAACCTATGTTATTTGTGTAGTGCTCTTTCGTTTCATTCCTTTTTTTTTGCGATGAAATTTAGTTTCCTAGAAAAAAAATTGGGATGTGAGTTTGGGTTGATTCATGTAGAGGAGAAAATGCAAGTATGTGAGTTATAACTGGTGGTTTAAGATCTACGGTCTCTCTCTTTTTCAGTTCTACTGTCACAAGGAATGATTTTTTCGCATCAGCTATCGTTTTGTTTGCTCGAGTAATCATTATACTTTCCGCCCTTCTTGTTAATTGATAGATACAATTTTACTTTGGCTTCTTGTTGTGGAACCCTAATTTAATTCCCTTGAGGTATATGGTAATTGCTAGATTAGGATGTGTGAAACTGAAATGAAATGATTTTCATGTTAGTTATTTGGAATCCAGAGATTGCAAATTTGGGTCTTACTATTTCAATACTGTTTCGGATTGGAAAGATTGTGTCAACTTGCCAGTGGGAATGGGATGGTTAATATCATGTATCTTATGGGTACTGAATTTCATGTAGGTGGTAAAAGATCGTACTGATACAAATTTTAGTATTTAAATGATATCAAAACTCTGATTTAGCTGATCTCTTTATCATGGTTTTGTATTAGATACATTACCTTTTTTATGCCTAGTTTCATTGAAAGAGGATAAGAAGTAATCTTTCAAGTTTCAAGTCAAGTTTGCATTTCAGTTCTAGATACATTTTGGTCTTTAGAAGATGAGAATTGATTGTTCACAAGCATCCAAGGATTCCTTAATGGAACTTACATATTATTTAATTGTTTGAGATATAATAGTCCATTCAAAATTCCCTTGAAAATTCCTGTCCTGTAATTATACAACCACACCTGTTGAGTGACTCACCGAGTCACTGCTTTGTAGGAACCATCAAATTAGTTGATGCTGCCTCTTCATCATAAGCACTTGCTTTAGTTTCTTGACACAAATTTGAATTTGTTGGGTTGTACAGTTGCACATTTTGCGTGCCAGGTCCAAGTTTGGCGACAGGTCTTCAAATTACTTTGCCACACCGATTGAAAATCTAATGTAGTTTAAGCTATATCAAGATTGATAGATGGTTAACATTGGGGACTTATCTGTTACAGGCATAATCAACTTCTTTACATTTAATATTTATACTTGATATTCTTCTTTACAGGTTAAGGAATTTGCTGCTCATACTGCTGCAGTGAATGACCTTAGCTTCGATTTAGAAGGTGAATATATAGGAAGTTGTTCAGATGATGGGTCTGTTGTGATAAACAGTCTATTCACTGATGAAAAGATGAAGTTTGAGTATCATCGCCCAATGAAGGCCATTTCCCTGGATCCGGATTATGCAAGGAAAATGTCTAGAAGATTTGTTGCTGGGGGTTTAGCAGGTCATTTATATTTTAATTCAAAAAGGTGGCTAGGCTACCGGGACCAGGTTTTTACTAGTCTACTGACCTATAGCTTATGCAAAATTTTCTACAATTTTATAAGGTCTGAGTATGTCAGAGTTCTTTGTTTATAGGTCTTGCACTCTGGTGAAGGTCCAGTACATGCAGTGAAGTGGCGAACAACTCTCATAGCTTGGGCTAATGATGCAGGTGTAAAAGTTTATGATGCTGCCAATGATCAGCGTATAACCTTTATTGAAAGGCCACGAGGAAGTCCACGCCCTGAGATCTTGCTTCCTCATTTAGTTTGGCAGGTTAGTTGAAGGTTAATATGGACAGTATAGGATCATATGCACCGACTAAGCAGGTGCCACTGCAATTTTTGCTCACTATCTGACCTTTTCTAAATAGCTGCAAGAAACCTTATGTACAATTTTTTTCTTTGAAATAAATATTGACCTTGCATGTGCACTAAGCAGATATCACTGCAGCTGTTGTATCCCCTCGTGTTTATTTTAACAGCTGCAACAGATGCTTTAACTCTTTCTTTTGGTCTATAAATGTTGTAGTTCCCCTTCCCCATAACCAACAAAAGCAACTAAGTGTGTTGTTCCCTGAATTCATGCCATTGCTTACTCTCTTTCCATCACATTCAGGATGACACTTTCTTGGTAATTGGCTGGGGAACATCTGTCAAAATTGCATCAATAAGACCAAATCAGAACAGGGGAGCCAATGGGACATATAAGAATGTTTCAGTGTCTAGCATGAACCAGGTGGATATTGTGGCATCTTTTCAAACCAGCTATTATATTTCAGGAATTGCTCCCTTTGGTGATTCTTTGGTTGTTCTAGCTTATATTCCTGGGGAGGAAGATGGAGAGAAGGAATTTAGTAGCACCATTCCATCACGGCAGGTATTTTCTCATCACATTATATTTTGAATTTAATATATCTTCATTCTGCAAAGCAATCTAAACTTCCACTTTTCGATTTTCTTCTATTTGGCCCTGGTATAAAGACCCTTGATAATTGTAGATCTTGCTAAACATGTTTGTTAGTGTTTTTTCTATCTTTTTTAATCACATAACTTTGAACAAGTGTGTGTATGAGTACATGAATAAAAAAGAATGCACCTCCGAAAGAAGTTCCTGCTGCTCTGAAGACACCTGTAATGGTGGTTTTTATAGGCCAAGCTAATAAACAGCCTGCTTTTTCTTTCTTTCTTTTATTTTTTGTTTTTGGTCTCAATCTGATTAAAGTACATATATTGTATGAATGTTCTTTTATTCTTACAGTTTTCTTTTAGGAAATAGTCAATTAGATGTCTTGGGAGTTCCTTTCCTTGTGCCATTCTTTATTTACATAGAGCTTTAGTGGCTGTTTGCATCTATTTTTAAAAACAGTTTTCCGTTAAAAAACAGAAATTAGTAAAAAAAAATGTTTGTTTACGTTTTAAAAAATTTGCTTTCGAAAATGAAAACAATGTTTTTAAGGCCCTGTCTGGTGGCCATTTTCAAGGGGTATTTTTTGTTTCTGTTTTCACAAAACGGTCCAAATCTTTGTTTGGCAGCTATTTTCATAACCATTATCATAAAATATTTATGAGATGTTTTCGCTGTTATGACTGAAATGTGAAAAAAGCAGAAACAGCTTTTGGATGTTTTCCTTGTTTTCAACTTTAAGTCCAGATGGATCAACAATATTTTTGTCTTTCGTCTTCTCATTATTAAGGCAATCTTAACAATCATAACAACTTCAACATCATTGTTCTCACTAATAACCACAACTTTAACATCATCAAACCCATATTACCATCTAGTTAGCTCTTAAAACAAAAGTGAAACAGAAAACAAAGCTCAATAGAATCATCTAACACATTTCACTTCTGGTTATTATATTTCATAGAATTTGCAACAGTAATTGATTGGTTTGACGGAGAGAGAGGATTGAGTATGAAGACCTAAGGACCAAAGATGGGAGTGAATGGTATTGGGTCTGTTCAAGTTTGATTGGTTTAGGGAGAGTGAGGGTTTGAGCTAGAAGAATTAAAGATGGAAAAAGGGTAATAGATAAAGATTAAGTATGTTCGAAGACTGAAATAGTTTTAAAAGTAAAGGGAAGCCTACCAAGTTCCAGAGAAAAGATGGCCATCCACGTGAATGGTCCACATTTTTACCTTTTGATATTATTAATTTCTATTTGTTTAAAAACATTGATTAATAACTTCATAAGTGTATTCAAAATATGAAGGAAAAGGATCATTGTTAATATATCTGGTAAAAAATTAAACTAACTAATGGTTAAAAAGTAGAGAAAATGTTTTTCATTTAATTCTATTAGACGTGTTTTTATGGTTTTCCTTCTGCAGATATTGATTGTAAAAAATAATACCAGATGCGTTTTTGGAATCCAAAAACAACAAATCAAAAACATCATATTTTATAATGATTTCAGAAAACACCATTTGAAAAATGTTACCAGAAGTATCCTAAGCTTCTAAAAAGTTGAAAACAATAATTTGTTATTTTCCATTGTTTTCAAAACAAACTATTAACTTTTCACTCCAAATAACTATTTTACCCATTTTAAAAAACAATACCAAATGCATTTACACTAGTTCAGTTTTAGAAAAGTATTTTAACAAACACTACCGAGCATTTTTAAAACAACATTTTTTAAACATCATATTCATTTTCAGTAATAATTTTTATACTAACTGTGTGCACCTTAACCACATTTATTTTTTATTTTACTTGCCAAAATGGCATGGTTCTTGGTTATCATTTGCTTTCTAGATTGTAGTATCAGCCTTCTTTCTATTTATTTTTGTTGCAAAAGGTTACAACATGCTAAGAATTCCCTAGCTAAGCTTTGTAAATTTCTTTTAAGCAGGGGAATGCTCAGAGACCAGAAATACGTATTGTGTCATGGAATAACGATGAACTTACAACAGATGCCCTACCAGTACATGGCTTTGAGCATTACAAGGCAAAGGACTATTCCCTTGCTCATGCTCCTTTCTCAGGTTAATATATTCATTTTTTGAGGTTTATTCTGTTTATGTAGCAAAAGATAAGCATTCAAACAGTCAAAATACTTTTTTTGATATGAATTAGGTAGCAGCTATGCTGGTGGTCAGTGGGCTGCTGGTGATGAACCTTTGTACTATATTGTATCCCCAAAGGATGTAGTCATTGCAAAACCCAGGTTAGTGCTGACTGTTGACTGTTTAGCAGTTTGTAGGTTTATGCAGAATTATTAACATTTCGATCTATGATTATGTTAAGAGTATATTCAGGTGATTGGCATATCATAATTTTGGTTCTATTTGATTGACGAGTCTTGGAATATTTTAGAAGCAACAAATGATCTTCAACTTAAACCTATGATCTTCAACTTGCGATTAAAATTGATTGTTGTGGTAGTTTTTATTTCAGAACCTAATACATTTATTGTTATCAGGGATACCGAAGATCATATTGCTTGGCTTCTTCAACATGGGTGGCATGAAAAAGCTTTAGAAGCTGTCGAAGCAGGTCAGGGACGGAGTGAACTTGTTGATGAGGTATTTTAATTTCATTTTTAGTTTATTCTCTTTGCCATATATTTCTAAGCCACTCAAAATATCTCCCTACACCCATAAATTAATTAAAAAAAAAAAAATTTACTACTAAAATATCCTTATACAAAATTACTTAGAAACCCCTCTTTTCTACTTCATCTTAATCACAACCTTAAAATAAGTTTCAATGGTGCAAATTAGTCCTTAAAATACTTGACGATTAGCCCTTAATCAGTGCAGCCAGCGGCCGCCTAGGCTGCAGTTTAGAACACTGGGTGCTTGGGACTATTATGACTAGTTTCTGAAGCATCATAATGCTAGTGTGCTTTCTTGTTTTCTGTTATTGAATCCTTGAGTCCTGTTAGATTGTGGCTTAGTGATCCTGCTGTATTTGCATGTGATTGGGTTATTGCTCAAAGTGATCAACAGTATAATATTTCATGTTAATATTGTATATTTTTGTATGGGTTATTAATTTTTTTTTGCTATATGCATAGGTGGGATCTAGATATCTTGATCATTTGATTGTGGAAAGGAAGTATTCTGAAGCTGCATCTCTGTGTCCCAAGTTATTGCGAGGATCTGCTTCAGCGTGGGAGAGGTATTAAGAGGTATTTTTTTACTATTCTTTCTAAATTCCTTGCTAATATTGGGAGTGGGTTGCTTGTGCAGATGGGTTTTCCATTTTGCTCATCTCCGTCAACTTCCGGTATTGGTTCCATACATACCGACAGAAAACCCAAGACTGCGTGACACTGCCTATGAGGTTTGTACAACAAAATGCAGGAAGATATATGTAATCTGTTTTTGTTCATCCTCTCATGTGCTGGATTGGGATCAAGCCTCATTCTGTTTATTATGCTACAGGTTGCTCTTGTAGCACTGGCAACAAATCCATCTTTCCATAAGGATCTTTTGTCAATTGTTAAAACTTGGCCGCCTGTGATATACTCTGCACTGCCTGTTATATCTGCCATAGAACCTCAGCTAAATACTTCATCCATGACCGATGCACTCAAAGAGGTTAGTCAGAAGTCATTATAAATAAGTTCTTGTATGAATATGTGCGCATGTGTGTGTATCATATGCAATCTTAACCTATTCATTTTAAGTGTTTAACATAAGATCCTGTTTTCATCAGGCACTAGCTGAGTTGTATGAAATTGGTGGGCAATATGAGAAAGCTTTTTCATTGTATGCTGATGTAAGTTTCTTGATGCACCTTCTGCAAGCAAATTTGTTTACAGATATATTCTTTAATTGGGAATGTTATTGTAGGACTTTAGTATGATGGTTAACTGCTGCATCTGTTTTGCACTGACATGATTTGCTTTCTATTTGTTTGTGTTGCTGGTTGTAACTTCTCAGCTTATGAAGCCAGACTTATTCGATTTTGTTGAAAAACATAACCTACATGATGCCATCCGTGAAAAGGTATGCTGGCGGTCACATTCCCATTAAACTTGGGTTTCCATAGGTTCCTGTTTTTACTTACAGTTGTTTGATAGAAAGTAGGTTATTTTATATGCTGCAAAAGTTCCGGACTATCTTTTATGTCATTGTCTTCACTCTCCAGAGTTCAATTTTGGTAAAAAAAAAGAACTACTAATTTCATAAATTGGTATATGGAAAAAGCTATGCTGACATTTTGATTCCCTGATATCTGGGACAGCAATAGAAGGGATGGGTTTTCTTTTTCAGCTGGCATTCTAGGATTCTCTCATTTCTCTCATTCTTGTTTTACACATGGTCACCTGACTCAGCATTTCTCTTCCCTGTGCAGGTTGTGCAACTGATGCAGATAGATTGCAAGCGGGCAATCCCTTTATTGATCCAAAACAAGGACTTGATTACACCATCTGAAGTTGTCAAACAGCTTCTGGATGCCAGTGACAAGTGTGATTCAAGATATTTCTTGCATTTATATCTGCATTCACTATTTGTAGTAAATCCACATGCTGGAAAAGATTTTCATGATATGCAGGTATTGAAGGACTGGTTTTGGTATTATTACTACTATTATTTTTGGATTGCTCCAATTATTAGTTCACAAGATGTCAAATGTCCAGTACCTTATCTAGCCACAGTCAATTTGTGAGGTTAACAAACAAACACAATTGCATTCTTACAGCTTGGGATTTCTGCATGTTGATACTAAATGGAAAGTGACGTTTCTATGTATTGAATTGGATTATGGACCTTAACTAAATTTTCCTTTATTATGGAAATGCTTATGGAGAATTTTGAGTAAGAAGCAATTCTGTCAAATGAATATCTTTATTTTTTTATTTTTATTTTATTCTATAGTGTATAAGTTATAACCTATAAAATTTAAATTCAATAGAGCTCAGAAGATCTTTCTCTTTGTCACTATTTTTTATATTTAATTATCAATTGTATGTGGAGAACTAAAATTTAATATGAAGTCTAAACTAACTACTTGTGAAGGCTGTAATTTTTACACCTTATACATGAATGTGATTATCATAGGCTTTATATGTTTGTTGTGTGCTGAGTGTATTATCTGATGACTGCATTATCCTTCATTTTACTGTGATAGGTAGAGCTGTATGCAGACTATGATCCAAAGATGTTACTTCCTTTTCTTCGAAGTAGTCAGCATTACACACTTGAGAAGGTTTGAATGATCAAGAAATAGTTGGTTAGTGATTTTAACTATTATTTATAATTAACAGTTGAAGTTAAATATCAGGCATATGATATTTGCATCAGAAGAGATCTTTTAAGGGAGCAAGTCTTCATTCTTGGAAGAATGGGAAACACAAAACAAGCCCTAGCCGTCATCATAAATAAATTAGGGGACATAGAAGAGGTATTTATGTCTTTTGTTGATAGGTGTTTTAAATTATAGCTAATACCTTTCAGATTTTGCTTTGAGGGTTTTTACTTGTGTTTGTGGTAATTTTGATCATTGGTGGTTATGAGAAATTATAACTATTGCATGCAGGCTGTAGAATTTGTTACCTTGCAGCATGATGATGAACTTTGGGAAGAATTGATTACGCAATGTCTTCACAAACCTGAAATGGTATAAATACTTGATGTTGAAAATTTATTGTATTTAGACATATTTGGAAGTATGTCGTTTTGCAAGCTTTCCTAAGCATGGTTCTATCAAATGGCAGGTTGGTGTGTTGTTGGAGCACACAGTTGGCAATCTAGATCCTCTTTATATTGTAAATATGGTGCCAAATGGCCTGGAAATACCTCGGTTAGTATGACTAAAATGATGCATCAGTTTAGTAGTTCTGTTTTATATTTGCTCTTCTATGCTTATTGGAACTGTGCTTTTGCTGATTCAGTGATATTATAAATATTAATATTTGGATTAAGATATTGTGTACTGGACCACTGGTAAATTGAGATCTTGGTTTTGGAGGGTCAACATCTTGAAACTGGTATCAGCCTGAGCTTGGGCACTGGTTTTCTCTAGTCTGTACATTAACTTATTAAGAACAAAGTCTCAGAGAAAATAGAAGTTGATGTTTCATTCACTGTTTTCGTAGATAACAATTTTGTCTAGCTTGCATCTGTTATGGCCCACAAGAGAGGTGCTGATTATCTGAGAGATAGTAGTCAGATTATGGTTCTCTATGCAATTTTCCATGCTAATCTATTAAACCATATTTTTTTTCTCCAAATTTTTAAGTTCAGTTTGAATTTAATCTGCATCTTTTGATGGTACATATGCCAAATCTTTCCCCTATGGCTGTTAAAGTGATATTCTATGAGAAGCTAACTAATTTTATACCACTTTGTGGGATTGTGGGGAGCTTATTAATTGGTTTCACATATTGTCAGGTTTATGAATGCAATGTTTCTCTTGCTTTACCATTATTGCAATGAACTTGTTTATTCAAATTTCAAACAACATATATATCTTCAATAGAGTGAGTTATATCAACTTTATTTTGACTTTTCAGTTGAAAGCTGAATGAATTTTTTTTTGCAGAAAGAAGTATAGTAACATTAACATTTTCAGCTGTCAAAGATTTATTCTATTTACTAACCTAAATAATGAATCACTGATGGAATTTTCTATTTAGCTCTGTACTGACATTACATGTGAGGGTGATGAATTCCTTGGAATTAAATTGCTCTCTGGGTTTTTGTCTTGCTTGCATTTAAACACAACGTGTTGTTGGGGTTGATGTCAAGCCCACTTTTCCCAAAGCTGTCGTTAAGTTTTAACCTAACTTGTTTTAAAACAGTTGCTAGTGTTAGCCCTGAATGGAACTTTATGTTTTGGTAAGTTAAAATGGTTGCACAGAGTTTTGTAATCTTTTCCCCCCTGATATCCAGGTCATATTATCTATACATACCCCCCATATATAGGAATGCAGTATTTTTTCATTGTGAACTTCCTCAACTGATGACATTGGTGAAGCAAATTATCATTGCTATAAAGTAATTATTTTTGTTGTGAATATGTTGCTTCTAGGCTAAGGGACCGTCTAGTAAAAATTGTCACAGATTACAGGACCGAAACTTCTCTTAGACATGGTTGCAATGATATTCTGAAGGTACTCCAATGTACATACTGCTGTCATATTTCATTCAAAGAATAGATTGCAATGCTTATACATTTTGGTGGTATCATGAAACATACAGGCTGATATTGTAAACCTCCTGGTTAAATATTACAAAGAAGCAAGACGAGCGGTTTGCTTGAGCAATGAAGAAGATGATGCACGAGTGAAAAGAGAAGGCCGTAGGGCTTCTCAGGCGACTGACAGAGTACCGAGTGTTAAAACAATGGAGGTTAAGTCAAAAACTAGAGGTGGTGCAAGATGTTGCATGTGCTTCGATCCCTTCTCCATACAAAATGTGTCGGTCATTGTGTTCTTTTGTTGTCATGCTTATCACATGAATTGTCTTATGGATTCCATGCATACTGTTAGTGGTAAGAAAGGTACTGGATCCACTTACCAGGAACCGATGTCTGAATATGAGTATGATAATGGTGTTGAGGATGACAATGATGATGATGATACTGAATCAGGTGCCCCTCGAATGCGTTGTATCTTATGTACTACTGCTGCTAGTTGAGTTTGTACTTGTGCGTGTCTTTTTGTGTGGGTAGGCGGGTGGGCAGGTTTGGCTGTCTTTATTTCCTTTCTGGGCTTTATTTTTTGGTTGCATAGGCCCTGTTCGCGGCTATTTATCATTTTTTTACCCATGTTGTGCTCTAATTGTCGTCTATTTATCATTTTTTACCCCTGTTGTGCTCTAATTGTCGTCGATTCTTGTATAATAGTTTATATATGATATAATGAGAAGCATTTATAAAATTTTTGGGCCGCTGCAGCGGATGTTATTGGCTTCAAAAGCTCAAGTTTCTCCTGTCTCATTGTGAGTGTAGTGATTTGCTGCATTTGTAAAGGTCATTATATGTTGGGGCCTGGTGTACTTGAGTCTTGACTAATTGGACAATTTGACCACACAATCAAAAAGAAAATAAATGCCGTTTATTAGACTAGATTGAACCGATGGTTTTTTTCTTCGTCAAAATATTACAATAATTTGGGATTTGGGAGGGGGTAGACTCGAACCCACAATCTCATGGTGTAGGTGTGAGGGGTAAACTACTGGGTTAATCATATCTTGTCTACTGATGTTTTCACATGCTGGTTAAATTGTTATTCATATGACTGGTTTCAGTTCATCATTTCAGCACTGGTTTTGTCCTTTAATTTAAAACCTTTAAAATGTGATTTTTAGAACTTGAGGAACTTTTGGGCTTGTTTGATCTGTAATTCAAAATCTAAACAAAATTCTTTTTTGCTTTAGAAAAATTTAGTGAAGAAAACAAAAACAAAGAAAAGAATTAGATTGTATTGGGTCTAAAGATTTCCTTCAAATAAGATCCGTCTCCTGATATAGAAATCTGGAAGTATTCGACCACAAAAGATCCTCATTATAACAGCCCGAGGTTGTTGCTTTTTTGTATCTTAACTATAAATGTGGAAAATCATTTCACTGTGAATATCCCATATTATTGATATAATGGAAGATGTAAGAGTATCATCAAAACACTCTTCTATTTTCACTCTTCAAATGTCTGTTTATATGTCTATATGACAATTTGAAGAGTGAAAAAAGAAAAGCTCTTTAAAAAGACTCATAAATTAAAAATAGATTTATATTATTTTAATGAAAGCATTCAAATTCCCCCCTTTCCACTGACAAATCTAATTATCCTGGACTTTTTTTTTTCAAGTTAGAAATAATAACTTTTTATATTATTAATATATTATTATTAAATATTCAATATTAGGACCCATTTGTTTTTGGCTCTGAAAACTTAAAGTCATTTAGTAAGACATTATTGTGTGTTTTTTAAGTGATGTAATGTTTGAAAAACCGTTAAAAACATACGAGACAAAAAAGTTGAAAATTTCAACTTTTATCTGAAGTCTTATGGGACTTCAATTCAATTCATTTACATTTTTTTTGCCCAAATTGTCCTTTATAAAATATCTTATTTCCTGATGTATCCTTGTATATATTGCCCAAACGTCGCGTCGTCGCGTCGTCTCCGACCATTTTCCAAATCGTTTCGCTAGTTCCTCTTCCAAAACCAGATCCGACAAACTCACTCACAATAGCACAAATTTGATATCTAAGACCCTTCAATAACAAAACCCAAATCATAAATTTAAAAATAAAATTAAAACCTAGAAATCATAACACTCTCAACAAAAATTGCCACAAAATCACAGATCTCTCAAAAACAAAACGACAAATAAATAAATTAAAGTTAAAGATAAAAGAATCACAAATCATAAATTTACTATTCAGGATTCATGACTGGAGAGCAAGAGAGAGGCGGTGATGAAAAAGAGTGAGAGAGAGAGGCGATGGTGACCGGTGAGAGAGAGAGAGAGAGAGAGTCGATTACTTCCTTACTGGTGAGAGTGAGAGAGAAGAAGATAATTAGGGAGATAAAGATCGGTGGAGGAGAAAGAAAATTAATAAGGGAGAGAGTGATTGGTTGACAGTGATCGGTGGAGATATTAATATTCTTTTTTAATATTATATTTTAATATCTTTTAATAATTATTAAATATACAACGACCATTGACCAATACCAAAGAAATGGTATAAATGTCAAATTACAGGTGTTCAGATGTTTTTGTTTTGAAAAAACAAACAGTTTAACATTTAATTCAGACATTAGAAAACAAAAAACAAACATGTTGCTCAGACTTCAGACTTCTGACACAATTCAAATTTCAGACCCAATTCAGAACTTTAAGTTTTCAAACCAAAAAACAAACGTCACCTAAGTCTCATTTTAAAGATCTAGATGTGATCTTTTTAATGGCATAATTTTTATGATGATAAAATTTATAAATTAAAATTAATTATATATTAATTGAATTTAATTAAAAAAAAAAAACAAATAGGATATAGATGTCAAATATTAATGATAATGTGATAAAGAAAAGAGAGATTCTTTTTACAATCCATTTTTTTTTTTCTTTTTACACTTCTTTTTTAAAAACACTCCATTCTAATTTTTATTTATTTATTTATTTATTTATTTTTATTTTTTTTTATTTTTATTTTTTTTTTGTGAAGGAAAACAGAACAAAGCCAGAAGAAACAACTAGGGGGGCACATCAGCCCGAAAAAACTGCTCCACGCAGGGAGGAAAAGAACCAAACCAAAACCTATCATCCGAAGACGAGAACGCCAACTTAGCCAGATTATGAGCAACAGAGTTAGCACTTCGATGAACGAAAGCAACAATGATATCCCTGTCATGAGTGAGATGAAGAATGTTACCAATATCAGAAGCAGGCACAACTCCCTGATTAACCAAATCAACCACAGACTTAGCATCCGATTCCACCACCACCGGAAAGGAGTTAGTCTCCACAGCAAGCACAATACCACGCAAAATAGCCACAGCTTCGGCGATCTGGGGGGAAAAATTCGCCTGAAAAATCTGCGAAGCACATCTCAGAACAGTACCATGGTGGTTTCGAACAATGATACCCACACCAATACAGCTGCTAGTAGAATCAATCGCAGCGTCCGTATTAATTTTAAAGCACCCCACACTCGGCTTACACCACTGAGCAGCAGGAACTGGGAGAGACTTAGGGACCACAACATCAGCAACATTAGCAGCACGAAAACAGTCCAGAAAATTAATCGACCAACCAATCACATCCTCATCCTTCTGCACAGAAGGATTATGCAGGAACTGGTTTCGTAGCCACCAAACACGCCAAAAGACAACACAGAGAAGCTCCATTTCCTCAAGGCGAAGAACATTATGACAAGAAGAAATAAGGTCCAGAAAGTGAGAGTTGTCAGGCCAGTACCTTCCCTGGAGGAGATTGAAATCCCGCCAACAAGCCTTCAGCTTGGAGCAGCCCCAAAGAGCATGAACAATGGATTCCAGCTTACGATTACACCCAGGACACAAGGGATCAATAGGGACACCACGTTTCACCAAATTAGCAGCAACAGGAAGCCAATTCATGCAAGCCTTCCAAACAAACACTTTTACTTTGGCAGGGATACGGAGCCTCCATAAAGCTTTCCACCAAGACTCAAGGCCACCCAAACTCGAAGAGCTAGCAGAAACACCCAAACTGCAACCAATTTTGTAACCACTTCTAACCGAATATAGCCCAGATTTTTCAAAATGCCACTGAAGAGAATCCGCTATTTGAAGGGAACCAATAGGCAAACTTAAAATCGCATCAGCATCATCTTTAAGGAAAGAGCCTCTAATAAGCTGCACATTCCAACCCCCTGAAGAAGATCGAAGAGAGCTGACAGTAGCAGCTGGACCCAAAATCGGAGGAGAGAAGATCTTGAAGGTAGTTGGTCTAGGCACCCAGCGGTCACCATAAATAGAAATAGACGAACCATTTCCAATCTTCCAACGAGAACCCGCCTCGATAATATCCCTACCCCATAACAAACCGTTCCAAATCATAGAGCCCAAGGAGCTTTTAGTGGCCTGAAAGAAGGAGCAATCAGGGTAGTAGCAGGCTTTCAGAATTCTAGCCACAAGAGAATGCGGATTCGAAATCAAACGCCAGCCTTATTTAGCAAGAAGAGCTTGATTAAAGACCGCCATATCACGGAAACCAAGGCCTCCCACCTCTTTACCCAAACACAGTTTGTGCCATGCACCCCAATGAATTTTGTGAGTATCAGACGAACCACCCCACCAAAATCTAGCACATAAACGATGGATTTCACGAATGACGCCCTTTGGTAATCGAAAAAGGCTCATCGTATAGGTAGGAATGGATTGGATTACTGATTTCAGGAGAACCTCGCGACCCCCCGCAGATAACAGCAAGCTTTTCCACCCGCGAACTTTCTCCCAGACTCTATTCTTGATATCATTGAAAAGATGAGACTTATTTCTGCTAGTAAAGCTGGGTAACCCTAAGTATCGCTCATGGCAATCAACTAAATTCACCCCAAAGATAGCAGCCAGCCGGCCACCCTCATCATTACCCACAGACTTACTGACGCACAAAGCAGATTTGCTAAAATTCACCACTTGACCAGAGGCAGCAGCATAATCATCTAAAATACTCTTAATTGCCAAGCATTCCCGACTAGAAGCCTTTGAGAATAACAGGCTATCATTGGCAAAGAATAAATGAGAAATACTAGGAGCAGCTCTAATACATTTAAACCCCGTGATCAACTTTCGATCAACCGCATCATTAAGCATACTCGAGAGACCCTCCGCACAAAGGAGAAAAAGGTAAGGGGAGAGAGGATCCCCCTGCCTAAGACCCCTTGAAGGACGAATCTCCCCGCAAACCTGACCATTGAGTAAGAAAGAGAAACTAACCGAAGAAATGCAACGCATAATCTTATTGATCCAGGCTTCTGAAAAACCCAATTTATCCATAATCATAGCCAAAAAACCCCATTCCACTCTGTCATACGCCTTTGACATATCAAGCTTAAGGGCCAAGGAACCCTGCTTGCGTTTACGTCTTTTTAAAGCATGAAGGCATTCAAAACCAATGATTGCGTTATCCGTAATGAGACGGCCCGGGATGAACGCACTTTGGGTCTCAGAAATCACCTCCCCCAGGACCAGACGAAATCTATTTGCAAGAACTTTTGCCACAATCTTATAAGCAACATTGCAAAGACTGATAGGGCGGAATTCCATCATACTAGCAGGTTGAGAAGTCTTGGGAATTAGAGTGATCAAAGTTTTATTAACCACTTCCACAGAGTCTCCCTCATTAAGACATCGGAGGCAGGCGGCAGTCACACTAACACCAACAGTACCCCAAAATTTCTGGTAGAACAAGGCTGGCAACCTGTCAGGACCCGGGGCTTTCGTGGGATACATGTCAAAGACAGCCTTTCGAACTTCATCAGCAGTGAAAGCTCTATCCAAAAGGAGACGGTTTCTCTCAGACACTCGAGGTTTAACAGAACTGAGAACCTTATCAATAACCCCCATAGAAGGAGCAGCTGAACAGAATAACCGACTAAAATACCTGCTAACAACTGTCTCCATCTCAGCCTTCCCCGTTTGCCAAACTCCACAGTCATCAAGAAGGCCGGTTATCTTATTTCTAGAACGCCTGGCCGAAGCTTTCCAGTGGAAGTACTTAGTGTTTTGATCCCCATTTTTATGCCAATTGATCCTGGCCCGTTGCCTCCAGTAACACTCCTCCTCTTCCAGGAGCTGATCAAGTCTATTTTCAATACACCTGACCTCCCGCCAGGAGTCTGGACGAATATTATTAGTCACCCGAGTGAGCTCTCGCTTACAATCTGTTATTTCTTTACGAAGGCCCAGACGATGACGCATATTCCAGTCCGTAAGCCCAGAAGTGCAAACGCCAATTTTGCTAACCACATCAGTCATAGAACACTGGCCGAGAGAATGACCCCATTTCCGATCAATCAAAATCCGGCACTCCTCCTCCTCTTCCGCCCAACAAGCTTCAAAATGAAAGCGTCTCCTTATCCTATTAGACCCCAAAGTTTTATCGATATTGGATACCTCCACCAGTAACGGACGGTGATCAGATCGCCAAAATTCCAAATGAGTAACAGAAGAGAAGGGAAACAACTGGTTCCACTGGAAACTACCGAGGCCCCTATCCAGTCTTTCTTGAATCAACTGATCACCACTTCGCTTATTCGACCAGGTAAAGTGAGGTCCCACAAAGCCTAAATCCTCCAAACCACAAAAATCAATAGCCTCACGAAATCCATCCATCAAACCTTGGGGTCTAATTAATCCCCCTTCTTTCTCCACATCACACAAGATTTCATTAAAATCTCTTACACAAAGCCAAGGCAAATTCACCATCCCACACAACCGTTTTAGAAGAGTCCACGAAAGATGTCGGAGATTCACTTCCGGTTGCCCATAAAACGCCGTAAGTCGCCAAACCAAAGAACCATGAGAAACCACCTTAACATCAATATGAGCCTGGGTGTAGGAGAGAAGATCCACCGAAATACTCTCCTTCCACAGCAAACAAATACCACCCTTGCTGCCAACACTATTGACAACCAATTTACCAAAGAAACCAAACTTCACACGAATAGATTCAATCACAACATGAGTCACCTTTGTTTCTAACAAAATCATTACCTCAGGGTTATGGTTCTGCTTCAAATTAAGCAGCGTACGAAACGCCCGGCCACTACCCAGCCCCCGGACGTTCCAGACCAAGATATTCATTGCTCCCGGCAAGCCGGTAGAGACCGACTCGCCGATATCCCTGTTTCACAACTGGTTCCAGATGAAGACTGATACTCAGAGCCAACACCAAAAACCATACCTGTAGCCACCCCCAAAGAATCTGTGTCTTGACCCATACCGCTGTCATGAGCCTCCCCTTGTTTTTCCCCAAAATCCAGCGCAGAAATGCCCTGAAAAAGCCCCAATGTCTGCGCCGCTGGACTTGACACCAAATCCTGAAAAAGAAAACCATTCCCCTCGGTCTGGGCATTCTCTACACTTGGTGAGTCAAAATTCTGCACTAGCCCCTTGGATTTCTTTGAGGATCCTGTCTGATTGATAATCTCCGTATCAAGGTCGCGTTTCCCACTTGAACCCTCTTCTCTCACAACTACAGAATCATCAAGACCATCAACAGCTGCTCGACCGACCCTCCTCCACACTCCTTGTTTCCGGGTTTTAGTAGTGACCCCTTCCCCAGGATGGTTACCAACATTAGGAGGCCCAATCTTCATCTCAATTCGGTTAGCACCCTTCCTCTTAGACAAAACATGTGATCCACTAAAACCGCCCTGTGATACAAACCCAGGCCCAGATACCAAGCCCACCTGCACATCGGACCCCAAGGGATCTCTCAATCCGGTAGGCCCATCAAGCCCAGCCCCACCAAAACCCTGCACGTGGTCCCCAGCCCTCAAACTAGAAAAGTGAAAAACATGCGGATTCCCAGCAGTATCATTATTAGTCAGATCATTGATTTCATTCAAATCCCCAAAATTACGAGATTGATTGGAATCTACCGCCGAATTAGCCAAAAACTTTTCAGTCAAACCTTCCTTTCCTTTCCCAACACCTCCCATCACTGGATGTACCTGCTGCTCAATGGAAGTAGACAATGATATTACCGGCGACAAAGACCCCCCGGCGGCCATTGAGATACCATTCCGAGACATCACCCTATCCGTACTACGATTACCAAACTGATCATTACCACTTACCGGAATTTGGTGGAGAGTCCCGCCCTGCCCATTCTGAATTTGTCGAATAAGGGGAACACCCGCTTTTAACCAGGCTCCAAAAGGCAACTCAGACACAGCGCCAGTATCAGCACATTCTATCGTCCGGTGACCTAATTTACCACACCGGTGACAGTGTTCCGGTAGGCGTTCATACCGGAGAAGCATGACGGACTCTTCTCCATCCCCCATCACATCCACACGGAGGATTCGGCGTAAAGGTTTTGTTACATTAATCATCACCCGAACTCTCAAGAACTTACCATCGCAATCACCCGTAGCACCTTCATCAATCTCCATAACATCACCAATCATCCTTCCTAGAAAGTTACCGATTTTTCTCGTCATACACAGTAAAGGGGTATTATGAATCTGAATCCAGAACGCAGCTGATCGGTCATTTCTTGTATATGTTTTTGATCCCTTTTCCTCCTATCAATTGTTTGTTTCTCGGGTCTTTTTGGGATTTAATGTGTGTTTATGAGCTGTTTCAGGAGTTTGGATCCAGATGAATAAATCGATGAATATCAGGCATAAATTGCTATTTTGAAGACTTCAGGGGCTTTTATGCAATTATCCAACACTGCAGTTAAAAGAGCTCCCAATTGTTTAGCAGCGTTGCAGCAGCGCTCTGAGATCAGTGCACACCGCTGCCGAGCCGCTGCCGCTCCCGGCAGCGCTTCTCCGTCTCTCGTCAAGACCGCTGCCGCGTCGCTGCCACTCCGGAAGCGGTCACGACAGCGGTAGTACGATAAAGAGCTTTTCGAGGGTTGCTTTTCGTAGGAAATTGAGCAGTGCCTATAAATAGCCTATGATTTCTTTTAGGGCTCCTGCTCGCTCATTCAGGAAAATTTCTCTCTGTGTGTTTAACTGGATCGACAACCCTCTCATTCAGACATCCTCTCTTCTCATCACACAATCCATCATTCATCTTACTCATAGAAGACGAAGACGAAGGAGTCAATCGGGGATTTGAAGAATTTGTTGAAGATCTTCAATGGGTTTTATCTTTTCTCCCTCTTATTTCTTTGTTTCTAATATGTGTAACTAACTCCATACTAGGGAGTCAATGTGAACCTCTATGAATACTCTTTGTTAGAATTGACTATATTTTCTTAATTTAAGTTTTGATTCATTCAATTCATTCTACGTCTCAATTCTTTGTTTGTGTTGATGCATGATCATACGTTGGCATGAATTTAGGGTTTTGATAATTTAACAATTAAGTTTGGAGTGTTGATCTACACGTAACCTTAATTAATATTCAATTGAATGGGTAAAACTGATCTTAGCATTGATCTATGCAAGTAGGTTTTGGTTCATTAGTTCTTGCACTTAATGGGTTCTCGGTTGTAGTTTGCGCCATTGATCTATGGGTAAATTATAATTGAGATCACTTGATTCATCCCAGGATCATACGGTAACAATCATAAATAAGATAAGAACGAACCCTTAACTTGAGTTACATCTTTTATCAAAGTCAGTTCGAAGCATTGAGTAGACATAGTTGGGGAGCATTGATGACCTAGTCCTCTCACCTCTTGATCACATTCTCATATTCTTTTTAATTGTTTTCTTAGTTTAATTTAGTTAATCGATTCTCAATCAATCTTTCAATCAATCAAACAATCTCTCTTGGATACTGTTAATTGCTTAGCTTAAATTAGAATTAGTTATAACTAATAAATCACTTTTCCTCGTGGGAACGATCCCTACTTGTCGCTGTACTTATCTCACGATTCGTGCACTTGCGAGTTAGGTTTTTATAACACGATTTTACACATCAAGTTTTTGGCGCCGTTGCCGGGGAATTTAGTTGAATTTATTGGTTATTTCTAGTTTTAGTTTTAGTTAATAGGTTTACTTAAGTTTAGGTAGTCGAGTCATTAATTTTTAGTTTTTCTTTTGAATTTTCTTTTTCTTTATTTCTTTCTATTCGCTGTTTATTTGTGTGCTATCTTTTCTAATTTCAGGATTTGATAGTAGATGCAAGGTAGAAGATCTCAACAGGGAGAATTGTTACCTGAACGATAACATCCATCGCATCAGAAATCAGACAATGGAAGGCGAGGAAATTCAGAACCGAGATGGGAATAACTTTGAGGCTGCTCCAATGCCCAACTTTGTCCCTAATCCAGTATATGAGCCAGGGCCTATCAGAACTATGAAGGATTACAGTAGGCCGGTGGTGAGCAACCACCCCTTGTGCATTGTGCTAGAACCTGCAGCTAGGAACTATGAACTGCGAAGTAGCCATTACAACCAGTTACCTGTGTTCCGAGGTTTACCAGATGAAGATGTACTTCTGTTCTTCAGAGAATATTATGCAGCAATACAATCCTTGCCCAACCATAGGATAACAGAAGACCAGTTGCGCATGAGATGCATTCCACATGCATTGAAGGATGAGGCGAAGACATGGTTGCTGACATTGCCTCCAGCATCATTGAGAACATGGGATGAAATAAGGGAGAAAATCACTGACCAGTATTATGCACCTCAGAAGACCAGTGAAATCCGAGCAAAAATTTCAAGTTTCTACCAACAAGACAATGAGTCTTTTTATGAGGCATGGGAGCGTTTCAAGAAGTACACCAGAGACTGTCCTCAGCACGGTTTTCTTACAAATCAGCTTTGTCAGTGGTTTTATGATGGTCTAACGAAAGTATCAGGTCTTCTAGTGAATAACGCATGTGGAGGGTCCATGTATGACAAACAACCAGAGGAGGTATATTCTATCTTCGAGAAATTAGCTCAGAATTCCCGTCACAAGAATTCAAGAAGAAAGAAGGGAATTTATACAGTGGATGCTAATACAGAAAGTTCCATTCAAATGACACAAATCATAAAGAAAATGGATGCTTTAGCTACTGATATGGAGCAGCTGAAGGGTTGGCAACAAAAAGTGTTTATGGGAGAACATCAAGTAGGATGTTCAGGTTCTAGAGAAGAAGAAGAAGAAGTTCAAGCCATGAACAATTTTAATCCTAGGCCACGGAATGACCCATATTCCAACACTTACAATCCAGGTTGGAGAAATCACCCAAATTTTTCATGGTCCAACAACAATCAGAATTCTGGGAACCAATGGGGTAACAATACTCAAGGTACTGGGAACCAATGGGGCAACAACAATGGAAATCAAAGGCAATTTAACGCCGGAGCCCAACAAAATGCCGAATCCCAACCTAAGAAGCCATCAATAGAAGACATGATTGTACAAATGCAACAACAAATACAGCAGCAAATGCAGCACATGAATCAAAAGAATGAGGTACAATTTCAGAACATTCATGCTTCGCTAAGGAAAACAGACATTCAAGTTGGGCAAATAGCTGAAGCTCAACAAAAGATGGAACAAGGGAAATTTCCAAGTTACACTGAGCAAGCAAAGGCTATGACAGTTCTTCGTAATGGTAAGGTTCTAACTGATACTAAACCAGCTGAACTTTCTGATAAATTTGCTACTGTTTCAGGGTCTTCGAAAGATAACAACATACCCCAGGAGGAAGAAATAGTGGTGGAAAATTCCAAGGTTTCACCACTTCTCCACAAGTCAGCTAATCCATACATTCCTCCAATTCCATTCCCAGGAAGGTTGCAAAAGAGCAAGTTGGAGAAATCATACAAAGACATATATGACATTCTTTCGAAAGTCAATGTCAACTTGCCCTTACTAGAGATGATTCAGAAGATGCCCGCATATGCCAAGTTTTTCAAGAGTCTTCATACTTACAAGACAAGATTTGGGGAGAATCATCAAGAAATCATGACAGGAAGTGCTAATGCTGTTCTTCAAAAGTCGTTGCCACCTAAATTACAAGATCCAGGTAGTTTTTGCATCAACATTACTATAGGAGGTACAACTTTGGAAAGAGCCATGTTAGATTTAGGAGCTAGCATTAATTTAATGCCCTACTATATATATGAGCAACTTGGATTGAATGACCTGAAGAAATATCTATGTCACTTGTGTTGGCTGATGGATCTGTAAGATACCCAAGGGGTTATGTTGAAGATGTATTAGTGCAGGTAAACAATCTAATCATCCCTGCTGACTTTGTTGTCCTAGACATGGATGAAGGATCTAAAGATAGGAACTGCAAACCTATCCTGTTAGGGAGACCTTTTATGGCAACAGCGAAGACTTTTATAGATGTCCAGAATGGAAAGCTAACGATGACTGTGTTAGATGAAACAGTAGAGTTTAAAGTCTTTGAGTCTCTTAAGTTCCCTGAAGCAGCAGATGACAGTTACTCAGTTAACTGTAATTCGATTGAAGTGGTGAATTCAGCAGTACAAGATGAGTTAACCGGAGGTATGTCTGAAGAACTACTAGATTGGATTTGTGATGCAATAGAAGATGATGAAGAAATTCAACAAAGTGAGGTTTCAAAAGAAGATTCTGACATCGAGGAAGTGAGTGCTGAAGTAGAAGATGCGATCAACAAGTCGTTAATCCCATCTGTGAGTTCTCCCCCTGTATTAGAACTCAAACAACTTCCTTCTAACCTCAAATATGCCTTCCTAGGGAAGAATGAAACTCTACCAGTGATCATAGCTTCTGACTTAGAGATAGAAAAAGAAGAGAAACTGTTGAAGGTGCTACAAGAGTATAAGGCCGCCATTGGATGGACCATAGCGGACATTAAGGGAATAAGTCCTACCACATGTATGCATCACATTTTTCTAGAAGAAGGAATGAAGCCGTTTAGAGAGGCTCAACGAAGACTTAACCCGACTTTGAAAGAGGTCGTGAAAGAAGAGGTCCTGAAGCTACTTAAGGTGGGTATTATATATCCTATATCTGACAGTAAATGGGTGAGTCCGGTTCATGTTGTGCCAAAGAAGTCTGGGATAACGGTGATAGCTAATGAGAACAATGAATTAATTCCTACAAGGAAGACAACTGGATGGAGAGTGTGCATAGATTACCGCAAGCTCAACATGGCAACTAAAAAGGATCATTTTCCTTTGCCATTCATTGATCAGATGCTTGAGCGTTTGGCAGGACATGCTTATTATTGCTTCTTGGATGGATTTTCAGGATACAATCAGATTGCCATAGCTCCAGAGGACCAAGAGAAGACAACGTTCACATGCCCTTTCGGGACCTTTGCATACCGAAGAATGCCTTTTGGACTGTGCAACGCCCCTGCCACCTTCCAGAGATGCATGATGTCTATTTTCTCTGACATGCTGGAGAAATATATTGAGGTATTTATGGATGATTTTTCTGTTTTTGGTAATTCTTTTGACCATTGCCTTGATAACCTAACTAGTGTTTTGAAAAGATGCACTGAGACCAATTTAACTCTTAGTTGGGAAAAAAGTCACTTTATGGTGAAATCTGGAATAGTGCTAGGACATGTGATATCTGATAAAGGCATAGAAGTAGATAGAGCTAAAATTGAAGTAATTGCTAAACTTCCACCTCCCACTTCGGTGAAGGGTGTGAGGAGTTTCCTAGGTCATGCAGGTTTCTATAGGCGTTTTATAAAAGATTTTTCAAAGATTAGTCGCCCCCTATGTAGCCTCTTAGCCAATGATTCTTCATTTGTTTTCAATGACGAATGTTTGCATGCTTTTGAATCTCTCAAAGATAAATTGACATCTACTCCTGTTATTATGCCTCCTGATTGGTCCCTGCCATTTGAATTAATGTGTGATGCATCAGACTATGCTGTAGGTGCTGTTTTAGGACAGCGAATTGATAAAGTTCCACATGTTATTTATTACACTAGTCGTACTTTGAATGATGCACAATTAAATTACTCCACTACTGAAAAAGAATTGCTTGCTGTTGTGAGTGCCTTAGAAAAATTTCGTCAATATTTAATAGGATCTAAGGTCATTGTTTATTCTGATCATGCTGCTTTGAAATATTTACTAACAAAGAAGGAAGCGAAACCGAGATTACTCCGGTGGATCCTTTTGTTGCAAGAGTTTGATTTAGAAATCAGGGATAAGAAAGGCAGCGAGAATGTGGTAGCTGATCACCTTTCCCGATTAGTGGAGAATGAAAATGTAGAGGAAAGCACTAAACTGGTGCCAATCAATGAGAATTTTCCTGATGAACAGCTGATGGCGATAGGGGTCAATGATCCGTGGTATGCTGACATAGTAAACTACCTCGCCAATGGTGTCATACCAGCTGACCTGACCTCACAAGCAAAGCGAAGATTCATCTCCACCACTAGGCAATACTTTTGGGACGAGCCATTCCTGTTCAAATATGGCGCTGATCAAATCATTCGAAGATGTGTCCCTGAAGAGGAGCAGCAAGATGTGCTGAAATTTTGCCACACCCTTAGTTGTGGAGGGCACTTTAGTGCCAAGAAAACTGCTCTGAAAGTTCTTCAATCAGGTTTCTTCTGGACTTCTCTATTTAAAGATGCTTACACCTTTTGTATTTCTTGTGACAGGTGCCAGAGAACAGGGAACATTGGTAAAAGAGATGAGATGCCTCTTTCAAGCCAGTTGGTAGTTGAGGTATTTGACGTGTGGGGAATTGATTTCATGGGACCCTTCCCATCCTCACATGGGTTCTTGTACATTTTGGTTGCTGTAGATTACGTTTCGAAGTGGATCGAAGCAGTTGCAACTAAGACGAATGATAGTAAGGTGGTGATAAAATTTGTAACGGAGAACATATTCACCAGATTCGGTACGCCGAGAGCAATCATAAGTGATGGTGGAAGCCATTTTTGCAACAAGGTCTTTGCCTCGTTAATGAAGAAATATAGTGTCAAACATAAGGTGGCGACTCCATACCATCCACAGACCTCAGGACAAGTTGAGGTAAGCAACAGGCAGATTAAGCAAGTACTTGAGAAGACAGTGCAGCCAAATCGGAAGGATTGGTCACTTAAGTTGAATGATGCATTATGGGCATACAGAACAGCCTACAAAACTCCCATAGGTATGAGCCCGTATAGGATAGTCTATGGCAAGGCGTGCCATCTCCCGGTAGAGTTGGAACACAACGCCTATTGGGCCCTGAAGAAGCTGAATTTCAATTTAGACAAGGCAGGGGAGGAAAGAAGCTTGCAATTGAGTGAACTGGAGGAACTCCGGAACAATGCATATGAAAATGCAAAAATCTACAAAGAAAGGACTAAGAAATTACATGATAGTAAGATTTTATGCAAAGAGTTTCATCCAGGGATGCTAGTTTTGCTGTACCAATCACGTTTGAAGCTGTTTCCAGGAAAGCTGAAATCAAAGTGGGCTGGACCATTTAGAGTAACTCAGGTGTTCCCGCATGGAGCTGTTGAAATTCAAAATCTTCAGAATGGCGGTGCTTTCAAAGTTAATGGTCACAGGCTGAAGCCATACTTTAGCATATCCGAAGTTGTGTGTGTTGGGTCTTCCGTGCTTCAGGAGCCGTAAGACCCCTGTGCGTCTTGCCCAGACGTTAAATAAAGCGCTCGGTGGGAGGCAACCCACCCAGGTATGTTCTTGTCAATTTTATCTTATCGAGTCCATATTTAGTGTTCCCCTTGCTTTCATATAGGTTTGGGGGTGTTATTTTTATTTGTTAAAAAAAAAAAAAAAAAGGGTTGTCAGGTCTGCCGCTGTGATAACTGTGCAGCGCACTAAGAGCGGTGAGGCAGCGGTGCATTCTATCCTTGCACCGCTGCGAGACCGCTGCCCAACAATTGGGAGCGGTTCTCCCTGGGCAAAACGCTGCCCAACCGCTGTGGGTTATAGGCAGCGGTAATGGCAGCGGTACCTTCTGTTCTTGTACCGCTGCTGTACCGCTGCCCAACAATTGGGAGCGTACAATTTTGCCTAACCGCTGCGTGTATGGCAGCGGTAGTGGCAGCGGTCCTACGGTCAGCAGCGCATTCAACTCTGCCGTTTGGACGACCAATAAGAGTCGACCGCTGCCTAACCGCTGCGCCTATGGCAGCGGTAATGGCAGCGGTCGTGCCCTAATATAAAAGGCACTGTTGCGATGTCACTTTCACCGTTTCTCCCTAAATTTTTTTTTTTTTTTCCAAATTTTTGGTCTTCCTTTGTCTCCTCTTCTCCAACCCGGTCACCACATCTTCCAGTTATGGCACGGACAGTGGTCAAAGGGGGTCATGTTCCTGCGGATCCAAACCGTAGGCGAGATAAAAGGCCAGTTGAGCACCAGTTTAAGGGCCATCCTGACTACAAGGATAGGTTAAGGAAAGACAGGAACTTCATTCTGGAGAGGGGGATAGCTGTGGAGGAGTTAGAGGACACACCCATACCAGCTACTGTTGCAGCCAGAGGATGGGAAGGTTATGTGCGCAGGCCCTGCAATGCAAATATTAGCATTGTCAAGGAGTTTTATGCGAATATGGTAGACGCGTAGTTTGGGTCGCAGAGTGTGGTTGTGGTTAGAGGAGTGCCTGTGGTGCTTTCTGTGGAGACTATTAGAGAGTATTATGGTTTACCACCGCATGAGGAGGTTCAGGAGGCGTTCCCAGGCAGGTATGAGTTAGGCTGTGCGCTTCGCAGCAGAGGTGGAGCAGGCTGGAATGGTCAGGAGCTGAAGAGGGGAGATCTTCACTTGGATATCGCCTTCTGGAACTTGTTTATCGCTGCTTCTCTTAAGCCATCCAGTCACACTGGGGAGATTTTCAAGGAGGTATCTCAGGTGTTGTATGCTATCAGGACAGGGAGATACTTTGATGTGGCCACATTCATCAAGAAGGAGATCCGGGGTGTTGGGCGTTTGACAGGGGCAACTATGATATTTCCGTGTTTGATCACGGGCATGTGTGCTGCCGCTGGGATAGGAGTGTATACCGACGCCAGTGATGAGACGACAGAGCCGGAGCGGCCGCTATCACTTTCCACATGGAACACTCAGGCTAGCGTGCGTGGTCTACCCTTGATTGGAGATGTGTCTGGACGCAAGAGGCGTCGGGGTGGTCAGACCGCTGACGCAGATGTGCAGTTGGATGCTGAAGACCAACCGACTGTGGAGCCGCACACTCAAGGAGAGTCCGGAGCTGGGTCGTCACAACAGAGGCCGGAGTGGGTAGAGTACATGCTATCCTCGATAAGGGACCATATGGATGCTGGGATAGCTGGTTTGAGGACTGATATATACTCCCGTCTGGACACTCTGGAGATATCGGTCAATCAGATTCGTGCAGCCACCGTTCAGCCAGGCCAGCATCGGCAGCGAGATGACAGTACTGGGCCTGGCCCAAGCCAGCAGCAGTGAGGGGATGCTTGCAAAGGCACTGTAGACGGTCCTGAGTCTGCAGCAGGATATGTTTTCTTTTAGTTTTTTAGTTTTTATTTCTGTTTTATGTTTTCTTTTCTTATGCTTTTTGACTTTCAGATTTACGTTTATGGATTTTAGTTTTTGGCATTGTTTCTTTTGATTTACTTTCTGGCATGAGTACCTTTCTGTATCTTTATCCGCTTTGTCTTGTGCTTTGATGTTATACATTGAGGACAATGTAGGATTTAGGTTTGGGGGTATGTTATGTGTTATTTTTTTTTAGGTTTTTGAGTCGAATTTTTGTTTTGTTTTGAGTCTGTCGTTCCTGCGTCTTTCGAGACGAGACACTTCAGTGTGTGCCTTAGAGATGATGTGCATTAATCAATAGGTTTACACTAACATCTTGCCATTTAGGGTAATACATTGCATTTTTCAAAATCTATGGCATGCTCTTGATATGATGGTTGATAGAATACTGAGTTGAATTGTCATGATTAATAGTGGAGACTACCCTTGTGAGTTCACTAAGCCAAAAAGCATACATAAAATGATACACTATGAGGGTCCTGTTATTTCTACTCTTTAAACACTCAGTAGGGTCTTAGCGATAGATTCGATCTCTATAGGTTGAACATTGGACATTATAGAACGATCATCATAAAAGATTTCACATGTTGCATGTTGTTCTTGAGTAAGTCGAACCAGTGGAAGTGATATAGACTATGTGTGTTTTAGCTACTTAAAAGGCCTTAAATATTTCCTACTTTATGTGTGTGTGCTCCATAACCCTATTTGAAGCCAAACACTGATTGCCTTTTTCTTCCTTCACCACAACAAACTGCAACCCAAATAAGCCAATAATTAGCCATACCTTATAGCTTGGGATCATATTCTGAGAAAGGTGAAGTGGAGGTACGAATTATTGCACGTAACTGTGTGCATGAATTCTTCCAAGAAAGCGAAGAGCTGCATTCAATCCAAAAAGTTGTAAAGATGAAAGTATTCCATTCAATTCAAAAAAAAAAAAAAAAAAAAAAAAAAAAAAATATCATTGAAAAGGTGTTTGATGAAATTGTTGAAAAGGGGTGCGATAAGTCAAGTAAAGACTGCACACTCGAATCGACTCAAAAGGAGTTGGTAAAGGGAGAAAGGAAAAATTCTGGGGAATTAGTTAATAAGTGGTCAAGTTCCACTTGAAAAGGAGACCAAGAGATTTAGACGAAGCCGCAAAGGTAATAGAAGGCTCTCATGGTATGATCCTAGGTTCGTTGAATTCCAATTTTCCATTCTTTCTTAACCCTCACCCAATAGCCCCATTACAACCTGAATGAAGTCTATTTGATCTGCTGGTTATCCTTGCTATGATAGTAGATGTGTGATGTGTGTTTATCTTGTTCATATTGTTCGATTCTTTTCATGAGATCTTTTGCATACAAATCAAGCGTTCTTTCAATGATATATCCTTATGCGAATTATTTGAATTTCTTGTGCATAAATTCCATCGCATTTGCTTGATGAGTGATTTTCACCTAGGTTCTGAGAGAACTAGTGAGAGAAATCCTGTGAGGATTAGAGTTGAGGCGAATTATATCTATGGCCTTTCAATGATGTGTCCTGGATGCTAGAGTGTTTAGAGCATGAGCTTTTCAGTTAAAAATTGGGCAATGTTTTCAGACTTGTGACGTAATATTAGTCTTTACTTATTGATTTCTGCATGCATTGTCTTAACATGGGCACATATTGCGGTACTTCAATGACCGGTTTTCGCAGGATATGTTTGTAGGTGTCATAGCTGTAAACCCTCAGGAGACAAAACTCCTCCTACTAGGGACACCTAGAGGTTTAAAGGCTTGTAGCATATGCTCAATGCTATCGTGTTCCCTACGAAAGTGGCTTAGTTTAATTTTGTTAGGTTTTTAGGTTTGTTTTTGTTTTTATTTTGCTCGAGGGCTAGCAAAAGATAGGTTTGGGGGTATTTGATCGGTCATTTCTTGTATATGTTTTTGATCCCTTTTCCTCCTATCAATTGTTTGTTTCTCGGGTCTTTTTGGGATTTAATGTGTGTTTATGAGCTGTTTCAGGAGTTTGGATCCAGATGAATAAATCGATGAATATCAGGCATAAATTGCTATTTGAAGACTTCAGGGGCTTTTATGCAATTATCCAACACTGCGGTTAAAAGAGCTCCCAATTGTTTAGCAGCGTTGCAGCAGCGCTCTGAGATCAGTGCACACCGCTGCCGAGCCGCTGCAGCTCCCGGCAGCGCTTCTCCGTCTCTTGTCAAGACCGCTGCCGCGCCGCTGCCACTCCGGAAGCGGTCACGACAGCGGTAGTACGATAAAGAGCTTTTCGAGGGTTGCTTTTCGTAGGAAATTGAGCAGTGCCTATAAATAGCCTATGATTTCTTTTAGGGCTCCTGCTCGCTCATTCAGGAAAATTTCTCTCTGTGTGTTTAACTGGATCGACAACCCTCTCATTCAGACATCCTCTCTTCTCATCACACAATCCATCATTCATCTTACTCATAGAAGACGAAGACGAAGGAGTCAATCGGGGATTTGAAGAATTTGTTGAAGATCTTCAATGGGTTTTATCTTTTCTCCCTCTTATTTCTTTGTTTCTAATATGTGTAACTAACTCCATACTAGGGAGTCAATGTGAACCTCTATGAATACTCTTTGTTAGAATTGACTATATTTTCTTAATTTAAGTTTTGATTCATTCAATTCATTCTACGTCTCAATTCTTTGTTTGTGTTGATGCATGATCATACGTTGGCATGAATTTAGGGTTTTGATAATTTAACAATTAAGTTTGGAGTGTTGATCTACACGTAACCTTAATTAATATTCAATTGAATGGGTAAAACTGATCTTAGCATTGATCTATGCAAGTAGGTTTTGGTTCATTAGTTCTTGCACTTAATGGGTTCTCGGTTGTAGTTTGCGCCATTGATCTATGGGTAAATTATAATTGAGATCACTTGATTCATCCCAGGATCATACGGTAACAATCATAAATAGATAAGAACGAACCCTTAACTTGAGTTACATCTTTTATCAAAGTCAGTTCGAAGCATTGAGTAGACATAGTTGGGGAGCATTGATGACCTAGTCCTCTCACCTCTTGATCACATTCTCATATTCTTTTTAATTGTTTTCTTAGTTTAATTTAGTTAATCGATTCTCAATCAATCTTTCAATCAATCAAACAATCTCTCTTGGATACTGTTAATTGCTTAGCTTAAATTAGAATTAGTTATAACTAATAAATCACTTTTCCTCGTGGGAACGATCCCTACTTGTCGCTGTACTTATCTCACGATTCGTGCACTTGCGAGTTAGGTTTTTATAACACGATTTTACACATCAGCAGCCCTATCAAACTTCATATTTTTAATATCCCCTTTACCATATGGCTCCACCAATACAATAAGAAAGTTATCAAAACTCCATGGTCCACCTGTGAGAACCCTTCGCCTGTCCTCCAGGTTCTGAAAGTGAAAGGAAAAAATATTCTCGCTGACCACCTCAATAATAATCCCCTCCCTAACCTTCCAGATTTTTTGCAGAACCCGTCGGAATACTTCACGGTTGATTAATTTGTTTGCCATCACTTTCCCCACCAGACTCAGAGACAACTTTCGCACACCATCATCCTTCAAATCACCCTCTAGCGTGCGGACAGGTCCCTCAATCTCCTTAAGAGACATATTCGCACAAAGCGCAGCAACATCATCCGCATTCATGATAATCGCACACGAAAACAAGATGAGAAGAGACTAAGACTCCAACTAAGACTAGAACCAGACTACCCTCGTTTTAGGGTTTCAGAGAAACCTAAAGAGAGACTATTATTCTGACCAGAATTTTTTTATTTTATTTTTGAAAATTGACTTTTCAATACTCTCTCTCTCTCTCTCTCTCTCTCTCTCTCCATTCTAAATTTTTAAATTTAATTTTTTTAAAGACACTTCCTTTTGTTCTAAAATTATCCCTTTTATCTTTTGGCACTCTTATTCTAAAGACACTCCATTTTAAAAAAATAAATTTCTAAAGACATTCTATTTTATTTTAATATTACTCACTATTGTTTTTGAATTTTAATTTTAATTTTAACATATATCAAAAAAAAAAAAAAAAAAAAAAACTAGTAATTTGAATTTAATCTCTATATTCTACAGAGACAACAATGACATAACTCATACGATACACTAATTTTTTATTTTGCATGCTTAAATAATCGGTTAAAAATTAGATGTGTATTGATCTGAGTGAGAGGAAAGTAAGATATTGTTGCTGATAAATGAGTATTAGCAGTTTCACAACATCATATTTCGAAATTGGTTAAAAATTAAATGTGTTTATAGTAATTCTATAATTATTGGGTTAAGTGAATAATTTTTTTTTAAAAAAAAACCGATTCTACTTACAGTTGACCTCGAGTTTAGGCCGTAGCATATTTCAGCAAAACTACCACCATTCAGAAACTTGGCAAATGGCAATCAAAGGTTGCATTCCAATCAACAAGTCCAGTGATTGCCAAGAAGGCAAAATGTGACAGTATCATGTGCACTTTGCAGTAATACAAAAATAAAGATAATTAAGCTGAAAATTAAAAACAAGGACAGTAAAATTAAATACATTTTTTTCTTTCATTATTTTTCATCCCTTTTCACTTTTGCACTTGTATAGGACTTTCCATTCTTTTGAAAAACAAAAGAGAAAAAAAAAAGATAGTTGTTTTCTAAAAAGAAAAAAAAAAAAAAAACTAGTTTGGAGTGTCTTTAGAATTATTTTGTCTTGTTTAGTAATTTTAATTCAGGTTAAAATTGTCATTAACAAAAAAATTAAAATAGAGTGTAAACAGATAATTTATGGATTATAAGGAGAATCTCTCTAAAAAAATAATTTAATAATAATTGAAGAGGAAGAAGTTGCTCTTCAATCTTGAAGAGAGAGAAGCAAAATCTCATTTGAATAATCTTATTTGAAGAGTCCGTTGGAGCCAAATATACTGATGTTGCTCGTTCGACTTTAATAAATATCTCATTTGAAGAGTCTTTTGGTGATGCTTTAAGGGTGCATATCCTCCGAATAAAGACTTAAAAAGGTCGAAACTAAAATTTTGATATTCTAACCTTATTTAACCAACTATTTTGTACATGTAAAGTATTACAAATCTCATTATAATAGTAAAAATTGGATGCAAGTACTGAGTACTCAGAAGTCCAAATCCAAGTAACCTTGACAGGAGGATCAGTGATCTTTTGAGACGGATTTGATCAATTACATACTCTAATTCTTCCAATAATCAACCTATTTTTTTTTTTCTTTTTTTTGTGGAACTATTACAATAGACATGACTCCAAAACCAGACTTCACGGATATAGGTGTGAGGGGCTTACCACTGAGCTAATCTCATCTTGTCATAGTTTTAAACTTAAGAGCTTTAAATATAGTTTATATATGTCTATTTATTAACAAAAAATATTATTTATAAAATTGACATTCATTTAATAGTAAAACAGTAATATTGTAATACTCAATCATATGATTTTATTATAGGAAATGATACTTAAAAATTGTTTATGTCGTATGATATTACAAGTTACTTTGTCTATATTTGATGTCCAAATTTAGGGTCCAAATGATATGGCATCTTTGATTTCTTTGTTTTGGATTTGTATAATTGAAATGATTGGATTTTAGTGATGCCACAAGCACAAAATTTGGACAAAGTTGTACTACTCATGATTTTATTATACGAAACGATACTAAAATTAACAAACAATGATATAGTTGTGTGAGTTGTAATTTATTTGAAAGTAGAATAGTTACAAAATGCTCCCTATTGAATAAATATTATATAATTTATTATTTACTGTATTTTGGTTCTGTTTTGTAACTTGTGTTCGAAGTTGGGAGCTTTTTCCTTTTGGAAATTATTTGAAGATTCGTCCTTGTTTGACAAGAAGTCCATCCTATAACGTAAAAAGGTAATTGGGTCCGGGTCATCCGCTTTATTGTATATGGACTGTTCCAATCCAATAGTTCATTGACACGTGTCCACCAAAGCAAGTGTTATACTTCCGAGACAAGGACTTTGTGTGTATAAATTAAAATGAAAAGATCCTTGAGAAATGATCGAGAACCACGTGAAGAGGATCTTGTAGAGAGAAAGAAACAAATGGAAGGCGATATCAATTGTTTGGAATGCAAGAAAGCAACTGAGATAGTTGTGGATAACATGTCAGGGGACACAATCTGTACGGAGTGTGGACTGGTTCTTGAAGCTTGGAACATTCAAGGAACCATGGAATGGCGAACCTTCAGTGATGATAACAACAAAAACAACAGCAGCAACAGAGATCCCAACCGTGTTGGAAAAGCAGAAAACCCGCTTCTCAACTACGCCAATCTCATCACTCACATCTCCAATAATCCCAAACCGTCTGATGTTTCTAAGGGTACTACTGTTTTGCCTTCGAAAAGGTTGAATGATCATGACCCCGATGGGGTTTTGATCAGACAGCTAAAAATAATCGCTGACATGGCTAACAGACTAGCCCTCCCCAAAACCATCGAGCGTCGGGCCGGTGAGATATACAAATTTGTGGAGAAACACAAGAGTTGTAGAGGAAGAAAGCTGGATGCTGTGTTGGCTGCTTGTTTGTCCAACGCTTGCAGAGAAAGTAAAATCTCAAGAACCCTAAAGGAGTTTACAACAGTGGTTCCAAATGGAGTTAGAGAGAAGGAAATTAACAAAGCGGCTGATCTTATCAGGAAACGACTCAAGGTTCAAATGGGGTCTGTAAAGGCCGGTGAATATGTGAAGAGATTTTGTTCCTATCTTGGGATAATGAAGAACAAAAAGACTGTTCAAGCTGTTCATGAAGCTGTTGATAAAGCAGAAGAATTGGATATCAGGAGGAACCCAAAATCTGTTTTGGCAGCAATTATTTACATGATACTTCAGGTTTCTGATGACAAAAAGTCTCTTGGAGATATCTCTATAGCTGCTGAAGTTGCAGAAAGTACTATCAAGAAGTCCTACAAAGATCTCTATCCTTATGCTTCAAGGATCATACCCGACTGGTTTGCTAATGAAGAGGACATCAACAACAAACTCTGTGATCCTTCAACTTGTAATCATATATAGCAGCTCTAACTTTTAGTTATATAGTGTATGTGGTTTGTTTGTTTGACATTTTACTTGGGCAAGTTATAGAGAGTTTATATATATATGTTTGTTTGTTTGACATTTTACTTGGGCAATAATCAACCTGAACTTTATTTATTTATTTATTTATTTTTTTAAACTATTACAACAGACAACCGCAAAGCTACAAAGGGCTGGAGAGGCCATGACCCATCCGGCCTCTTTAAAAATCTCAGTTTAGTCTTCATATTTTGTTTAAATGTTTTATATTTGCTTCCTATAAAATGTAAATTTTACTAGTTGACACTCCAAACTTGATTAATTTTAAAATTTTGACCTCATCTCTGTCTACAACCTTATGGATGTAGGCATGAGGGGCTTGCCATTGAGCCAACCTCATCTTGTCATAATCCTCCTATACCATATATATATTTTTTTGAAGTATAATCCAAACTTGAGACTAGGGATGACAATAGGTTGGATCAGAGGTGCTCCATACCCGAAACCCGATTTACACGAGTTGCCCAAACTCGACCCGTACCCTAAACGAGTTTTTGTTTTCTGCCCCAAACCCAACCCAAAATGACAAGGGGTGCACCATACCCAACTCAAAATGACCCGTTTCGCTTTTTTTTTTTTTCCTAAAAAAAAAAGTGAAAAAAAAAATCTCAAACCACTAAATATACAAATTATTTTACCATATAATTGAATTTTAGGACATTGATTTAAATTTTAACATTCAATATATACAATTTTTTTTTATTTTTTATTTTTTATATCGGAAATTTAAATATACACTTAAATAGTTAAATACAAACATAAACTATAGAAAAACATTTTAACATACACTTAAAATTCATACATAAACTTAAAATTCATACATAAACTTAAATTTAATAGAACACAACATCTAAGTTTAATAAACTTTAAATTCAAATATAAAATGCAATTAGGTAAAGAAACAAAGAGATTAGAGATTTGTTTTTTTGTCAACAAAAAAACATTAGAGATTTGTTTTTCCCTATATATTTTTATTTTTTTAAAAAATAAGTATATAAATACCGGGTCTAATGGGGTGGGTCAAGACATAAGGGGTTGAACCATACCCGACCTAATAAAAAATAAAACCGGGTCAAAAAAGTTTAACCCAAACCCGACTCGAGCCCCATTTTAAGTGCTCTAAACCACTCCCAACGGATCGGAGCCCCGCCGGGTTGGGGCTAGTTAGGATTTTTGCCATCCCTACTTGAGACATCTTATAATAGAGTTAATATATGTCTATTTATTTACAAAAATATTATTTATAAAATTGACAGTATTACCTGTCATATGATTTTATTATAGGAAAGGGCAAATTACATTGGACCCCTTGAGGTTTGACCTCAAGACACCTAGATAGAAAACTTTGGATATTCTACACAAACACCCTCACAACTAACGGTGCTCTATTAACAACTAACTAAAGGAGGACTATTTTGGTCTTTTTAATATTTATTTACTAAAAACATTTTTTAATAAATAGAAAAAAAAAAAAAAAAAAAAAAAAACATCTCAAAAAACACTCTCTAGCCTCTCAAACCCTTGGAAGTGTCCATGGAAGTCACGTCTTCGTCAATCAAAATTGAAAAAAACACCACTCATTGGCATCTTCACTGTTATCATTATTTAGAGAGATGAGGTGGAGTATGGTTTGTGGTATTCTTAGCGGTTTTTGGAATGGGTTAGTGGATTTGAGTTGGGGTTTTTTTTTTTTTTTGAAGAGTTTAAGGTCTTGAATTTGAAATGGAGGTGAATCTAGGTTTTGGCAATAGAAATTACTCCTCCATTGTGTTGACAAGGAAGAATTCTACTATTTCTTCTCTCCCACCTACTTTCTCTCTCATCTCTCTTCCGATTTGAAAGTTTGGGGTTTTGCTCTGAAATGGGTACTGATGTTTCTGTTTTAATTTGAGTTGGGTTTTGAATTTTAAGTTAGAGGGCGGTGGGATTTTAAGTTAGTGGAATTGGTGAGAAATGTCACCTTTTTAAAGAGAGTTGGTGACTTTGTCAGTACTTTAATAAGTTAAGTTTAAAAGGCACCTATTATGGTGAACTACCAAAATTGCCCTCACTTAAATGATTTATGTTATTCCCTTTCTTTGTACTTTTCTCTGTCCTCCATACTCGAGAAAAAAAACTGACAGTTAAAAAAACTGACAATAGCTCTCTCTCTCTCTCTCTCTCTCTGGAATTTGTTCTTCGTGTTACCTCTCTCTCTCTCTCTCTGGAATTTCTTCCAGACGTGACGTGGTTCAGTAAAATAAGGTAAAATTTCTTGAACTTTCTTGTTTTAATTTGTTAACATTTTCATTTGTTCCTTTTCATATGTTTTCCGAGTATTTTTTGATTATTTTTTAAACCGTAAGCCATTTTTGGATCTCTGAGAGTTTTCCATAGATCTGTTCCCGAGCCTTTTCATGTTTGATGTGTGCCTTACCCGTGACTTTTGTTGCCTTACCCGTGACTTTTCATGCCTTACCCGTGACTTTTGTTGCCCTACCCGTGACTTTTCATGCCTTACCCGTGACTTTTGTTGCCTTACCCCGTGACTTTTCATGCCTTACCCGTGACTTTTGTTGCCTTACCCGTGACTTTTCACCCCACTTTGATGTGTTTTCTTTTATTAATGGTTTGTGATTATTAATTTGACAGCGTCATGAATCGGGTTAGAATAGTAATATCTTACAACGGTCGATGGGAGCAGTTACCTGATGGAAGTCAGAGGTTTGTTGGATCTGATAACCGGGGAATGTATGTGTCAAAGAATATGACTTACGAAGAATTGGTGGCGATCGTACAAACTATTGTGAACTATGATGTAAACAAATACAATGTTGATTTGTCATCAATATCAATTGTTCCCGGCAGTACGTGTCGCACATTTATAAGGAATGACGACGATGTTCAGTTTATGCTAGGGGAAGATCGAGTGATCCCTCAAGTATGTGTCAGTCTAACTGAGCGGACAGCTGGCGATATGGTAGGGAATGATATTCCTCCTCTTGAAAATGCCCAACAATTAGGATCCTTTAGCGGTAGTAACCAAGTGTACACCCAAAGGAGTGGCAGCGAAGGTGTGGGAAACATGTGTGGTGTCCCACAGGTTGCAGTCAACCATGCAGCTGCAGTTGAACCTCAAATTGGTGATGTGTTTGGTTGTCGAATTGAGCAGTACAATGCGCAGTATGATGCACAGTACGATGCGCTGAACAATGAGGTGGATAATGAGGCAAATAATCAACAGGTTGATGATCTGCAAAATGTGGATGAAGAGTCTGCACAAATGCAAACACGTGGTAGACGTGTACAAGGAGGTAGTGGCACTGCACCAGATATGCCAGGGACGTCCGAGGTCCGTTATAATGTGACAACATCTGATTCTGTTAATGCTACAACTTGGGTTATTCCGGGAGCAGATTCATACTCGTTTGGTACTGGTAGAAGCAACACCTTGGCAGCGCCAGAACCGACAACCATGATTTATAAAGGTCAATTTTTTCTGAGTAAAAAGGATTTGAAGAGGCTAGTTGGCGATTTTGCGATGCGGCAGAACTTTGAATGGAAGGTGAAAAGGTCCAATAAGACAACATTACATCTGGTTTGCATCGTTGATGACTGTTCGTGGAAATTAAGAGCAGTGATGAGAGATGAAGGGACTTACTTTCAAGTCAGAAGTTTTGTCAATGAACACAGTTGTCCTTTGGAGGAGGTTCACCGTCGCCACAGACAAGCCAGTGCAGTCACAATCGGAGAACTCATTGCACCTAGACTTCAACAACATGATGGTCGTCTCATGCGTCCGAAGGACGTAATTGCCGATATGAAAACAATGTATGGCATCCAAATCATGTACAGTAAGGCACATGATGCCCTGCAATATGCATTGTCATTGACCTATGGAACCCATGAAGAAAGTTTCCAACTGCTGCCATCTTTTGCATACGTTCTAGAACAGCAAAATCCTGGCACAATCATAGACTTACAGTGCGCAGACGATGGTAAATTCCTTTACTTTTTCATGTCGTTAGGGTCCTCAATTAGAGGTTTCCGGAGGTGTATGCGTCCTGTGATTGCAGTTGATGGTACCCATTTGAAGGGAAGATTCGGTGGTACAATGTTTGTGGCAACTGCACAAGATGGAAACGAATAGGTGTATCCAATTGCTTTTGGGTACGGTGACTCAGAAAACAACCTTTCATGGGAGTGGTTTTTGGAATGCTTGAGAGGTGCCCTTGGTCATATAGATGATCTGGTTTTCATTTCCGATCGTTATGCAAGCATTGAAGCAGGGATTTCTAAAGTGTTCCCTTATGCAACCCATACCATATGTTGCTGGCATTTTGGTGAAAATATGAAGAAGCGATTCCACAGAAAGGATGTTGCCAACATAATGGATAACGCTGCCAGGTCGTACAGGCAAATCCAGTATGATCGCCACATGGAGGAGTTACGTAAGCTACACAAGGGTGCATACGATTATGCCATTGATGTCGGTCTACACAAGTGGTCCCGCGTTCACTGTCCCCAAAGAAGGTACAGGTTGATGACCACAAATGTTGCAGAGTGCATAAACTCATGCCTAAGATTCGCACGGCAACTGCCACTGATGACATTGGCAGAGTTCATTCGGAATATGCTACAAAAGTGGTTCCACGATCGACATGCAAATGCACAGTCCATGCGGCATCGATTGACCGACGCAGCACATCTTGTGATCCTCAAACGTGTCGAGAAGTGCAGTTATATGACCGTAAATCCAGTTGACTGGAACATATTCTCCGTCAGACACAAGGGAAAACAGTGGACGGTTGACTTAGCCCGGAAGACATGCACATGCAACAAATTCCAAATGGACTTTTTACCATGTTCACACTCACTCGCAGCGGCAAGGTACATGCGGACTTTGTCCAGTTAACGCTTTATATTACCCAAACGTGAATCTAACTGTTTCCATTGTTGTAGGGAGCGGAACGTGGATTTCACATCTCTATGTGCGGACTACTACAAGAGGGAGACACTTATTGATGCATACTCGGTTCCTATTATGCCTGTTGGTCATCCTTCTTCATGGGTAGTGCCATCTGACATCGCAGCGCGGGTGGTTTTAAATCCAAAGACGAAGAGACAATCCGGTCGCCCGATGGAGGGTCGACATGTCTCGTCTTCTGAGAGGACAACCTCACAGTCGTGTAGAAGATGTGGACAACCAGGACATAACAGCAGGAGGTGTTCCAACCCGCCTATGGTTAATGAAGGTCCCAGTAGAATTATTCCCGAAGAATACCGTCGCAAGTGCAGCATCTGTCATTCAACTGGACACAACAAACAAACATGCCCTCAGAAGGACTCTACCGTGGAATGAATAGAGCCTTACAAGAGGAGACTTGACCCCACGTCATAAATGTTGTCATGGAAGTGATTGAAGGGATGAGAGTTGCATTGAGTGCTGCTGTTGTGCTAAACTACTGTCTGTAGGGGCTCTTCCATCCTGCTCGGAAGGTTAGGGAAGTGTACTGGAAGATTTACAACTCCCTATATATTGGCGCTTAAGATGCTCTTGTGGCTGCTTATCCGACACTAGACGACGAGCATAATAACATATATAGTGGCCCAGAGTTAGTGATGTTTATCTGAGTGAACGATGCAATCATCTTAGGACTTTTCATGCTTTGATACTTTTTAACTTTGTGTATGCTTTGATATATGTCAATATTTTAGAAATGAAAACCACATGGTGTAGTTTCTTGCAATTTGTAGTTTCTTCCAGAGCCTTTTCATGTTTGATGTGTGCCTTACCCGTGACTTTTGTTGCCTTACCCGTGACTTTTCATGCCTTACCCGTGACTTTTGTTGCCTTACCCGTGACTTTTCATGCCTTACCCGTGACTTTTGTTGCCTTACCTGTGACTTTTCATGCCTTACCTGTGACTTTTGTTGCTTTACCCGTGACTTTTCATGCCTTACCCGTGACTTTTGTTGCCTTACCCGTGACTTTTCATGCCTTACCCGTGACTTTTGTTGCTTTACCTGTGACTTTTCATGCCTTACCCGTGACTTTTGTTGCCTTACCCGTGACTTTTTAGAAAATTTTCTTTTATTAATGGTTTTCTTTTATTATTCTTATTCACTTAAATAGGCAAAATCATGTGTGGTGGAATTGAATAAATTTAATCGAATAATTTAAACAAAAAATACATATGTTATGTACATCAAATGTATAATAGAGAACAACACATATATACATTAGCTACACAACACTGTTGTGTAGCGAGTTGCAAAAAACCTCCACAGCCATCTTCTCCCTGATGGTGCCCATATCATCTTCCGTCCAGTCGAACTTCTTCCTGTTTGCTAGCAAGTACTCTGCCAATCTCAAAGCATGGGCACCACAGTTACCGCTGCAAAATCACCAATTAAATAACCATTAGACTGTAATTTTATTAAAACCTAATGGGATAGAATAAAATCTTAAAAATAACATACCTCTGCTGTTGTTGGGGCACCCCATGTCTTCCGTCCAGGATGCTCATCCGAATGCACTCTTCGACAATTTGTACGTCGTATCATCCGCCTTTCTGCTATCGTGAAACCCGATCTGATGCAACATCGACGGAATAAACCAACGTAGGCATGCGACCTGCTTAAGCCTGTGCTCCCAGGGAACCTGCTGTCTGAACGAGTCTAACAGGTAGATCTTCCCCTCCCTGAGATCTAGGCTCGCCAGTACCCAATGCTCCCTTCCAAGGTTGCAAGGAATGAGAACCTGTACGTGGTTTAACATAGTCTTATTTGACGGAATTTTAAACATAATATATTACATTATGGAAACAAAAATAATTGGAACACTTACATAATCAACCTCGTGCCATGGTTGGGATCCGTATGGGATAATTCCTCGGACCATCTTTAGGTCTTCAGTAGGCCACTTGTGTTCCAGCATCTTCCATGCAGTTGGGGGTTTGCCCTCAACCCTAGGACCGAATATTTGCCGCCACTGAATCTCTAAGTATGACTGTAGACCAATTACATAATCGCAGCATTAATTAACACATCAATGCACAAATGAAAACCTATCAGTACAGACACTTACAAAGAACTGTGTATGGAGTAAGTTGACCCTCTGAGTGTACACGTCGGGGTATGCTCGCTGACGCTTCCGTAGAATATTCTGGTACGCGTCCATGTGCTGACAATGTAAACATTTTATATTATTATGAATCAACTATTACTCATACAAACTTATACACAGTATGTTAACTAATTAACATACTGATTCCTCCAAGTCCATGAAGTTGGTCTGGAACCGTTGGAACCAAGTTACGCCAACTGGTAAAGGTAGATCCACATCACGTCTGCATAATTGTTGAACAAGTTAGAGAACCAAGTAATAATAATAAAATATTGCAAAATGAACACGTATACTTACGTTTCCCCCGACGTGTTCCTCTTGTAGGCTTTGTACGCTGCAATGTAGTAGGGATCTATCAAGTCATGGGGATTGAATACATGCGCCAATGCAGCTGATGTCGGTGGCATGGTCCTCGGCTTCTTCGGTAGACAGGGGTTTATGTATGGGGACAGCAACATCCAACCTGGCTTGCGAACACGCGGTACCATAGGTGGAGTATGGTACTGACCACTGGGATCCGTATGAGGAGGGGTGCGCTCATGAGGGGTCTACTGTCTGGATGAACTCACCCTCCATGCATCACTCTGAGAATGGCTGTGATGTGAGGATACACTATCCCTCCGTGTATCGCGAGGAGGAGGGGTGCGCTGTCTGGAGGAACTCTCCCTCCGTGTATCGCTCTGAGGAGGAGGGGTGCACTGTCTGGAGGAACTCTCCCTCCGTGTATCGCTCTGAGGAGGATGGCTGCGGTGTGAGGATACACTCTCCCTCCGTGTATCGCTCTGGGGAATGGGAAGGCCACGTCGGATTCGCTTCAAGGGTCGCACTTCACTGGGGTCGACGACCGGAGGTGGGGTGCTCTGTAAGGACGGACTCTGTCCTAGTGGTAGCTCTGATCCACCAGGTGCCACCCATGGAACCAGTGCTGTCTCAGTCGTGGGAGTGCTGTCAGGTAAAACCGGAGGTGGTACCTGTGCTGCCTCTGCTATCTCTGTATCACCGGGTACCTCCTCTCGTTCTGTCGCACCTTGACCCCGCTGACCGGATACTGTGTACATAGACTGACCCTCCGTAGTTGGTGGCTGCCCATGTCTGCTCCCTGGCTCTGTCCTATCCTGACCAGCACCTGTCCTGCCGGGACTAAAGTCTCCTCCGTGCCCGTCATCGAATGGTGGGTCATCAAATGGTGGGTCATCCATACGGGACTGCGGCGTCGTACCCTGTAGCGCCCTGATCATATCCAGCAACTCTCCATACTACTTATCTCGCGCCTCATCACTTTTTTTGATAGCAGCCATGACCTCATCCCGTACAGATCGAACTTCAGCCATCACTTCATCGATTTTTTGGTCCCAACCCTGAAAGGATTTCACACTCTGTTAGAACTTAAAATGTTCAATCGAGTGGAATTAAATAACAGGGTTTTATTTTTTTTACGTACCTCTGGATCACCTCTACGTGAATCACCTCCAGGTTGAGGCTGTCTACGCGTCCGGAGACTCTCAGTGCGAGCCTCTAGGTCTACATCACCTTCACGTCTAGGCTGTCTGGGAACCGTGAATCGTACCCGCCTACGCCTATTGCCACCCTCAAGTTCTGAACCCTCCGTACCAGTGCCTTCAGAATACGAAGCCTCCCTATCATCGCGTCGGGAAAACATAGCCTCAGTATCACTGGGTCGGGAAAACGGACCCTCCATATCATTGGGTCCTGCAGGCCTATGTCGTTCCGGATCTGGGATGTGATCGGAATCATACAGATTTGCTTCTAGGTTTATGCCTTCAATGTACCGTTCAGCCCTCTCCGCAACCGTCGGCACCAATTCAGGCCATGCGACCATCTGAAATTGAAGTTAAATAGTTGTCATTGTATATATAGTAATAACTATCAACATTAACAACATCAGCACTTACCCTTTTTGTAAAAACAGCATCCAGCTTTTTCCCCCTAGGTCGCTGACTCAATTCCCATTTCAGAATACGTGGGTGGGGGGGTAGCTCGATTGTCCAGCGAATCCCACATTTACTGATGCCAAGCTCTGGGATAACCTCAAAGGCAAATACCTGCGTAATAGAAAAGTACGATACGACGTAAATACAACAGTCATATAAAATAAATTACTATTAAAGTACGGATTCAAACTTGAAATTCTCACCAATAGTGCATGCGGTAGACCGTATATGTTGTACGTCAACTCGAGGTTCTGTACGTCAAGGTCCTCGCCCTCTTGTCGCTGTTTTTCAGCCAACCGCTGTCGTGGACCATCAAACGCCCGCTTGAAACCGTAAATAGACCGCCTATACACGTGTGTGCCCCACGGGAACACATCAAAAGCGTCCAGGTCCTCAACTAGGCGAAACTGCCATACTTGAACTTTATCTCTCCCATCGAACCCCATCAGTATCCGGTTTAGCATAAACAATAAGGCAAGCTTCACCGCATCGTACTGCTGTTCAAAAATACCAATCCGCAGCACCGCTCTCAACTTTTCAATCTCGACTTCTTCTTGACCCCGAAAGTACCGATCATGTATGCCATTCTCAACCACTTCATACCTCGCCGTGTCGGGTTCGACTCCAAACTTCAAACCGGTGATTAGACAAAACTCAGTCTTCGAGAACCGGACAATATGCTTCCCTAACAAAAATCTCATCTCATCAGCCGGCCCATCATGATGCAACTCGCGTAGAAGTAACCGATGGACAATCCCACCCAAAAAATTATTCTGACGATGCATCTGAAGGAAATGACCGAAACATGACTCAGTAAACCGACGTACGTCTTCGATCTTCAGATCTTCAGGTACACTGTTAAGTGCAGTGTCAACATATTCCAGGTCATCGAAATGGTCATGGCGATTAATTTTTCCGTTGAACCAATCTTCCTCTGGAGTCTTCAGAAAATCCTTTGGGTCATTCTTCATCTGCATATTCACAGAAAAAAAGCATATAAGTTCATGATTGTACCACTGAATTAAAAGTCATGGGAAGTGTATTAAAAGTCACGGGACATTATACAAAAGTCACGGGAAATTCATTAAAAGTCACGAGACACTATACAAAAGTCACGGGACACTTATCAAAAGTCACGGGACACTATACAAAAGTCACGGGAAACTTATCAAAAGTCACGAGACACTATACAAAAGTCACGAGACACTATACAAAAGTCACGGGACACTTATCAAAAGTCACGGGACAGTATACAAAAGTCACAGGACACTTATCAAAAGTCACGGAACACTTATCAAAAGTCACGGGACACTTATCAAACGTCACGGGAAACTATACTGCTATCATGAAACACTTAACAAAAGCCAAAAGTCACGGGACACAATACAAAAGTCACGACACACTATACAAAAGTCACGACACACTACACACTAAACAAAAGTCACGACACACTACACACTAAACAAAAGTCACGACACACTAAACAAAAGTCACGATTCACTAAACAAAAGTCACGATTCACTAAACAAAAGTCAAGACACACTAAACAAAAGTCACGGAAACCCAGAAATTCATCGTCCTCAAAACAACTCTTTTCTGAAACTAAAACCCTAACCTAACCTCATCGTGCAAACACAGTCAACCACAATCAACCACAATCACAAATCCAACCTAATCTACATCATGAGTATGGCATCAAACATTAAAAAACATGAAATTATCAATCGGAAAAACGCGTCAGGAACAAGAACTTACCCGAGTCTTTGAGATCTCCGGTGACTTCTCGTCGATGCCATTACTGTTGGGTTTACTGTAGCGCCGTCGCCGGGGGTTCACCGTACACTTTCCGTCGAGTTTAGGGCTGTTGGACCGTCCGGTAACTTTTGGGCTGTTCACTTTTCACTTTTTCTCTCACTTTCTCTCACCGTTTGAAATTGCACAAACAGACAAATGAGGGTATTTTTGTCTGGTCACTCAAATAGGTGCCTTTTAAACTTAGATTAGTAAAGTGGTGATAGTTACCAAAAAAACCGCCCCAAACAGTGCTATTTAATTTTTGAACCCTTTTAAGTTACTAGCCTGACTCCCCCTACTGATCTGTAGAGAGGCAGAGTGCCTTCACCAATCACCAGTTACCACACTGGTTTGAGACTCAAACCATCCTCCACTGCATTTTATTTTTTTTAAGAAATTAAATTATTATTATTATTATTTTTTGTAATTATTATAAGGGCCATGGCCACTTTACTTTTTATTATATATTTTTATGTTGTTTATTTTATTTTATTTCTTATTTTTTTATGTCATGGAAGGGTATTTTGGACAAAAGTCAATATGTGTCAACTTAACAAAAACATTTAGGGCCCGTCCTGTAAGCGTATTTCATCAGCTGTTTTTCGAAAATAAAAACGAAAATGAAAACAATGTTTTTGGTTTCAGTTTCGAAATCTGAAAACGCATCTGGTAGCATATACTGAAAGCTGAATTATGAAAATAAAAACGTTAAAAACGCGTCTGGTAGGTTAATCGAAAAATATCAAAAATAAATTTTCTTAATGGGTTTAATTTTTTCCAGATTTGAAGAAATCTGTGAATTTCCAAATTTGATGAGATCTGAGAATTTCCAACAACCCAGAAAATCAAAAATATTAACCACAATTATTAGCAACCTAGAAATCATTAATAAATTTGCCCCATGAGTTTTGTCTCTCATTTGATACAATACAATTTAGCTTTTTCTCAAATGAATTTGCATATAAATTTGAATATTTTTTCTTGTTTTCTTTCTTTTCCATACCAGTTTTCTTCAGCTATTAAATCTAGCCACAAATAAAATAGGATTTGAAAATGAAATTCAATCAATTATTGTACCCAACCACCACCAAGATCATTTAATTCCATCAGAAATTATTGATCAAGACATGTAAACATCCAATTTTTCACTAGCAAGTAGCAATCCAAACATTTATAGAACTTTCTCTTGTTGCCTTGGACTACTATCTTCTCTCTGTAATTGAATACTTGCCATCTTCACTCACTCTCTCTCTTTCTCTTCTCTCCTTTGTTTCTAAGAAGAAGATCATCTTAAGAAGAAGAAGAAGAAAACGAAGAGTAGATCGGCGAAGAAGAAGACCAGACCAACGGCGGAAAAGAGAGCAGATCATCTGGAAGAAGATGAGCAAATTGATGGGTCGGTTTGCGTTTGAATGAAGAAGAAGAAGAAAGAAGAATGGTCGAATGTAGAAGAAGTGAGTATTTTTTTAGAAAAACAAAATGGAAACATGTTATTTGTGTTTTTCAAAATTTTCGCTTTTAACACTGGTTTTGTTTTTATTTTTTGAAAACAAAATGGAAAACGGTAAATGAACGTGAATTCGAAATTATTTTTGAAAAACAAAAACAAAAACAAAAACACTTGTTTTTGATGCTATCGGATAGACCCTTAACTGCCGTTTAAGTATAAGGTTTTTGTGTAGAATATTCAAACCTTTCTATCTAGGGGTCTTGAGACCATACCTTAAGGGGCTCACTATAATTTCCCCTATAGGAAATGATACTTAAAAATTCTGTGTCATATGATTTTATTATACGAAACGATACTAATATTAACAAACAATGATATAATTTATTAATTTATTTACTTATTTAGTTATTTTAGTTGTGTTTTGCAACTTGTGTTCGAAGTTGGGGTCCTTTTCCTTTAGGAAATGGGAATATTCTCCTTGTTTGACAAGAAGTCCATCCTATAAGGAAAAAGGTAATTAGGTTCGGGTCACCCACTTTATTGTACATGGACTGTTCCAATCCAGTACTTCATTGACACGTGTACACCAAAGCAAGTGTTTTCCTTTGGATACAAGGATCCATCGTGTATAAATAAGGGATTGAGATTCTCATGATTTTTATTTTTATTCTGATACATTTGCGATCAGTGTTTGAGATTATTATTATTTTTTAGTTTTTTCACTTTCACTATCTTAAATTAAGATAAGTCGCCTTCCATTTTTATTTTTTTTATTATGATAAATCAACTTATTGCCTCTTATATCTTGAATTAAGATAAATTTATTTGTTTATTTTTTCAAATTATATCTTATTTTAAGAGATATATGTCTAATAGAAAATGTAATTTTTTTTGGCTTTTATTTTATTAAAAAAGTGCTATAGTAGAGTCTTTTAGTAAATTTCCATAAATGTCCTATGACAATTCATATGTTTATAATTATGTCCCCACATAATAAAACCCTAAAAATTAATTTTTCAAAAATTCCCAATTTTGAAAGGTTATAAATGGAAAAAGTTAAAAATTTTATATTTGTAATAAGTCATCCAAAATGAAAAAACAAACATATCATGGTAAAGATTTGTAAGACTTATCTATATGTCTAATAAATTAAGGTTTTATAAGACTTTAGATGAAAAAACAAACACCACTATAGAGAGTATATAAATTTAACAATAGTTGTTATCTGTCTTTTAATCTTCAATACCCATTTACAAAAGTATTTCTATATGTAATTGACATTAGCAGATGAATGAAATTGGACATTGGAACCTGATTAAATATTAGGAATTGTATTTTATCTTATTACATAACATTGTCTGGCTTCAAGTAGTTTTGGGATTGGTCTCTTAGAAGAATAATTTTGTTGTCGAAATAATTTGTGTTTTGCACATCACCTCTCGGCACAGATTATAGTGCTACGTGTAGGGAGTTTTCACCCCGTTGTTATAGGAGTAGCTATCTGGACTTAACATGTAACGTTTGATCATAGTATGTCCTGACAGACCCTTAACTCGTTTGGTGTCATAATTTATTGTAATGCTTATAAAACAATTGTGCTTTTAATTACGATGATTATGTTTCCCGGTTTGAACATTCAATGCATAGACAAGGAAGATTGTGTCCTTGTGTCAATAAAGTTGTAAACACCACTAAATAATATGAGACTATCATCAGAATATGCCAATTGTCACTGTGTAAGTGCCGTACAACAAGGTTGCCTATGGTAAAAGACATGTACAACTGATAAGTAGTCACTAACTGATGAAATTGAATTGTTTTCGTAGCTCAAAAAATGGGATCGCAATTCTCATTGCAACCACTGTTGTCTATTTTGCTACTACTTTTGGTCACAGCAACATGTGTTTCTGCAACATATCCTCCCATGTCAATGCAATTTCACAGGACGAAGAGTGTTACGAAAACCGATTCCTTAGTAGACCTCCAACCGGATTTTGTTGCATACAATTACACACAGACTCTAGATCATTTCAACTACAAACCAGAGAGTTATGCCACTTTTCAGCAGAAATATGTCCTCAACTTCAAGTATTGGGGTGGGCCAAATACTAGCTCACCCATCTTCGTATATACCGGTGCAGAGGTACCGATTACCTTTCAGATCGCTGGTTTCATAGTTGAACTCGCTTCACGTTTTAACGGTCTGCTGTTGTATATAGAGGTGAGTAAAGTCTAATATTTGTGTTCTTTCATATACACAAATGCAAAGCTGATGCTTATACATGGCCAATGATACATACAACACAGCATCGTTACTATGGAGAATCGATGCCATTCGGATCTGAAGACAAAGCATTCAAGAATGCGAGTACTTTTGGATATTTGAGCTCAACACAAGCTTTAGCAGATTATGCACAATTGATCACTGATGTTAAAAAGAACCTGTCAGCTGAAAATTGCCCTGTAATTGCTGTTGGAGGATCCTATGGTGGAAGTAAGTTTAAGGTTTAAAGTTCATTAATTGCCCTATATCTTCATGAAAATTTCACATATCAAAGTTGTCATTGTTAAATGTCTTCAATTTTATTGAAATTCAGTGCTTTCATCATGGTTACGTCTCAAATATCCACATATTGTTACGGGAGCATTGGCATCATCGGCTCCCATACTTTACTTCGATGACATAACTCCGCAAAATGGATACCATGTTGTTGTCACCAATGATTTCAGAGTAAGATTTTAACAACACCACAAGAAATTTTTTGATTTAGTCATCCAAAGTTGCATATATATAATTACATAATATAATTGTTGTGTTTATGTATGCAGAAATATAGTGAGAGCTGTTACAACACCATAAAACAATCCTGGAATGAAATCGATAGAGTTGGAGCCGTAGCAAATGGTCTTCAAGATCTCAGCAGAATTTTCAGTACTTGCAGGTAAGATATTAAGAGTCTTATCACCCCTGCATTCAAACTAAAAAAATGAGATGAAATCCTGAAAAAGTAGTGATGGATTGTTATTTCTGCTTCAAATTTGAAGTCCCTTGGATTCAACTCAAAAGCTCAAAGACCATCTAAGCATGGTGTATGTGATTTCTGCTCAGTATGATAATCCCCCGGAAAATTGGGTCAGTAAGGTCTGCAGCGCCATCGATGGAACTCCACAGGAAACAGATATTCTTGGCAGAGTTGCTGCAGGTCTCAATGCTAGTATTCTTGGTGGACGAGGAGGACCATGCAATTACATATCTGATTTTAACCTAAACAATAAAAGTGCATGGGATTGGCAAGTATGCAAAGCTTATGTTCTTGTTTTCTACTTCATCAATCTTGCAATCATTGTTCATTACACAATTAAAATTCTATAATTTACTTACTTTTATTTTCTTTTGTCTCCCTGCAATCGTTTGTGTGTGTGTGTGTGTTCCAGACATGTACAGAGATGGTAATGCCGATTGGATACGGTGGGAATGATACAATGTTCGAAGCATGGCCTTTCGATTTGAACAACTTAACCAGGACCTGTCAAGCTGTTTTTGGGGTAACACCAAGACCTCATTGGATCACTACAGAATTTGGTGGTCATGTAAGCTTCTTCTTCAAACACCTTCATTGGTAACATTTTGCCATAATTTCATTGATCTATCCTAAGTTTTAGTTTAAATACAGGCAGAATAAGCGTAGTACAAGTTCGTGTTTTTCGCAGGTGACCTCCTTTACAGAGAAGGCTTACATCAAAAAATCTAATAAAATGTTCTGATTATTTCTTTTCTACATAATCAATGGACAGACGATTCAGAAATAAACTCATAAGTAACTGTTTTCATGCAATCTTCAGGATATAAAATCTGTACTTGGAAAGTTTGCAAGCAACATCATATTTTCCAATGGACTACGTGACCCGTATAGTGTTGGAGGGTAAAGATCCGAAAATCTCAGACCCTTTGCTCCATAATTCTATTCGTATATAAAACATTAGAAATCACATGACACTGATGTACTTCTATTGAAACTTCAGGGTTTTACAGGACATTTCTGACACTGTTTTAGCTGTCTATACAAATGAAGGTATCTTTTGTAACAAGTAACTGTTTTTTTTTTTTTTTTTTTCCTGTTACAGAATTCTAACCGATAACTGTTATGGTGTCTAGGAGCTCACGGCTTGGATTTAAGTAATTCTAGTCCAAGTGATCCAGACTGGTTGGTTGCTCAGAAAGACAAAGAGATCAAAATCATTCAATTCTGGATTGCAGAGTATAATGCTAGACTTAGCACTAATAAGACCGGCTCATGAAAAAGAAATTAATTAAATTGAGACAAATAAATGAATTAATGAAACTCTGTAACTCAAATCTTGGTGACAATAATGATTTGGAAATTGGAATTATATATAGAAAGTCAGAGTGCTATAGCCTCGAGATGGCTTGAACATTTCTGGACAGAAGGGTATCCTCTTTGTGGTGGGAATATTATTATGGCCGAAAGCCATCCTGGTTTGTAGTTCGGTTCTGATTATATACTTATATTCTTCTGTCCACTATTATTAGAGGACTTTAATATAACACAAATATTAAGAAGAAATATCAACGTTTTTATTTTTATTTTTATTTTCAAATGAAGGAATAGTGAAGCCACTTTTAAGCCCAAACTAGTTAAGGCCCAGAATCTTGAATTAATCTAAACCATCCATTTGGTAGGTATGAGATTTGTGGTTGAGAGTTGGTGGGTTGAAAATGTTGATTTTTACCACATGCATTCACATGGTTTGCCTATAAATACCTCCCCATGTCTCACCAAATAATCATCCCAAGCTCTTATCTTCTCTTCTCTCTAATTGTTCTTTCCTTTTCTTTGAGAGAAAGGTTGTAGTTCTCTCCTAAAATGTTAGAGAGAGGTTGTAATCTTTTTGGTCTAATAAAGTCCTTCAATCTTTGCCCGTGGATGTTTCCCTCAGATTAAATTGGGGGGTTTTACCATGTAAAAACGGTGTGTTCAGTTTTTCTCTATTTTTCTCAAGTCTCTACTTTACTTTCTATATATTGCTTCCACATACAAGTTCCTAACAGTGGTATCAGAGGATCCGATTGTATTCCAAGTTGCTAAGTTGTCAGATTCTCTAGGAAATTCTTAGTATGCTTTGTGGTTGTAGCATTGACTGATCTTCCACATCAGAAAAGAATTGTTCTTGAGTTTACTGACTAAGAGCTTCCAGTAATATTTGTGGTTGCTAGAAATAAGTGTGGTGGTGTAGAAAGTGCATGTCTAGGAAAGGTTTTGGCTAAGGAAAGACTTGGTACTTAAGAGGTCCATTGTGACCCACTTCTCTTTCCTAGGAACCTACCTGGTGTACTGTTCACAACTACGGTCACTATTCCAGTATACGGTACTATTCACAGATACAGTACTATTCACACATACGATATTGTCATGGTGAAATAGTGTAACTCCATCCCAGTGAGAAGCAGTTCGTTATCAACAAAATGGCAACAAAGTTCAAGATTGAGAAGTTCAACGGGGGTAATTTCTTGTTGTGGAAGATGAAGATGAGGGAAATTCTAATGAAAGACAATTGTTTGTTAGCAATTGGAGATAGGCCAATAGAGATCACAGATGACAACAAATGGAAAGAGATGGATGGCAATGCGGTTGCCAGTTTGCATATAGCATTAGCTGATGGAGTGCTATCAAGTATAGTAGAGAAGAAGACAACAAAGGTGATATGGGACACTCTGACAAGATTATATGAGAATAAGTCACTACACAACAAAATCTTCTTGAAGAGAAGACTTTACACACTTCGAAAGGTGGAATCTTCATCGATGACTGACCACATCAACATTATGAATACTCTATTTTCTCAACTTACAGAGTTGAGGCACAAAATAGAGGAAAATGAATGTGTAGAACTTCTACTTCAAAGTCTACCAGACTCATATGATCAGCTCATCATCAACCTCACAAACAATATTCTTGTTGAGTATCTAGTCTTTGATGATGTTGCAGCCGCTGTTTTAGTAGAAGAGAGTAGACGTAAAAACAAGGAAGATAGATCAAAAAGTTCACAACAAGCAGAGACATTAACGATGACGAGAGGGAGATCAACAGAATGTGACCCTAGTGGGAATCACAATCATGGTAGGTCAAAATCAAGAAGTAGAAAGAACGTCAAATGTTACGTTTGTGGCAAGAAAGGGCATGTCAAAAGTGAGTGTTGGCATAATAAGAAGAAGAGTGGAGATAACAGAGCTCTAGAATTATTAAGCTCTCAAGGGTGTGTAGCAATCACTTCAAATGATGGTGAAGTCTTATACAGCGAGGGCAATAGTGCTACTGAAGGCAGAAAACGGTTTACTGATGTCTGGCTTCTAGATTCAGCAACCACTTGGCACATGACCTCTCGAAGAGAATGGTTCCACAAATATAAACCTGTCTCTGGAGGATCTATATTTATGGGTAATGATCATGGCTTGGAAATCGCTAGTATTGGCACTATCAAGATAAAGATGCATGATTGGACAATCCGTACCATTCAGAAGGTGCGACATGTGAAGGGCCTGAAGAAGAACCTATTGTCTTTGGGACAATTAGATGATCTTGGATGCAAGACCCAAATAGAAAATGGGATCTTGAAAATTGTCAAAGGCGTGTTTGTGGTTATGAAGGCAGAAAAGATCACTTCAAATCTATACATGCTTAAATGAGAAACATTTCAGGAAGCAGATTCATGTGTCACATCAACCAACCATGTGGTTAGGAACTTGTATGTGGAAGCAGTATACTGCAACTAAAGTAGAGACTTGAGAAAAATAGAGAAAAACTGAACACACAGTTTTTACGTGGTAAAACCCCTAATTTAATATGAGGGAAACATCCATGGGCAAAGATTGAAGGACTTTATTAGACCAAAAAGATTACAACCTCTCTCTAATATTTTAAGAGAGAACTACAACCTTTCTCTCAAAGAAGAGGAAAGAACAATTAGGGAGAGGAGAAGAGAAGAGAAGGGCTTGGGATGAATTTTTGGTGAGACATGGGGAGGTATTTATAGGCAAACCAATCCCATGTGAATGCATGTGGTAAAAATCAACATTTTCAACCCACCAACTCTCAACCACAAACCTTATACCTACAAAATGGATGGTTTAGACTAATTCAAGATTTTGGGCCTTAACTAGTTTGGGTTTGAAAGTGGCTTCACTATTCCTTCATTCTCCTATTTGAAGTCATCTTTCATGGTCCATCATTCCCTCTAATCTTTGCACAAATTCCTGCTGCTTACGTTTCTGCTAGACCATAGGAGGATTTACACCATATGAACTTGTTAGTATTGATAGGCTTGGTCATTACATCTGGTAGATTATCCTTGGTGTGTATCTTTTGCATATCCACACTATCGTCTTCCACTACTTCATAAACAAAGTGATATTGAACTCCTATGTGCTTGATTATGGAATGAAAAGCTGGATTCTTTGCGATGTGCAAGGCACTCTGACTGTCACAAAACAAAACGATCTTCTCTTGTTTGTGCCCGAGTTTCTCCATTAGCTTTTTAATCCAAATTGCTTCCTTACTAGCTTGTGTAGCTGCCATGTACTCTGCCTCAGTTGTAGATAGAGCCACAACTGTTTGTAACTTGGAAATCCAACTCACAACTCCTCATGCAATTGTAAACACATATCCAGTAGTAGATTTTATTTTGTCGAGATCTCTAGCAAAATCCAAATCCATATAACCCTTGACAGTAAATTCTGATCCCCCATAACATAGCAACATCTGAGGTTCCTCTGATATATCTCAGAATCCTCTTCATAGCATTCTAATGCTCCATACTAGGATTCACCATGTGTCGACTAACCACTCCCACTGCTTGTGCAATGTCTGGTCTTGTATATATAATAGCGAACATCAAACTTCCCATTACTGATGCATATGGCATTTGAGACATTTCCATCCTATCCGTTTCATTGTTAGGACTCATACTTGAGGATAATTTGAAATTCATAGGAAGTGGGGTATAAATTGGCTTACAATCTTGCATATTGAAGCGTCGCAAAATTTTCCTCAAGTAGTTTTTTTGAAAAAGCCAAATCTTCCTGTCTTTTCTGTCTCAGTAAATTTGCATCTCTAGAATCTTGTTTACTGGTCCCAAATCCTTCATATCAAACTCTCTAGCCAACTGTGCCTTTAATTCTTGGACTTGATCTTTGTTGGGGCTTGCTACCAATATGTTGTCCACGTACAACAATAGGATAATGAAGTCGTCATCACCTTTAAACCTCTTGTAGTAAGTACAATAGTCTGAACCGAGTCTGTTGTACCCAAGGCTTATAATGAAGGAATCAAATCTTTTGTACCAGCACCTCGGCACATATTTTAAATCGTACATAGATTTGGATAACCTACAAACCAAGTTCTCCTTGCCTTCTTTGGCGAAACCTTCTAGTTAAAGCATATAAATTTCTTCTTCAAGTTCTCCATGAAGAAATGCAGTTTTCACGCCCAACTACTCTAATTGCAGGTCAAGCATAGCACACATAGCCAGGATTACTTTGACTGTTGTAAGTCGAACCACTAGGGAAAATATCTCATTGAAGTCTATGCCTTCTTTCTGAACGTATCCTTTCACCACCAATCTTGCACGATACTGCTCCATTTGGTCATTGCCATCTGGTTTGATCTTATAGAGCCATCTGTTTCTGATGGCTTTTCTTCCATATGGTATTGGAACAAGCTCCCATGTCTTGTTCTTATGTAGAGCTTCAATTTCTTCCCGCATTGCTGTCATCCACAGAGATGCATCTGAACTATTTCAAGCTTTATGGAAAGTCAATGGCTCTCCATCATCTGTTAGAAGACAGTATGCTACGTTGCTCTCTGTAACATACTCCGAGTGCCATATCGGTGGTCTCCTCTCTCGAGTTGACCGTCGAACTTCTAGGGCCTCAGACTTATCTGTTACTTGTGTCTCGTGCTCTAGTTCTACTTCAGAAGAAACTGAATCTTCTTGTTTTGGATTATTTTCCACTTGAACATCAATAATCTCTGAATTTTCTTTTGAAGTGATGTTGTCTTCTTCTTTTTGGAGTTGATCTTCTACAAATATAACATCTCTATTGAAGACAACCTTATGGGTAGTGGGATCCCACATGTGACATGCGATACCCCTTTACTCCATCAGCATACCCTAAGAATATACATCTCTTGGATTTCGGATCCAGCTTTGTTTTTTCTTGGGCATTGTACATCACGTACACAGGACATCCAAATGAATGTAGATTTGAATAATCAGCTGGCTTACCAGTCCACATCTCCATTGGTGTTTTCAACTCAATTGCTATCGATGTAGATCGATTTATCACATAACATGCGGTTTTGGTTGCTTCTGCCCAAAATGAATTAGATAGGCTTGCAGTCCTTAACATAGTTCTTATTCTTTCACCAAGAGTTCTATTTATCCGCTCTGCCACTCGATTTTGCTGAGGAGTGTTTGTGACAGTGAATTGTCTTTCAATACATTCTTGCTTACAAAATGCAAGAAACTCACCATCTGTATATCCTCTTCCGTTATCTGTCCTCAAACACTTGATCTTCTTTCTAGAATCAAGTTCCGCCCGCGCTTTGAAGGCTTTAAATACTTCAAACACATCTGACTTTCTCTTGATCGGGTATACCCAGCATCTCCTGGAGTAATCATCAATGAAAGTCACCATGTACTTTGCTCCTCCTAGGGATATATCCGGCGATTCCTAGACATCGGAATGAATCAAGTCTAGAATGCATTTGCTATTAGCAGTAGAATTGCTAAACTTCAATCTATGTTGCTTACTTGTAACACAATACTCATAGAATGGTAGATTCACTGATCTAAGCCTGGGAAGCAAATTCTAATCAGAGAGAATCTTCAAACCTCGTTTCGAGATATGGATTAGTTTATGATGCCACATTATCGTTGACTCTTCTCCATGGTTGGTTGATGCAACACATAAATATGCTTTTTGAAGTGTTTCTCCTCTAAGTATGTATAGATTTGAAGTGATCTTTTCTGCCTTCATAACCACAAGCACGCCTTTGACAATTTTCAAGATCTCATTTTCTATTTGGGTCTTGCATCCAAGATCATCTAATTGTCCTAAAGAAAATAGATTCTTCTTCAAGCCCTTCACATGTCGTATCTCCTGAATGGTACGAATTGTCCTATCATGCATCTTTATCTTGATAGTGCCAATACCAACGATTTCCAAGGCATGATCATTACCCATAAATACAGATCCTTTAGTGACAAGTTCATATTTGTGGAACCATTCTCTTCGAGAGGTCATGTGCCAAGTGGCTACTGAATCTAGAAGCAAAACATCAGCAAACCGTTTTCTGCCTTCAGCAGCATTATTGCCCTCACTATATAAGACTTCACCATCGTTTGAAGTGCTTGCTACACACCCTTGAGAGCTTAATGATTCTGGAGCTTTGTTATCTCCACTCTTCTTCTTGTTATGCCAACACTCACTTTTGACATGCCATTTCTTGCCACAAACATAACATTTGACGTTCTTTCTACTTCTGGATTTTGACCTACCATGATTGTGACTTCCACTAGGGCCACGTTCCATTGATCCCCCTTTCGTCATCGTTAATGCCTCTACCTGTTGTGAACTTTTTGATCTATCTTCCTTGTTTTTACGCTTGCTATCTTCTTCTAAAACAGCGGCTGCACACATCATCAAAGACTAGATACTCCACGAGAATATTGTTTGTGAGGTTGATGATGAGCTAATCATACGAGTCTGGTAGACTTTGAAGTAGAAGTTCTGCACGTTCATTTTCCTCTATTTTGTGCCCCAACTCTATAAGTTAAGAAAATAGAGTATTCATGGTGTTGATGTGGTCGGTCATCAATGAAGATTCTGCCATTCAAAGAGTGTAAAGTCTTCTCTTTAAGAAGATTTTGTTGCGTAGTGATTTGGTCTCTTTCAAATTATGCGACTGAACTTTCCAAATACCGTAAGATTTGAATGCAAGAGTTTAAACACACAACAACAATGATCTAAAACACAATAATTCCAATCAACAAGAAATAAAAATAATGTACATTAGATGTGTTTTGGTTCAATCAAACTCTTGAGAAGATTTTTACTCATTAAAATCAATAATCTTCCCTCTCAATCGTATTTGGGTTCATAAAAAATATTGAAAAGTTTCACAATTCAATACATGCCGAAATGGTTAGTTTACAACACAAAAAATTTTGTTTTGTTGTAAATTTATGAATCTACTTGTAAGAATTTATTGTAATAATCGTGCTTTTAATTATTGATGAAAGGAGATGATTTATGTGGATTTGGATCTTTGCTGATCTGATCTTTTTCTTAATATTTTTAAAGTATGTGATTGGTTGTTAATAAAGTGGTTGTGAAAACCAATCATATCTGAACCATTTATTCATTTCAATGCTTATGTATCATGAGATTAGGTAAGGTTAGGAAAAAGATCAAATCAGTAGAGAATCAAAATTCGATTTATGTTTCCCAGTTGGAACTTTCAAATTTCAATGCATAGACAAGTAAGATTGTGTCCTTGTGAGTTGTGTCAATCAAGTTGTATTGGGAGGTTTACATTGTAAACACCCAAAATAAAAATAAAATGATATATATCAAAATTTGCCCATTGTCACTTTGTAAGTGTACAACAAGGTTACCGACGCTTAAAGACATGTACAACTGCTACGTAGTCACTAAATATATACATATATGTTTTAAAACCGATTAAATTGAATTGTTTTCATATCTCAAAAATGGGATATCTAAACATGTAGCATTTGATCATAGCATGTTCCGACAGACCCTTAACTCGTTTGGTATCATAATTTATTGTAATGCTTATAAAAAAAAATTGTACTTTTTAATTACGATGATTTATGTTTCCCAGTTTGAACATTCAATGCATAGACAAGGAAGATTGTGTCCTTGTGTCAATAAAGTTGTCATAGGAGGTTTACCTTGTAAACACCACTAAATAATGGATATGACAGACTATCATCAGAATATGCCAATTGTCACTTTGTAAGTGCCGTACAACAAGGTTGCCTATGGTAAAAGACATGTACAACTGCTAAGTAGTCACTAAATATATACACATATGTTCTAAAACCGATCAAATTGAATTGTTTTCATTGCTCAAAAATGGGACTGCAATTCTCATTTCAACCACTGTTGTCTATTTCGCTACTACTTTTGGTCACAGCAACATGTGTTTCTGCAACATATCCTCCCACGTCAATGCGATTTCACAGGACGAAGAGTGTTACGAAAACCGATTCCTTGGTAGACCTCCCACCAGATTTTGTTGCATACAATTACACACAGACTCTAGATCATTTCAACTACAGACCAGAGAGTTATGCCACCTTTCAGCAGAAATATGTCTTAAACTTCAAGTATTGGGGTGGGCCAAATACTAGCTCACCCATCTTCGTACATACTGGTGCAGAGGCTCCGATTACCTTTAAGATCGCTGGATTCATCGATGAACTTGCTTCACGTTTTAACGGTCTGCTGTTGCATATAGAGGTGAGTAAAGTCTAATATTTGTGTTCTTTCATATACACAAATGCAAAGCTGATGCTTATACATGGCCAATGATACATACAACACAGCATCGTTACTATGGAGACTCGATGCCATTCGGATCTGAAGACGAAGCATTCAAGAATGCGAGTACTTTTGGATATTTGAGCTCAACACAAGCTTTAGCAGATTATGCACAATTGATCACTGATGTTAAAAAGAACCTGTCAGCTGAAAATTGCCCTGTAATTGCTGTTGGAGGATCCTATGGTGGAAGTAAGTTTAAGGTTTAAAGTTCATTAATTGCAGCATATCTTCATGAAAATTTCACATATCAAAGTTGTCATTGTTAAATGTCTTCAGTTTATTGAAATTCAGTGCTTTCGTCATGGTTACGTCTCAAATATCCACATATTGTTACGGGAGCATTGGCATCGTCGGCTCCTATACTTTACTTCGATGACATAACTCCGCAAAATGGATACCATGTTGTTGTCACCAATGATTTCAGAGTAAGATTTTAACAACACCACAAGAATTTTTTTTGATTTAATCATCCAAAGTTGCATATATATAATCACATAATTTTATGTATGCAGGAATATAGTGAGAGTTGTTACAACACCATAAAACAATCCTGGAATGAAATCGATAGAGTTGGAGCCGTAGCAAATGGTCTTCAAGATCTCAGCAGTATTTTCAGTACTTGCAGGTATGTATATATTAAGAGCCAATCACCCCTGAATTCAAACTAAAAAAATGAGATGAAATCCTGAAAAAGTAGTGATGGATTGTTATTTCTGCTTCAAATTTGAAGTCCCTTGGATTCAACTCAAAAGCTCAAAGACCATCTAAGCATCGTGTATGTGATTTCTGCTCAGTATGATAATCCCCCGGAAAATTGGGTCAGTAAGGTCTGCAGCGCCATCGATGGAACTCCACAGGAAACAGATATTCTTGGAAGAGTTGCTGCAGGTCTCAATGCTAGTATTCTTGGTGGACGAGGAGGACCATGCAATTACATATCTGATTTTAACCTAAACAATAAAAGTGCATGGGATTGGCAAGTATGAAAAGCTTTATGTTCTTGCAATCATTGTTCATTACACAATTAAACAGAAGAAAATTCTGTAATGTACATACTTTTGTTTTCTTTTGTCTCCCTGCAATCGTTTGTGTGTGTGTGTGTTTCAGACATGTACAGAGATGGTAATGCCGATTGGACATGGTGGGAATGATACAATGTTCGAAGCACGGCCTTTCGATTTGAACAACTTAACCAGAACCTGTCAAGCTGTTTTTGGAGTAACACCAAGACCTCATTGGATCACTACAGAATTTGGTGGTCATGTAAGCTTCCTTCTTATTCACACCCTTCATTGGTATTATTTTGAGATAATTTCATTGATCTCTCCTAAGTTTTAGTTTAAATACAGGCAGACTATGCATAGTACAAGTTCACGTTTTTTGCGGATGACCTTCTTTTCAGAGAAGGCTTACATCAAAAAATCTAATAAAATGTTCTGATTATTTTTTTTCTACATAAGTAACTGTTTTAATACAATCTTCAGGATATAAAATCTGTACTTGGAAAGTTTGCAAGCAACATCATATTTTCCAATGGACTACGTGACCCGTATAGTGTTGGAGGGTAAAGATCCGAAAATCTCAGACCCTCTGCTCCTTAATTCTATTCGTATATAAAACATTAGAAATCACATGACACTGATGTACTTCTATTGAAACTTCAGGGTTTTACAGGACATTTCTGACACTGTTGTAGCTGTGTATACAAATGAAGGTATCTTTTGTAACAACTGTTCCATTTTTTCTTTCTATTTTTCCTGTTACAGAATTCTGACTGATAACTGTTATGGTGTCTAGGAGCTCACGGCTTGGATTTAAGTAGTTCTAGTCCAAGTGATCCAGACTGGTTGGTTGCTCAGAAAGACAAAGAGATCAAAATCATTCAATTCTGGATTGCAGAGTATAATGCTAGACTTAGCTAGCACTACTAAGACTGGCAACGGAGTTGGTTCATGAAAAAGAAATTAATTACAATTAATAAATGAATTAATGAAACTATGTAACTCAAATCTTGGAGACAATAATGATTTGGAAATTGGAATTATATATAGAAATTCAGAGTGCTATAGCCTCGAGATGGCTTGAACATTTCTGGACGGAAGGGTACCCTCTTTGTGGTGGGAATGTTATTATGGCCGAAAGCCATCCTGGTTTGTAGTTCGGTTCTGATTATATTCTTCTGTCCACCATTATTAGAGGACTTTAATATAACACAAATATTAAGAAGAAATATCCGAGTTATTTTTTAATTATTTTTATTTTTATTTTCAAATTATGCGATTAATCTTCAGTCTTGCCAGAATAATTTATTAAGAAAAATGAATTTAAGGAGGAAAGAGTTTTCAGTTTGGTCCTCAACTAATTGGAAGATTATGAGTATTACTAATAGGAGTATAGGACTTGGTAAATCATTAAAAAATCAAATATCTTTCTGTCACATCTCAACAAAATATAAGTCAAAAATTTAAAATAGGGATGCAAACCAAAAATGAAAATTTTACTTGAGAAGGTAAAATTAGGATATTAAAATACTTTTTGAGCAGTATATCAATTTTTTATTTATTTATTTTTTATTTTTTAGCCTACGCTGATTTGATCATGTTAGTTTTTATGGATATGTATAAATTAACAAGTAAATGTAATTTATTGTTTAACAATTTCTTAGTAATTCACTGCTTTGAGATATTCCGGTCACTTTTTCTGCTTCCCCAGTAAAATACGAGTTTTAATTATACTTGTAATAATTAATGATTTGATGGTTTTAAGCAATTTTTTTTTATATTTTTTTTATTACACAACAACTATCGGGACCGACAAGATTGGGCTCTACAAGCTCAGTTTAGACTACAACTCCCACAAGAGGGGAGAGAGAACTCACATATGGTGGGACAGCACCCACACTAGTGGTGGGAAAATTCACATATTTCCATGCACACACTACATTGGCAAGGGAAAATTGGGAAAATTGGTGGTGAGGTTCCTTAAGGAAAGGCCCACCGCATTGGCAAGGGACCATGTGTATGGTTTTAAGCAAAATTATCCTTTTAAAAAAGCGAAATTGCACAATTAACTTAAACATGGTGATTGTTGCAAAATTTCCCCAACTTTCTAAATACTGTGCCCCTAATAAACACATGACAACAACAATGATCTAAAACACAATAATTCCAATCAACAGGCAATTAAAAATAATGTGCATTAGATGTGTTTTGGTTCAATCAAACACTTGAGAAGATTTTTACCCATTAAAATCAATAATCTTCCTCTCATTCTTATTTGGAAATTTTTCACAATTTCATAAAAAATATTGAAAAGTTTCACAATTTCATACATGCCGAAATGGTTAGTTTACAACACAATTTTTTTTTTTTTTTTTTTTTTTTTCGTTATTGTAAATTTATGAATCTACTTGTAAGAATTTATTGTAATACTTAAAACATTTTTTTTTTTTTTTTTTTAAATTGTGCTTTTAATTATTGATGAAAGGAGATGATTTATGTGGATTTGGATTTATGTTAATCTGATTTTTTTTTTCTGACCTTTATAAAGTATGTGATTGATTGTTGATAAAGTGGTTGGGAAAATCAATCACATATTAACCACTTATTCATTTCAATGTTTATGTATCATGATATTAGGTAAGGTTAGGAAAAAGATCAGATTAGTAGACCAAATTCGATTTATGTTTCCCAGTTTGAACTTTCAAATTTCAATGCATAGACAAGTAAGATTGTGTCCTTGTGTCGATCGAGTTGTATTGGGAGGTTTACATTGTAAACACCAAAAGTAAAAAATAAAAAATAAAAAATAAAAAATGATATATATCAAAATATGCCAATTGTCACTTTGTAAGTGCGTACAACAAGGTTGCCGACGCTAAAAGAAATGTACAACTGCTAAGTAGTCACTAAATATATACATATATGTTCTAAAACCGATCAAATTGAATTGTTTTCATATCTCAAAAATGGGACTGAAATTCTCATTTCAAGTGGTGTTGCCTATTTTTCTACTACTTTTGGTCACAGCAACATGTGTTTCTGCAACATATCCTCCCATGTCAATGCGATTTCACAGGATGAAGAGTGTTACGAAAACCGATTCCTTAGTAGAACTCCCACCGGATTTCATTGCATACAATTACACACAGACTCTACATCATTTCAACTACAAACCAGAGAGTTATGCCACTTTTCAGCAGAAATATGTCCTCAACTTCAAGTATTGGGGTGGGCCAAATACTAGCTCACCCATCTTCGTATATACCGGTGCAGAGGCTCCGATTACCTTTCAGATCGCTGGATTCATCATTGAACTCGCTTCACGTTTTAACGGTCTGCTGTTGTATATAGATGTGAGTAAAGTCTAATATTTGTGTTCTTTCATATACACAAATGCAAAGCTGATGCTTATACATTGTCAATGATACAACACAGCATCGTTACTATGGAGACTCGATGCCATTCGGATCTGAAGATGAAGCATACCAGAATGCGAGTACTTTTGGATGTTTGAGCTCAACACAAGCTTTAGCAGATTATGCACAATTGATCACTGATGTTAAAAGAACCTTTCAGCTGAAAATTGCCCTGTAATTGCTGTTGGACTATCCTACGGTGGAAGTAAAGTTTAAAGTTCATTAATTGCAGCATATGTTCATGAATTTTTTTTTCCCATATTAAATTTTTTCATTGTCAATAAATTCAGTGCTGGCATCATGGTTACGCCTCAAATATCCGCATATTGTTACCGGAGCGTTGGCATCTTCGGCTCCCATACTTTACTTCGATGCTAAGAAGCACAGATACGGACACGGTCATGACGACACGACACTGTACGACATGGGGATACGGCAAATTTATAAAAACTAGGATACGGACACGGCAGGATTTGTCAATTAAAATAATATATATATAAATTTTAAATACAGAAGTCACAAAACTAAGAAACTAAGAAAGAAAGCCCTAAAATCGATTTCCCTAAAATCGATTTCAGAGATAATTCATTATATATTTTATTTTGACCCCCAAACTTTTCAAAATTAGAAAATTGACCCTGTTTTTTTCAAAAATAATTACACAATTGCCCCAAACGTGTCATCCTTGCCGTGTCCAGGCCGTGTCCGGAAGTCAAACTCATCTGAAAGTTAGCAGACAAGCCATTTCGCGTGTCGGATACGTATCCACGCATGTCCAACACGTATCCGTGTCCAACACGTGTTACCAGCCAAAATCAGAACGTCTGTGCTTCCTTGCTTCGATGACATCACTCCACAAAATGGATTACATGTTGTGACAACCAATGATTTCAGAGTAAGATTTTAACAGCACACAAGAAAAGTTTTTGATGAATTTGTTGATAATCACCCTAAATTAGGCATCCAAAATTGTGTTACATAATAATCACATAAAATAATTGTTGTGTTATGTATATATGCAGGAATATAGTGAGAGCTGTTACAACACCATAAAACAATCCTGGAATGAATTCGATAGAGTTGGAGCCGTAGCAAATGGTCTTCAAGATCTCAGCATTATTTTCAGTACTTGTAGGTGAGTATATATTATATTAAGGGTGCATTTACTAATAGGAATCCTAACAAGGAAAGGGGAATTTAATTACTAATTTGTGATTTTTGTGTTTTCTTAAATCTATTGGGAATAAGATTATGTGGGTTTTATTTACAAATCAGTAATTAAGTTCCTGATTGAAAGGGAACTTGATTCCCCTCCCATGAACTTGATTCCCCTTCATTTTATTCCCAATTAGTAAACGCCCTAAGAACCAATATATCACCCCTGAATTCAAACTCAAAAAATGAGATGGAAAAGTACTGAAGGATTGTTATTTCTACTTCAAATTCTAAGTCCCTTGGATTCATCCCAAGAGCTCAAAGACCATCTAGGCTTGGTGTATCTGGTTTCTGCTATTTTTGATAATCCACCAGAAAATTGGGTCAATAAGGTCTGCAGCGCCATCGCTGGAACCCCATAGGGAACAGATATTCTTGGCAGAGTTGTTGCAGGTCTCAATGCTAGTTTTCTCGGTGGAGGAGGTAGACAATGCAATTACATATCTGATTTTAAACTAAACAATAAGAGTGCATGGGATTGGCAAGTATGAAAAGCTTTATGTTCTTGCAATCATTGTTCAATATTACACAATTAAACAGAAGAAAATTCTGTAATGTACATACTTTTGTTTTCTTTTGTCTCCCTGCAATCGTTTGTGTTTGTGTGTGTGTTTCAGAAATGTACCGAGATGGTAATGCCGATTGGAGATGGTGGGAATGATACAATGTTCGAAGCATCGCCTTTCGATTTGAACAACTTTACCAGGACCTGTCAAGCTGTTTTTGGAATAACCCCAAGACCTCATTGGATCACTACAGAATTTGGTGGTCATGTAAGCTTCTTATTCAAACCCTTCATTGGTATCGTTTTGAGATAATTTCATTGATCTCTCCTAGTTTTTAGTTTAAATACAGGCAGAATTTGTATAATCCAACTTCGTATTTTTCACAGAGAAGGTTTACAACAAAATCTAAAAAACTTCAATAATTTTCTGATTATTTGTTTTCTACTTTACAAAAAAATCAGGGGAGATCAGTGATTTTATTATCAATATTTCATTTACTTCTGTTTCGATCCTTTTCACAATATATATTATATAGTGTGTGGACCATTACATAATCAATAAACAAAAATATTTCACAATATATTAGAAATGTGTGTGCATTCCATTGCATAATCAATAAACATACCGTTCAGAAATAAACTCATAAGTAACTGTTTTATTACAAATTTACAATCTTCAGGATATAAAATCCGTACTTGGAAAGTTTGCAAGCAACATCATATTTTCCAACGGACTACGTGACCGTATAGTGTTGGAGGGTAAAAAACCGAAAATCTCAAGCCCTTTTGCTTCTTAATTCTATTCACATATGAAACATGAAATCACATTGACATTGATGTACTTCTATTGAAACTTCAGGGTTTTACAGGACATTTCTGACACTGTTGTAGCTGTGTATACAAATGAAGGTATCTTTTGTATCAAGTAACTGTTCCATTTTCTTTCTATATTTTCTTGTTACAGAATTCTGACCGATAACTGTTATTGTATTTAGGAGCTCACGGCTTGGATTTAAGTAGTTCTAGTCCAAGTGATCCACACTGGTTGGTTGCACAGAGAGACAAAGAGATCAAAATCATTCAATTCTGGATTGCAGAGTATAATGCTAGACTTAGCTCTACTAAGACTGGCAACAGAGTTGGCTCGTGAAAAAGATATTAATTACAATTGAGACAAATAAATGAATTAATGAAACTATATATGTAACTCAAATCTTGGAGACAATAATGATTTGGAATTATAGAAAGTCTGAGAGCTAAAGCCTTGAAATGGCTTGAACAAACTCAATGCATAGGATTCCGGTTAGCTTTTGTGTTAGTCCATTCCGGTTAGCAAATTCATGTTAAAAAAAAAAAAAGAGTTCTACAAGACTACAACTCAACAACTTGTTATTCCGCAATTCATGTTTTTTATTTTTTATTTTATTTATTTATTTTTTTTTTGAGAACGATCCTGTTTGTTTGGTCCTGTAGTTGCTTGACTTTTAATTATTCTGCATAATGATTAATAAATGAAAATTTATCTTATTTTTTCAGCTTGCTCTTGAGTTTTGACATTTCTTTGAGTTTAATTAGAATCTAGCTTCCCTTTCTTTTCTTTTAAATCGTGGGAATCTTGGATCATAATTGAACCAAAATAAAGAAAAAGTCACATCTATGGAATCGCTTCTGATGAGAATAATGCAATTAGTCCTATTTTAAGTTTGACACGTAATAGATTATAAGGCCTCATCCATAATTTTGTGCTATCTGATCATTCATGATAATAAACATGTCAATCAACCTTTTTCATTACTTAAAAAAAAAATAAAAATAAAATAAAATAAAATAAAATTTATACACACCCTAACCCACCTCACCTCTTATGTAAAAACACAAATTAAATTAAATCTCTTTAACTTGTTTTTAGTATAAGAGTTCTAATTAATTAGATCATAAAACTCATAAATAATGATATATATAGAATACTCCTGATGTGACTTGATGGTAAATGACGTTCATTCAATCTGATAATAATTAATGTTTAAGTCGTGTGACCACAAATGGTATATGATAAAAAAAGAATTTAAAAAAAGAAAAAAAAAGAAAAAAAAAAAAAAGAAAGTGAAATAGTGATTTAGACTTTTGGAAGCATACCACACGTGAAAAGAGGTGCAGTAGTGGCTATAGAGTGTAGTGCCCTGTCATATACACTGAAACTTTGTTATCTGTATGCTTGTGATTATAATTTTCAACTGAAACTTTTTAAGTTTCATATACATTGACTTGTTAGCGTTTTCTCTTTCAAGTACTGGGTACCATATATAATATAACAGTTGTCAAAACATAATAATTGGATCACTACAGAATTTGGTGGTCATGTAATTAGCTTCTTATAATTCAAACCCTTCGTTGGTATCATTTTGAGATAATTTCATTGATCTCTCCTAGTTTTTAGTTTATATACAGGCAGAATTTGTATAATCCAACTACGTATTTTTCGCAGAGAAGGTTTACAACAAAATCTAATAAACTTTCAATAATTTTATATAGTTTACGTCTGTTTCGATCCTTTTCACAATATATATTATATAGCGTGTGGTCCATTGCGCATGGTTTGGCAGTTATCTCTGTTTCTCTTTGCTGTAGGATGGCGTGTGGTCCTCTTTTCTTTTTTGTTTTGTCTTTGTTTGGTTCTAAAGAAAAGGATTTAGGTGAATATAAATGGACAACTTCAGTAATTGCTTCAGTCTATTGGCCTTGTTTTCTTTCTCGTTAGAGACTTCATCTCTTATCTTTTAGCTTACATATGATTTTTCAACTATAATAAGCTGATTCTGTCTTAACTTCCTTTGATTCTTGACCAACTTGGCGGTATCACTCTCATGAGAAAATTCTTCTCATATTTTAGTTGCAACTTGCAAGGTATATATCTTGACTTAGTACATCACATATAAATTTTCAACAAGAATTTGAAGACATAATTTTTCCAGATTGTAATATATTAACATGGCTTTTCAAAGAATCAAACTCAATCAAAGCAAAATCAATGGTTTTTGTTGATTGATTGAATCAACTAAGCTACTGCTCTTAATTTCATTTTCTGATTGAAAGATATGTAAACCTAAAATTCAATGGAGATCTGCATGGATGCATGGATCATCTGCCATGAGAAAATTCAATATTCAACAACTTGCTATCACTCTCATGAGAAAATTCTTCTCTTATCTTATAGATGCAACGTATCGATCTGGACTTGTCTTCCTGCAACTTGAGCTCATTGGACGCAAAATGAACCAGTGGAATACTACAAAAGATTTAGTGCACTTGCAATGTTGGGTCAAAAAATACATCTTTATCAGTCTTCCAAGGTAAATGAATTACTTATATTATATTTATCATGCTAAGACTCAAGAATTGCTATACATAAGTTGAATATTATGGGCTAGAATTGCTCAAAACACAGCACAGGGGTGTTTTTTTTAAAAAAATTCCAAAATCCAACCAATGGATTGTACGTGTTGTAAGAAAAAATTGCACACACAAATCTAAACACACACAGATAATATGAAAGCAATAAGAAGAAAAAGACTACACCAAAGATTTTACGTGGTTCAGCAATTTGCCTACGTCCACGGAGCGCACCGCACTCAATCCACTACTTTCAGAGTTGATTACAATCTCTCTGTCTCTCTCTCAGTCTCTCTACAATTTGCTCTCAATCTCTCTAGCAATTTTTCTCACTCACGGTGATTTTAACACACACATCAGAGTACACATAATGGTGGTATTTATATGGGAGCACTAGGGTTGGCTAAATCCTAATTGGGATATATTTCCTTTTCTTCTATCTTCACTGTGCAAAATCTTATTTCACGTGGATTTATGTTGAACCGCTGCCATAGCCACAGCGCTCTCGCAGCGCTTTTCGCAGCGGTACCTTCTATGACAACACCGCTGCCGATAAATTAGCAGCGCAAAACACTGGTGAAACCGCTGCCTCACCGCTGCCACAACACGCAGCACTATGCGCAGCGGTGCTCAATAAATTGCAAACCGCTGCCTATCACATTGCCTATTGCAACAACGTCTTCAAATTTGCTTTGCTTCCACTTTCATGTGCACAATTTTCAAACCTTCAAATAAGACAAATTTGCCTTTATCAATTTATCACACAAAGTGACAAAAGTCACCTAACTTGCCTTAATTCATTTTGGCCAATTTTGTTGACTTTGAAAGTCTTCACACCATAACCCAACAATCTCCCACTTGAAGACTGAAACCCAATAGACGTTCTCCATCCTTTCTCGATAACTTAGTGGATAAATAACGGTGCACTTATTCCCCACGTCTTCACTCTTGTTGCCTTGGACTACTATCTTCTCTCTGTAATTGAATACTTGCCATCTTCACTCACTCTCTCTCTTTCTCTTCTCTCCTTTGTTTCTAAGAAGAAGATCATCTTAAGAAGAAGAAGAAGAAAACGAAGAGTAGATCGGCGAAGAAGAAGACCAGACCAATGGCGGAAAAGAGAGCAGATCATCTGGAAGAAGATGAGCAAATTGATGGGTCGGTTTGCGTTTGAATGAAGAAGAAGAAGAAAGAAGAATGGTCGAATGTAGAAGAAGTGAGTATTTTTTTAGAAAAACAAAATGGAAACATGTTATTTATGTTTTTCAAAATTTTCACTTTTAACACTGGTTTTGTTTTTGTTTTTTGAAAACAAAATGGAAAACGGTAAATGAACACGAATTCGAAATTATTTTTGAAAAACAAAAACAAAAACACTTGTTTTTGATGCTACCGGATAGACCTTTAACTGCCGTTTAAGTATAGGGTCTTTGTGTAGAATATTCAAACCTTTCAATCTAGGGGTCTTGAGACCATACCTTAAGGGGCTCAATATAATTTCCCCTATAGGAGATGATACTTAAAAATTCTGTGTCATATGATTTATTATACGAAACGATACTAATATTAACAAACAATGATATAATTTATTAATTTATTCACTTATTTAGTTATTTTAGTTGTGTTTTGCAACTTGTGTTCGAAGTTTTGGTCCTTTTCCTTTAGGAAATGGGAATATTCTCCTTGTTTGACAAGAAGTCCATCCTAAAAGAAAAAAGGTAATTAGGTTCGGGTCACCCACTTTATTGTTCCAATCCAGTACTTCATTGACACGTGTACACCAAAGCAAGTGTTTTCATTTGGATACAAGGATTTATCGTGTATAAATAAGGGATTGAGATTCTCATGATTTTTATTTTTATTCTTGAGATTATTATATTTTTTTAGTTTTTTCACTTTCCCTATCTTAGATTAAGATAAGTCGCCTTCCATTTTTATTTTTTTATTATGATAAATCAACTTATTGCCTTTTATATCTTAAATTAAGATAAATTTATTTATTTATTTTTTCAAATTATATTTTATTTTAAAAGATATATGTCTAATAGAAAAAGCAAATTTTTTTGACTTTTATCTTATTAAAAAAATGCTATAGTAGAGTCTTTTAGTAAATTTCCATAAATGTCCTATGACAATTCATATGTTTATAATTATGTCCCAACATAATAAAACCCTAAAAATTAATTTTCCAAAAATCCCCAATTTTGAAAGGTTATAAATGGAAAAAGTTAAAAATTTTATATTTGTAATAAGTCATCCAAAATGAAAAAACAAACATATCATGGTAAAGATTTATAAGACTTATCTATATGTCTAATAAATTAAGGTTTTATAAGACTTTAAATGAAAAAACAAACACCACCATAGAGAGTATATAAATTTAACAATAGTTGTTATCTGTCTTTTCATCTTCAATACCCATTTACAAAAGTATTTCTATATGTAATTGACATTAGCAGATGAATGAAATTGGACATTGGAACCTGATTAAATATTAGGAATTGTATTTTATCTTATTACATAACATTTTCTGGCTTCAAGTAGTTTTGGGATTGGTCTCTTAGAAGAATAATTTTGTTGTCGAAATAATTTGTGTTTTGCACATCACCTCTCGGCACAGGTTATAGTGCTACGTGTAGGGAGTTTTCACCCCGTTGTTATAGGAGTAGCTATCTGGACTTAACATGTAACGTTTGATTACAGTATGTCCTGACAGACTCTTAACTCGTTTGGTGTCATAATTTATTGTAATGCTTATAAAACAATTGTGCATTTAATTACGATGATTATGTTTCCCGGTTTGAACATTCAATGCATAGACAAGGAAGATTGTGTCCTTGTGTCAATAAAGTTGTAAACACCACTAAATAATATGAGACTATCATCAGAATATGCCAATTGTCACTGTGTAAGTGCCGTACAACAAGGTTGCCTATGGTAAAAGACATGTACAACTGCTAAGTAGTCACTAAATATAAACATATATGTTCAAAAAGTCAATAACTGATGAAATTGAATTGTTTTCATAGCTCAAAAAATGGGATCGCAATTCTCATTTCAACCACTGTTGTCTATTTTGCTACTACTTTTGGTCACAGCAACATGTGTTTCTGCAACATATCCTCCCATGTCAATGCGATTTCACAGGACGAAGAGTGTTACGAAAACCGATTCCTTAGTAGACCTCCCACCGGATTTTGTTGCATACAATTACACACAGACTCTAGATCATTTCAACTACAAACCAGAGAGTTATGCCACTTTTCAGCAGAAATATGTCCTCAACTTCAAGTATTGGGGTGGGCCAAATACTAGCTCACCCATCTTCGTATATACCGGTGCAGAGGTACCGATTACCTTTCAGATCGCTGGTTTCATAGTTGAACTCGCTTCACGTTTTAACGGTCTGCTGTTGTATATAGAGGTGAGTAAAGTCTAATATTTGTGTTCTTTCATATACACAAATGCAAAGCTGATGCTTATACATGGCCAATGATACATACAACACAGCATCGTTACTATGGAGAATCGATGCCATTCGGATCTGAAGACAAAGCATTCAAGAATGCGAGTACTTTTGGATATTTGAGCTCAACACAAGCTTTAGCAGATTATGCACAATTGATCACTGATGTTAAAAAGAACCTGTCAGCTGAAAATTGCCCTGTAATTGCTGTTGGAGGATCCTATGGTGGAAGTAAGTTTAAGGTTTAAAGATCATTAATTGCACTATATCTTCATGAAAATTTCACATATCAAAGTTGTCATTGTTAAATGTCTTCAATTTTATTGAAATTCAGTGCTTTCATCATGGTTACGTCTCAAATATCCACATATTGTTACGGGAGCATTGGCATCATCGGCTCCCATACTTTACTTCGATGACATAACTCCGCAAAATGGATACCATGTTGTTGTCACCAATGATTTCAGAGTAAGATTTTAACAACACCACAAGAAATTTTTTGATTTAGTCATCCAAAGTTGCATATATATAATTACATAATATAATTGTTGTGTTTATGTATGCAGGAATATAGTGAGAGCTGTTACAACACCATAAAACAATCCTGGAATGAAATCGATAGAGTTGGAGCCGTAGCAAATGGTCTTGAAGATCTCAGCAGAATTTTCAGTACTTGCAGGTAAGATATTAAGAGGCTTATCACCCCTGAATTCAAACTAAAAAAATGAGATGAAATCCTGAAAAAGTAGTGATGGATTGTTATTTCTGCTTCAAATTTGAAGTCCCTTGGATTCAACTCAAAAGCTCAAAGACCATCTAAGCATGGTGTATGTGATTTCTGCTCAGTATGATAATCCCCCGGAAAATTGGGTCAGTAAGGTCTGCAGCGCCATCGATGGAACTCCACAGGAAACAGATATTCTTGGCAGAGTTGCTGCAGGTCTCAATGCTAGTATTCTTGGTGGACGAGGAGGACCATGCAATTACATATCTGATTTTAACCTAAACAATAAAAGTGCATGGGATTGGCAAGTATGCAAAGCTTATGTTCTTGTTTTCTACTTCATCAATCTTGCAATCATTGTTCATTACACAATTAAAATTCTATAATTTACTTACTTTTATTTTCTTTTGTCTCCCTGCAATCGTTTGTGTGTGTGTGTGTTCCAGACATGTACAGAGATGGTAATGCCGATTGGATACGGTGGGAATGATACAATGTTCGAAGCATGGCCTTTCGATTTGAACAACTTAACCAGGACCTGTCAAGCTGTTTTTGGGGTAACACCAAGACCTCATTGGATCACTACAGAATTTGGTGGTCATGTAAGCTTCTTCTTCAAACACCTTCATTGGTAACATTTTGCCATAATTTCATTGATCTATCCTAAGTTTTAGTTTAAATACAGGCAGAATAAGCGTAGTACAAGTTCGTGTTTTTCGCAGGTGACCTCCTTTACAGAGAAGGCTTACATCAAAAAATCTAATAAAATGTTCTGATTATTTCTTTTCTACATAATCAATGGACAGACGATTCAGAAATAAACTCATAAGTAACTGTTTTCATGCAATCTTCAGGATATAAAATCTGTACTTGGAAAGTTTGCAAGCAACATCATATTTTCCAATGGACTACGTGACCCGTATAGTGTTGGAGGGTAAAGATCCGAAAATCTCAGACCCTTTGCTCCATAATTCTATTCGTATATAAAACATTAGAAATCACATGACACTGATGTACTTCTATTGAAACTTCAGGGTTTTACAGGACATTTCTGACACTGTTTTAGCTGTCTATACAAATGAAGGTATCTTTTGTAACAAGTAACTGTTTTTTTTTTTTTTTTTTCCTGTTACAGAATTCTAACCGATAACTGTTATGGTGTCTAGGAGCTCACGGCTTGGATTTAAGTAATTCTAGTCCAAGTGATCCAGACTGGTTGGTTGCTCAGAAAGACAAAGAGATCAAAATCATTCAATTCTGGATTGCAGAGTATAATGCTAGACTTAGCACTAATAAGACCGGCTCATGAAAAAGAAATTAATTAAATTGAGACAAATAAATGAATTAATGAAACTCTGTAACTCAAATCTTGGTGACAATAATGATTTGGAAATTGGAATTATATATAGAAAGTCAGAGTGCTATAGCCTCGAGATGGCTTGAACATTTCTGGACAGAAGGGTATCCTCTTTGTGGTGGGAATATTATTATGGCCGAAAGCCATCCTGGTTTGTAGTTCGGTTCTGATTATATACTTATATTCTTCTGTCCACTATTATTAGAGGACTTTAATATAACACAAATATTAAGAAGAAATATCAACGTTTTTATTTTTATTTTTATTTTCAAATGAAGGAATAGTGAAGCCACTTTTAAGCCCAAACTAGTTAAGGCCCAGAATCTTGAATTAATCTAAACCATCCATTTGGTAGGTATGAGATTTGTGGTTGAGAGTTGGTGGGTTGAAAATGTTGATTTTTACCACATGCATTCACATGGTTTGCCTATAAATACCTCCCCATGTCTCACCAAATAATCATCCCAAGCTCTTCTCTTCTCTTCTCTCTAATTGTTCTTTCCTTTTCTTTGAGAGAAAGGTTGTAGTTCTCTCCTAAAATGTTAGAGAGAGGTTGTAATCTTTTTGGTCTAATAAAGTCCTTCAATCTTTGCCCGTGGATGTTTCCCTCAGATTAAATTGGGGGGTTTTACCATGTAAAAACGGTGTGTTCAGTTTTTCTCTATTTTTCTCAAGTCTCTACTTTACTTTCTGTATATTGCTTCCACCTACAAGTTCCTAACAGTGGTATCAGAGGATTCGATTGTATTCCAAGTTGCTAAGTTGTCAGATTCTCTAGGAAATTCTTAGTATGCTTTGTGGTTGTAGCATTGATTGATCTTCCACATCAGAAAAGAATTGTTCTTGAGTTTACTGACTAAGAGCTTCCAGTAATATTTGTGGTTGCTAGAAATAAGTGTGGTGGTGTAGAAAGTGCATGTCTAGGAAAGGTTTTGGCTAAGGAAAGACTTGGTACTTAAGAGGTCCATTGTGACCCACTTCTCTTTCCTAGGAACCTACCTGGTGTACTGTTCACAACTACGGTCACTATTCCTGTATACGGTACTATTCACAGATACAGTACTATTCACACATACGATACTGTCATGGTGAAATAGTGTAACTCCATCCTAGTGAGAAGCAGTTCGTTATCAACAAAATGGCAACAAAGTTCAAGATTGAGAAGTTCAACGGGAGTAATTTCTTGTTGTGGAAGATGAAGATGAGGGAAATTCTAATGAAAGACAATTGTTTGTTAGCAATTGGAGATAGGCCAATAGAGATCACAGATGACAACAAATGGAAAGAGATGGATGGCAATGCGGTTGCCAGTTTGCATATAGCATTAGCTGATGGAGTGCTATTAAGTATAGTAGAGAAGAAGACAACAAAGGTGATATGGGACACTCTGACAAGATTATATGAGAATAAGTCACTACACAACAAAATCTTCTTGAAGAGAAGACTTTACACACTTCGAAAGGTGGAATCTTCATCGATGACCGACCACATCAACATTATGAATACTCTATTTTCTCAACTTACAGAGTTGAGGCACAAAATAGAGGAAAATGAATGTGTAGAACTTCTACTTCAAAGTCTACCAGACTCATATGATCAGCTCATCATCAACCTCACAAACAATATTCTTGTTGAGTATCTAGTCTTTGATGATGTTGCAGCCGCTGTTTTAGTAGAAGAGAGTAGACGTAAAAACAAGGAAGATAGATCAAAAAGTTCACAACAAGCAGAGACATTAACGATGACGAGAGGGAGATCAACAGAATGTGACCCTAGTGGGAATCACAATCAAGGTAGGTCAAAATCAAGAAGTAGAAAGAACGTCAAATGTTACGTTTGTGGCAAGAAAGGGCATGTCAAAAGTGAGTGTTGGCATAATAAGAAGAAGAGTGGAGATAACAGAGCTCTAGAATTATCAAGCTCTCAAGGGTGTGTAGCAATCACTTCAAATGATGGTGAAGTCTTATACAGCGAGGGCAATAGTGCTACTGAAGGCAGAAAACGGTTTACTGATGTCTGGCTTCTAGATTCAGCAACCACTTGGCACATGACCTCTCGAAGAGAATAGTTCCACAAATATAAACCTGTCTCTGGAGGATCTATATTTATGGGTAATGATCATGGCTTGGAAATTGCTAGTATTGGCACTATCAAGATAAAGATGCATGATTGGACAATCCGTACCATTCAGAAGGTGCGACATGTGAAAGGCCTGAAGAAGAACCTATTGTCTTTGGGACAATTAGATGATCTTGGATGCAAGACCCAAATAGAAAATGGGATCTTGAAAATTGTCAAAGGCGTGTTTGTGGTTATGAAGGCAGAAAAGATCACTTCAAATCTATACATGCTTAAATGAGAAACATTTCAGGAAGCAGATTCATGTGTCACATCAACCAACCATATGGTTAGGAACTTGTATGTGGAAGCAGTATACTTCAACTAAAGTAGAGACTTGAGAAAAATAGAGAAAAACTGAACACACAGTTTTTACGTGGTAAAACCCCTAATTTAATATGAGGGAAACATCCATGGGCAAAGATTGAAGGACTTTATTAGACCAAAAAGATTACAACCTCTCTCTAATATTTTAAGAGAGAACTACAACCTTTCTCTCAAAGAAGAGGAAAGAACAATTAGGGAGAGGAGAAGAGAAGAGAAGGGCTTGGGATGAATTTTTGGTGAGACATGGGGAGGTATTTATAGGCAAACCAATCCCATGTGAATGCATGTGGTAAAAATCAACATTTTCAACCCACCAACTCTCAACCACAAACCTTATACCTACAAAATGGATGGTTTAGACTAATTCAAGATTTTGGGCCTTAACTAGTTTGGGTTTGAAAGTGGCTTCACTATTCCTTCATTCTCCTATTTGAAGTCATCTTTCATGGTCCATCATTCCCTCTAATCTTTGCACAAATTCCTGCTGCTTACGTTTCTGCTAGACCATAGGAGGATTTACACCATATGAACTTGTTAGTATTGATAGGCTTGGTCATTACATCTGGTAGATTATCCTTGGTGTGTATCTTTTGCATATCCACACTATCGTCTTCCACTACTTCCTAAACAAAGTGATATTGAACTCCTATGTGCTTGATTCTGGAATGAAAAGCTGGATTCTTTGCGATGTGCAAGGCACTCTGACTGTCACAAAACAAAACGATCTTCTCTTGTTTGTGCCCGAGTTTCTCCATTAGCTTTTTAATCCAAATTGCTTCCTTACTAGCTTGTGTAGCTGCCATGTACTCTGCCTCAGTTGTAGATAGAGCCACAACTGTTTGTAACTTGGAAATCCAACTCACAACTCCTCATGCAATTGTAAACACATATCCAGTAGTAGATTTTATTTTGTCGAGATCTCTAGCAAAATCCAAATCCATATAACCCCTGACAGTAAATTCTGATCCCCCATAACATAGCAACATCTGAGGTTCCTCTGATGTATCTCAGAATCCTCTTCATAGCATTCTAATGCTCCATACTAGGATTCACCATGTGTCGACTAACCACTCCCACTGCTTGTGCAATGTCTGGTCTTGTACATATAATAGCGAACATCAAACTTCCCATTGCTGATGCATATGGCATTTGAGACATTTCCATCCTATCCGCTTCATTGTTAGGACTCATACTTGAGGATAATTTGAAATTCATAGGAAGTGGGGTATAAATTGGCTTACAATCTTGCATATTGAAGCGTCGCAAAATTTTCCTCAAGTAGTTTTTTTGAAAAAGCCAAATCTTCCTGTCTTTTCTGTCTCAGTAAATTTGCATCTCTAGAATCTTGTTTACTGGTCCCAAATCCTTCATATCAAACTCTCTAGCCAACTGTACCTTTAATTCTTGGACTTGATCTTTGTTGGGGCTTGCTACCAATATGTTGTCCACGTACAACAATAGGATAATGAAATCGTCATCACCTTTAAACCTCTTGTAGTAAGTACAATAGTCTGAACCGAGTCTGTTGTACCCAAGGCTTATAATGAAGGAATCAAATCTTTTGTACCAGCACCTCGGCGCATATTTTAAATCGTACATATATTTGGATAACCTGCAAACCAAGTTCTCCTTGCCTTCTTTGGCGAAACCTTCTAGTTAAAGCATATAAATTTCTTCTTCAAGTTCTCCATGAAGAAATGCAGTTTTCACACCCAACTACTCTAATTGCAGGTCAAGCATAGCACATATAGCCAGGATTACTTTGACTGTTGTAAGTCGAACCACCAGGGAAAATATCTCATTGAAGTCTATGCCTTCTTTCTGAACGTATCCTTTCACCACCAATCTTGCACGATACTGCTCCATTTGGTCATTGCCATCTGGTTTGATCTTATAGAGCCATCTGTTTCTGATGGCTTTTCTTCCATATGGTAGTGGAACAAGCTCCCATGTCTTGTTCTTATGTAGAGCTTCAATTTCTTCCCGCATTGCTGTCATCCACAGAGATGCATCTGAACTATTTCAAGCTTTATGGAAAGTCAATGGCTCTCCATCATCTGTTAGAAGACAGTATGCTACGTTGCTCTCTGTAACATACTCCGAGTGCCATATCGGTGGTCTCCTCTCTCGAGTTGACCGTCGAACTTCTAGGGCCTCAGACTTATCTGTTACTTGTGTCTCGTGCTCTAGTTCTACTTCAGAAGAAACTGAATCTTCTTGTTTTGGATTATTTTCCACTTGAACATCAATAGTCTCTGAATTTTCTTTTGAAGTGATGTTGTCTTCTTCTTTTTGGAGTTGATCTTCTACAAATATAACATCTCTATTGAAGACAACCTTATGGGTAGTGGGATCCCACATGTGACATGCGATACCCCTTTACTCCATCAGCATACCCTAAGAATATACATCTCTTGGATTTCGGATCCAGCTCTGTCTTTTCTTGGGCATTGTACATCACGTACACAGGACATCCAAATGAATGTAGATTTGAATAATCAGCTGGCTTACCAGTCCACATCTCCATTGGTGTTTTCAACTCAATTGCTATCGATGTAGATCGATTTATCACATAACATGCGGTTTTAGTTGCTTCTGCCCAAAATGAATTAGATAGGCTTGCAGTCCTTAACATAGTTCTTATTCTTTCACCAAGAGTTCTATTTATCCGCTCTGCCACTCGATTTTGCTGAGGAGTGTTTGTGACAGTGAAATGTCTTTCAATACATTCTTGCTTACAAAATGCAAGAAACTCACCATCTGTATATCCTCTTCCGTTATCTGTCCTCAAACACTTGATCTTCTTTCTAGAATCAAGTTCCGCCCGCGCTTTGAAGGCTTTAAATACTTCAAACACATCTGACTTTCTCTTGATCGGGTATACCCAGCATCTCCTGGAGTAATCATCAATGAAAGTCACCATGTACTTTGCTCCTCCTAGGGATATATCCGGCGATTCCTAGACATCGGAATGAATCAAGTCTAGAATGCATTTGCTATTAGCAGTAGAATTGCTAAACTTCAATCTATGTTGCTTACTTGTAACACAATACTCATAGAATGGTAGATTCACTGATCTAAGCCTGGGAAGCAAATTCTAATCAGAGAGAATCTTCAAACCTCGTTTCGAGATATGGATTAGTTTATGATGCCACATTATCGTTGACTCTTCTCCATGGTTGGTTGATGCAACACATAAATATGCTTTTTGAAGTGTTTCTCCTCTAAGTATGTATAGATTTGAAGTGATCTTTTCTGCCTTCATAACCACAAGCACGCCTTTGACAATTTTCAAGATCTCATTTTCTATTTGGGTCTTGCATCCAAGATCATCTAATTGTCCTAAAGAAAATAGATTCTTCTTCAAGCCCTTCACATGTCGTATCTCCTGAATGGTACGAATTGTCCTATCATGCATCTTTATCTTGATAGTGCCAATACCAACGATTTCCAAGGCATGATCATTACCCATAAATACAGATCCTTTAGTGACAAGTTCATATTTGTGGAACCATTCTCTTCGAGAGGTCATGTGCCAAGTGGCTACTGAATCTAGAAGCAAAACATCAGCAAACCGTTTTCTGCCTTCAGCAGCATTATTGCCCTCACTATATAAGACTTCACCATCGTTTGAAGTGCTTGCTACACACCCTTGAGAGCTTAATGATTCTGGAGCTTTGTTATCTCCACTCTTCTTCTTGTTATGCCAACACTCACTTTTGACATGCCATTTCTTGCCACAAACATAACATTTGACGTTCTTTCTACTTCTGGATTTTGACCTACCATGATTGTGACTTCCACTAGGGCCACGTTCCATTGATCCCCCTTTCGTCATCGTTAATGCCTCTACCTGTTGTGAACTTTTTGATCTATCTTCCTTGTTTTTACGCTTGCTATCTTCTTCTAAAACAGCGGCTGCACACATCATCAAAGACTAGATACTCCACGAGAATATTGTTTGTGAGGTTGATGATGAGCTAATCATACGAGTCTGGTAGACTTTGAAGTAGAAGTTCTGCACGTTCATTTTCCTCTATTTTGTGCCCCAACTCTGTAAGTTAAGAAAATAGAGTATTCATGGTGTTGATGTGGTCGGTCATCAATGAAGATTCTGCCATTCAAAGAGTGTAAAGTCTTCTCTTTAAGAAGATTTTGTTGCGTAGTGATTTGGTCTCTTTCAAATTATGCGACTGAACTTTCCAAATACCGTAAGATTTGAATGCAAGAGTTTAAACACACAACAACAATGATCTAAAACACAATAATTCCAATCAACAAGCAATAAAAATAATGTACATTAGATGTGTTTTGGTTCAATCAAACTCTTGAGAAGATTTTTACTCATTAAAATCAATAATCTTCCCTCTCAATCGTATTTGGGTTCATAAAAAATATTGAAAAGTTTCACAATTCAATACATGCCGAAATGGTTAGTTTACAACACAAAAAATTTTGTTTTGTTGTAAATTTATGAATCTACTTGTAAGAATTTATTGTAATAATCGTGCTTTTAATTATTGATGAAAGGAGATGATTTATGTGGATTTGGATCTTTGCTGATCTGATCTTTTTCTTAATATTTTTAAAGTATGTGATTGGTTGTTAATAAAGTGGTTGTGAAAACCAATCATATCTGAACCATTTATTCATTTCAATGCTTATGTATCATGAGATTAGGTAAGGTTAGGAAAAAGATCAAATCAGTAGAGAATCAAAATTCGATTTATGTTTCCCAGTTGGAACTTTCAAATTTCAATGCATAGACAAGTAAGATTGTGTCCTTGTGAGTTGTGTCAATCAAGTTGTATTGGGAGGTTTACATTGTAAACACCCAAAAATAAAAATAAAATGATATATATCAAAATTTGCCCATTGTCACTTTGTAAGTGTACAACAAGGTTACCGACGCTTAAAGATATGTACAACTGCTACGTAGTCACTAAATATATACATATATGTCTTAAAACCGATTAAATTGAATTGTTTTCATATCTCAAAAATGGGATATCTAAACATGTAGCATTTGATCATAGCATGTTCCGACAGACCCTTAACTCGTTTGGTATCATAATTTATTGTAATGCTTATAAAAAAAAATTGTACTTTTTAATTACGACGATTTATGTTTCCCAGTTTGAACATTCAATGCATAGACAAGGAAGATTGTGTCCTTGTGTCAATAAAGTTGTCATAGGAGGTTTACCTTGTAAACACCACTAAATAATGGATATGACAGACTATCATCGGAATATGCCAATTGTCACTTTGTAAGTGCCGTACAACAAGGTTGCCTATGGTAAAAGACATGTACAACTGCTAAGTAGTCACTAAATATATACACATATGTTCTAAAACCGATCAAATTGAATTGTTTTCATTGCTCAAAAATGGGACTGCAATTCTCATTTCAACCACTGTTGTCTATTTCGCTACTACTTTTGGTCACAGCAACATGTGTTTCTGCAACATATCCTCCCACGTCAATGCGATTTCACAGGACGAAGAGTGTTACGAAAACCGATTCCTTGGTAGACCTCCCACCAGATTTTGTTGCATACAATTACACACAGACTCTAGATCATTTCAACTACAGACCAGAGAGTTATGCCACCTTTCAGCAGAAATATGTCTTAAACTTCAAGTATTGGGGTGGGCCAAATACTAGCTCACCCATCTTCGTACATACTGGTGCAGAGGCTCCGATTACCTTTAAGATCGCTGGATTCATCGATGAACTTGCTTCACGTTTTAACGGTCTGCTGTTGCATATAGAGGTGAGTAAAGTCTAATATTTGTGTTCTTTCATATACACAAATGCAAAGCTGATGCTTATACATGGCCAATGATACATACAACACAGCATCGTTACTATGGAGACTCGATGCCATTCGGATCTGAAGACGAAGCATTCAAGAATGCGAGTACTTTTGGATATTTGAGCTCAACACAAGCTTTAGCAGATTATGCACAATTGATCACTGATGTTAAAAAGAACCTGTCAGCTGAAAATTGCCCTGTAATTGCTGTTGGAGGATCCTATGGTGGAAGTAAGTTTAAGGTTTAAAGTTCATTAATTGCAGCATATCTTCATGAAAATTTCACATATCAAAGTTGTCATTGTTAAATGTCTTCAGTTTATTGAAATTCAGTGCTTTCGTCATGGTTACGTCTCAAATATCCACATATTGTTACGGGAGCATTGGCATCGTCGGCTCCTATACTTTACTTCGATGACATAACTCCGCAAAATGGATACCATGTTGTTGTCACCAATGATTTCAGAGTAAGATTTTAACAACACCACAAGAATTTTTTTTGATTTAATCATCCAAAGTTGCATATATATAATCACATAATTTTATGTATGCAGGAATATAGTGAGAGCTGTTACAACACCATAAAACAATCCTGGAATGAAATCGATAGAGTTGGAGCCGTAGCAAATGGTCTTCAAGATCTCAGCAGTATTTTCAGTACTTGCAGGTATGTATATATTAAGAGCCAATCACCCCTGAATTCAAACTAAAAAAATGAGATGAAATCCTGAAAAAGTAGTGATGGATTGTTATTTCTGCTTCAAATTTGAAGTCCCTTGGATTCAACTCAAAAGCTCAAAGACCATCTAAGCATCGTGTATGTGATTTCTGCTCAGTATGATAATCCCCCGGAAAATTGGGTCAGTAAGGTCTGCAGCGCCATCGATGGAACTCCACAGGAAACAGATATTCTTGGCAGAGTTGCTGCAGGTCTCAATGCTAGTATTCTTGGTGGACGAGGAGGACCATGCAATTACATATCTGATTTTAACCTAAACAATAAAAGTGCATGGGATTGGCAAGTATGAAAAGCTTTATGTTCTTGCAATCATTGTTCATTACACAATTAAACAGAAGAAAATTCTGTAATGTACATACTTTTGTTTTCTTTTGTCTCCCTGCAATCGTTTGTGTGTGTGTGTGTGTTTCAGACATGTACAGAGATGGTAATGCCGATTGGACATGGTGGGAATGATACAATGTTCGAAGCACGGCCTTTCGATTTGAACAACTTAACCAGAACCTGTCAAGCTGTTTTTGGAGTAACACCAAGACCTCATTGGATCACTACAGAATTTGGTGGTCATGTAAGCTTCCTTCTTATTCACACCCTTCATTGGTATTATTTTGAGATAATTTCATTGATCTCTCCTAAGTTTTAGTTTAAATACAGGCAGACTATGCATAGTACAAGTTCACGTTTTTTGCGGATGACCTTCTTTTCAGAGAAGGCTTACATCAAAAAATCTAATAAAATGTTCTGATTATTTTTTTTCTACATAAGTAACTGTTTTAATACAATCTTCAGGATATAAAATCTGTACTTGGAAAGTTTGCAAGCAACATCATATTTTCCAATGGACTACGTGACCCGTATAGTGTTGGAGGGTAAAGATCCGAAAATCTCAGACCCTCTGCTCCTTAATTCTATTCGTATATAAAACATTAGAAATCACATGACACTGATGTACTTCTATTGAAACTTCAGGGTTTTACAGGACATTTCTGACACTGTTGTAGCTGTGTATACAAATGAAGGTATCTTTTGTAACAACTGTTCCATTTTTTCTTTCTATTTTTCCTGTTACAGAATTCTGACTGATAACTGTTATGGTGTCTAGGAGCTCACGGCTTGGATTTAAGTAGTTCTAGTCCAAGTGATCCAGACTGGTTGGTTGCTCAGAAAGACAAAGAGATCAAAATCATTCAATTCTGGATTGCAGAGTATAATGCTAGACTTAGCTAGCACTACTAAGACTGGCAACGGAGTTGGTTCATGAAAAAGAAATTAATTACAATTAATAAATGAATTAATGAAACTATGTAACTCAAATCTTGGAGACAATAATGATTTGGAAATTGGAATTATATATAGAAATTCAGAGTGCTATAGCCTCGAGATGGCTTGAACATTTCTGGACGGAAGGGTACCCTCTTTGTGGTGGGAATGTTATTATGGCCGAAAGCCATCCTGGTTTGTAGTTCGGTTCTGATTATATTCTTCTGTCCACCATTATTAGAGGACTTTAATATAACACAAATATTAAGAAGAAATATCCGAGTTATTTTTTAATTATTTTTATTTTTATTTTCAAATTATGCGATTAATCTTCAGTCTTGCCAGAATAATTTATTAAGAAAAATGAATTTAAGGAGGAAAGAGTTTTCAGTTTGGTCCTCAACTAATTGGAAGATTATGAGTATTACTAATAGGAGTATAGGACTTGGTAAATCATTAAAAAATCAAATATCTTTCTGTCACATCTCAACAAAATATAAGTCAAAAATTTAAAATAGGGATGCAAACCAAAAATGAAAATTTTACTTGAGAAGGTAAAATTAGGATATTAAAATACTTTTTGAGCAGTATATCAATTTTTTATTTATTTATTTTTTATTTTTTAGCCTACGCTGATTTGATCATGTTAGTTTTTATGGATATGTATAAATTAACAAGTAAATGTAATTTATTGTTTAACAATTTCTTAGTAATTCACTGCTTTGAGATATTCCGGTCACTTTTTCTGCTTCCCCAGTAAAATACGAGTTTTAATTATACTTGTAATAATTAATGATTTGATGGTTTTAAGCAATTTTTTTTTATATTTTTTTTATTACACAACAACTATCGGGACCGACAAGATTGGGCTCTACAAGCTCAGTTTAGACTACAACTCCCACAAGAGGGGAGAGAGCACTCACACTAGTGGTGGGAAAATTCACATATTTCCATGCACACACTACATTGGCAAGGGAAAATTGGGAAAATTGGTGGTGAGGTTTCTTAAGGAAAGGCCCACCGCATTGGCAAGGGACCATGTGTATGGTTTTAAGCAAAATTATCCTTTTAAAAAAGCGAAATTGCACAATTAACTTAAACATGGTGATTGTTGCAAAATTTCCCCAACTTTCTAAATACTGTGCCCCTAATAAACACATGACAACAACAATGATCTAAAACACAATAATTCCAATCAACAGGCAATTAAAAATAATGTGCATTAGATGTGTTTTGGTTCAATCAAACACTTGAGAAGATTTTTACCCATTAAAATCAATAATCTTCCTCTCATTCTTATTTGGAAATTTTTCACAATTTCATAAAAAATATTGAAAAGTTTCACAATTTCATACATGCCGAAATGGTTAGTTTACAACACAATTTTTTTTTTTTTTTTTTTTTTTTTCGTTATTGTAAATTTATGAATCTACTTGTAAGAATTTATTGTAATACTTAAAACATTTTTTTTTTTTTTTTTTTTTAAATTGTGCTTTTAATTATTGATGAAAGGAGATGATTTATGTGGATTTGGATTTATGTTAATCTGATTTTTTTTTCTGACCTTTATAAAGTATGTGATTGATTGTTGATAAAGTGGTTGGGAAAATCAATCACATATTAACCACTTATTCATTTCAATGTTTATGTATCATGATATTAGGTAAGGTTAGGAAAAAGATCAGATTAGTAGACCAAATTCGATTTATGTTTCCCAGTTTGAACTTTCAAATTTCAATGCATAGACAAGTAAGATTGTGTCCTTGTGTCAATCGAGTTGTATTGGGAGGTTTACATTGTAAACACCAAAAGTAAAAAATAAAAAATAAAAAATAAAAAATGATATATATCAAAATATGCCAATTGTCACTTTGTAAGTGCGTACAACAAGGTTGCCGACGCTAAAAGAAATGTACAACTGCTAAGTAGTCACTAAATATATACATATATGTTCTAAAACCGATCAAATTGAATTGTTTTCATATCTCAAAAATGGGACTGAAATTCTCATTTCAAGTGGTGTTGCCTATTTTTCTACTACTTTTGGTCACAGCAACATGTGTTTCTGCAACATATCCTCCCATGTCAATGCGATTTCACAGGATGAAGAGTGTTACGAAAACCGATTCCTTAGTAGAACTCCCACCGGATTTCATTGCATACAATTACACACAGACTCTACATCATTTCAACTACAAACCAGAGAGTTATGCCACTTTTCAGCAGAAATATGTCCTCAACTTCAAGTATTGGGGTGGGCCAAATACTAGCTCACCCATCTTCGTATATACCGGTGCAGAGGCTCCGATTACCTTTCAGATCGCTGGATTCATCATTGAACTCGCTTCACGTTTTAACGGTCTGCTGTTGTATATAGATGTGAGTAAAGTCTAATATTTGTGTTCTTTCATATACACAAATGCAAAGCTGATGCTTATACATTGTCAATGATACAACACAGCATCGTTACTATGGAGACTCGATGCCATTCGGATCTGAAGACGAAGCATACCAGAATGCGAGTACTTTTGGATGTTTGAGCTCAACACAAGCTTTAGCAGATTATGCACAATTGATCACTGATGTTAAAAAGAACCTTTCAGCTGAAAATTGCCCTGTAATTGCTGTTGGACTATCCTACGGTGGAAGTAAAGTTTAAAGTTCATTAATTGCAGCATATGTTCATGAATTTTTTTTTCCCATATTAAATTTTTTCATTGTCAATAAATTCAGTGCTGGCATCATGGTTACGCCTCAAATATCCGCATATTGTTACCGGAGCATTGGCATCTTCGGCTCCCATACTTTACTTCGATGCTAAGAAGCACGGATACGGACACGGTCATGACGACACGACACTGTACGACATGGGGATACGGCAAATTTATAAAAACTAGGATACGGACACGGCAGGATTCGTCAATTAAAATAATATATATAAATTTTAAATACAGAAGTCACAAAACTAAGAAAGAAAGCCCTAAAATCGATTTCCCTAAAATCGATTTCAGAGATAATTCATTATATATTTTATTTTGACCCCCAAACTTTTCAAAATTAGAAAATTGACCCTGTTTTTTTCAAAAATAATTACACAATTGCCCCAAACGTGTCATCCTTGCCGTGTCTGGAAGTCAAACTCGTCTGAAAGTTAGCAGACAAGCCATTTCGTGTGTCGGATACGTATCCACGCATGTCCAACACGTATCCGTGTCCGACACGTGTTACCAGCCAAAATCAGCATGTCTGTGCTTCCTTGCTTCGATGACATCACTCCACAAAATGGATTACATGTTGTGACAACCAATGATTTCAGAGTAAGATTTTAACAGCACACAAGAAAAGTTTTTGATGAATTTGTTGATAATCACCCTAAATTAGGCATCCAAAATTGTGTTACATAATAATTGTAGTAGCCAAAAATGGTCCAATGGCCCAACATGCCAAGGCCCAATCTTTACCCGTCTAACCCAGGCCCATTGTGTTGGGTCGACCCAAACTAGCTGCCAGCAGAAGCCACTGTTGAAGACTCATTCAAAGTGAGCAGTTACGAAACAAGATGTAACTGCCCATTGAGAGGAAATCTCTCCTAGAATCACGTCCACTATCAAGTGCAGATAGTGGACGTTGGAGCCAAGGTGCCTAGTATAAATAAGAGAGGCCTCCTTCACTAGAAGGGGCTGATTTTTCTCTGAACAAAAGCTTATTAACTGCATATTGAAGCTCTGATTCTAGGGGTATTCCGATCAGTGGAATTCATTCACCATCAAGTCACGATTGCTCAGCCCAAGCATATCTAAGGCTAAACGATCCAAACCCAGCATCTTCATTTTTATTGTGTTTTATCTCTGCTCTAACTTTTCTTGCAGGTTCTTGAGGAGACGACATCCTTTTATTCGACAGACTAACGTCTTTTGCAGGTCTATAGACTAGACGACATCCCTCCACTCGACAAGCTCAACCGAGTTGCCTTGGGCCTAACACAAATCCGACCCGATCCACATCGACCGTAGGTCGACCCCCTACAATAATCACATAAAATAATTGTTGTGTTATGTATATATGCAGGAATATAGTGAGAGCTGTTACAACACCATAAAACAATCCTGGAATGAATTCGATAGAGTTGGAGCCGTAACAAATGGTCTTCAAGATCTCAGCATTATTTTCAGTACTTGTAGGTGAGTATATATTATATTAAGGGTGCGTTTACTAATAGGAATCCTAACAAGGAAAGGGGAATTTAATTACTAATTTGTGATTTTTGTGTTTTCTTAAATCTATTGGGAATAAGATTATGTGGGTTTTATATACAAATCAGTAATTAAGTTCCTGATTGAAAGGGAACTTGATTCCCCTCCCATGAACTTGATTCCTCTTCATTTTATTCCCAATTAGTAAACGCCCTAAGAACCAATATATCACCCCTGAATTCAAACTCAAAAAATGAGATGGAAAAGTACTGATGGATTGTTATTTCTACTTCAAATTCTAAGTCCCTTGGATTCATCCCAAGAGCTCAAAGACCATCTAGGCTTGGTGTATCTGGTTTCTGCTATTTTTGATAATCCACCAGAAAATTGGGTCAATAAGGTCTGCAGCGCCATCGCTGGAACTCCATAGGCTTGGCAGAGTTGTTGCAGGTCTCAATGCTAGTTTTCTCGGTGGAGGAGGTAGACAATGCAATTACATATCTGATTTTAAACTAAACAATAAGAGTGCATGGGATTCGCAAGTATGAAAAGCTTTATGTTCTTGCAATCATTGTTCAATATTACACAATTAAACAGAAGAAAATTCTGTAATGTACATACTTTTGTTTTCTTTTGTCTCCCTGCAATCGTTTGTGTTTGTGTGTGTGTTTCAGAAATGTACCGAGATGGTAATGCCGATTGGAGATGGTGGGAATGATACAATGTTCGAAGCATCGCCTTTCGATTTGAACAACTTTACCAGGACCTGTCAAGCTGTTTTTGGAATAACCCCAAGACCTCATTGGATCACTACAGAATTTGGTGGTCATGTAAGCTTCTTATTCAAACCCTTCATTGGTATCGTTTTGAGATAATTTCATTGATCTCTCCTAGTTTTTAGTTTAAATACAGGCAGAATTTGTATAATCCAACTTCGTATTTTTCACAGAGAAGGTTTACAACAAAATCTAATAAACTTCAATAATTTTCTGATTATTTGTTTTCTACTTTACAAAAAAATCAGGGGAGATCAGTGATTTTATTATCAATATTTCATTTACTTCTGTGTCGATCCTTTTCACAATATATATTATATAGTGTGTGGACCATTACATAATCAATAAACAAAAATATTTCACAATATATTAGAAATGTGTGTGCATTCCATTGCATAATCAATAAACATACCGTTCAGAAATAAACTCATAAGTAACTGTTTTATTACAAATTTACAATCTTCAGGATATAAAATCCGTACTTGGAAAGTTTGCAAGCAACATCATATTTTCCAAAGGACTACGTGACCGTATAGTGTTGGAGGGTAAAAGACCGGAAATCTCAGGCCCTTTTGCTTCTTAATTCTATTCACATATGAAACATGAAATCACATTGACATTGATGTACTTCTATTGAAACTTCAGGGTTTTACAGGACATTTCTGACACTGTTGTAGCTGTGTATACAAATGAAGGTATCTTTTGTATCAAGTAACTGTTCCATTTTCTTTCTATATTTTCTTGTTACAGAATTCTGACCGATAACTGTTATTGTATTTAGGAGCTCACGGCTTGGATTTAAGTAGTTCTAGTCCAAGTGATCCACACTGGTTGGTTGCACAGAGAGACAAAGAGATCAAAATCATTCAATTCTGGATTGCAGAGTATAATGCTAGACTTAGCTCTACTAAGACTGGCAACAGAGTTGGCTCGTGAAAAAGAAATTAATTACAATTGAGACAAATAAATGAATTAATGAAACTATATATGTAACTCAAATCTTGGAGACAATAATGATTTGGAATTATAGAAAGTCTGAGAGCTAAAGCCTTGAAATGGCTTGAACAAACTCAATGCATAGGATTCCGGTTAGCTTTTGTGTTAGTCCATTCCTTTAACAAATTGTTGTTAGTCCATTCCGGTTAGCAAATTCATGTTAAAAAAAAAAGAGTTCTACAAGACTACAACTCAACAACTTGTTATTCTGCAATTCATGTTTTTTTTTTTTTTTTTGAGAACGATCCTGTTTGTTTGGTCCTGTAGTTGCTTGACTTTTAATTATTCTGCAGAATGATTAATAAATGAAAATTTATCTTATTTTTTCAGCTTGCTCTTGAGTTTTGACATTTCTTTGAGTTTAATTAGAATCTAGCTTCCCTTTCTTTTCTTTTAAATCGTGGGAATCTTGGATCATAATTGAACCAAAATAAAGAAAAAGTCACATCTATGGAATCGCTTCTGATGAGAATAATGCAATTAGTCCTATTTTAAGTTTGACACGTAATAGATTATAAGGCCTCATCCATAATTTTGTGCTATCTGATCATTCATGATAATAAACATGTCAATCAACCTTTTTCATTACTTAAAAAAAAAAAAAAAATAAAATAAAATAAAATAAAATTTATACACACCCTAACCCACCTCACCTCTTATGTAAAAACACAAATTAAATTAAATCTCTTTAACTTGTTTTTAGTATAAGAGTTCTAATTAATTAGATCATAAAACTCATAAATAATGATATATATAGAATACTCCTGATGTGACTTGATGGTAAATGACGTTCATTCAATCTGATAATAATTAATGTTTAAGTCGTGTGACCACAAATGGTATATGATAAAAAAAGAATTTAAAAAAAGAAAAAAAAAAAAAAAAAAAGAAAAAAGAAAGTGAAATAGTGATTTAGACTTTTGGAAGCATACCACACGTGAAAAGAGGTGCAGTAGTGGCTATAGAGTGTAGTGCCCTGTCATATACACTGAAACTTTGTTATCTGTATGCTTGTGATTATAATTTTCAACTGAAACTTTTTAAGTTTCATATACATTGACTTGTTAGCGTTTTCTCTTTCAAGTACTGGGTACCATATATAATATAACAGTTGTCAAAACATAATAATTGGATCACTACAGAATTTGGTGGTCATGTAATTAGCTTCTTATAATTCAAACCCTTCATTGGTATCATTTTGAGATAATTTCATTGATCTCTCCTAGTTTTTAGTTTATATACAGGCAGAATTTGTATAATCCAACTACGTATTTTTCGCAGAGAAGGTTTACAACAAAATCTAATAAACTTTCAATAATTTTATATAGTTTACGTCTGTTTCGATCCTTTTCACAATATATATTATATAGCGTGTGGTCCATTGCGCATGGTTTGGCAGTTATCTCTGTTTCTCTTTGCTGTAGGATGGCGTGTGGTCCTCTTTTCTTTTTTGTTTTGTCTTTGTTTGGTTCTAAAGAAAAGGATTTAGGTGAATATAAATGGACAACTTCAGTAATTGCTTCAGTCTATTGGCCTTGTTTTCTTTCTCGTTAGAGACTTCATCTCTTATCTTTTAGCTTACATATGATTTTTCAACTATAATAAGCTGATTCTGTCTTAACTTCCTTTGATTCTTGACCAACTTGGCGGTATCACTCTCATGAGAAAATTCTTCTCATATTTTAGTTGCAACTTGCAAGGTATATATCTTGACTTAGTACATCAAATATAAATTTTCAACAAGAATTTGAAGACATAATTTTTCCAGATTGTAATATATTAACATGGCTTTTCAAAGAATCAAACTCAATCAAAGCAAAATCAATGGTTTTTGTTGATTGATTGAATCAACTAAGCTACTGCTCTTAATTTCATTTTCTGATTGAAAGATATGTAAACCTAAAATTCAATGGAGATCTGCATGGATGCATGGATCATCTGCCATGAGAAAATTCAATATTCAACAACTTGCTATCACTCTCATGAGAAAATTCTTCTCTTATCTTATAGATGCAACGTATCGATCTGGACTTGTCTTCCTGCAACTTGAGCTCATTGGACGCAAAATGAACCAGTGGAATACTACAAAAGATTTAGTGCACTTGCAATGTTGGGTCAAAAAATACATCTTTATCAGTCTTCCAAGGTAAATGAATTACTTATATTATATTTATCATGCTAAGACTCAAGAATTGCTATACATAAGTTGAATATTATGGGCTAGAATTGCTCAAAACACAGCACAGGGGTGTTTTTTTTAAAAAAATTCCAAAATCCAACCAATGGATTGTACGTGTTGTAAGAAAAAATTGCACACACAAATCTAAACACACACAGATAATATGAAAGCAATAAGAAGAAAAAGACTACACCAAAGATTTTACGTGGTTCAGCAATTTGCCTACGTCCACGGAGCGCACCGCACTCAATCCACTACTTTCAGAGTTGATTACAATCTCTCTGTCTCTCTCTCAGTCTCTCTACAATTTGCTCTCAATCTCTCTAGCAATTTTTCTCACTCACGGTGATTTTAACACACACATCAGAGTACACATAATGGTGGTATTTATATGGGAGCACTAGGGTTGGCTAAATCCTAATTGGGATATATTTCCTTTTCTTCTATCTTCACTGTGCAAAATCTTATTTCACGTGGATTTATGTTGAACCGCTGCCATAGCCACAGCGCTCTCGCAGCGCTTTTCGCAGCGGTACCTTCTATGACAACACCGCTGCCGATAAATTAGCAGCGCAAAACACTGGTGAAACCGCTGCCTCACCGCTGCCACAACACGCAGCACTATGCGCAGCGGTGCTCAATAAATTGCAAACCGCTGCCTATCACATTGCCTATTGCAACAACGTCTTCAAATTTGCTTTGCTTCCACTTTCATGTGCACAATTTTCAAACCTTCAAATAAGACAAATTTGCCTTTATCAATTTATCACACAAAGTGACAAAAGTCACCTAACTTGCCTTAATTCATTTTGGCCAATTTTGTTGACTTTGAAAGTCTTCACACCATAACCCAACAATCTCCCACTTGAAGACTGAAACCCAATAGACGTTCTCCATCCTTTCTCGATAACTTAGTGGATAAATAACGGTGCACTTATTCCCCACGTCTTCACTCTTGAAGACCCACTGAAGCTGCGCACAGCTCCAGTTTCTCAGTAGTGACTGGCTTGGTTAACATATCAGCTGGATTCTTGCTACCTACAATCTTCGCTAACTTCAACACACCTTCTTCGATTAACGATCGAATAAAATGGTAGCGCAGGTCTATATGCTTGGTCCTAGAATGGAACGCCGAATTCTTGGCCAAGTGTATTGCACTCTGACTGTCACTGTGCAACACATTCATCACTTGATCGAATCCCAACTTAGCTAACAAACCTTGTAACCATATCAGCTCCTTGCTTGGTTCTGTCACAGCCACATACTCTGCTTCAGTTGTAGAAATTGTCACTATCTTCTGCAACTGGGACATCCAACTAATCAAGGTACTAGCCATTGTGAACACACATCCGGTGGTACTTCTCCTATGATCCACCTCCCTAGTAAAATCTGAATCCACATTACCTTCCAGCTTGAGTTCATCTCTTCTGAAGGTTAGACATCTCTCTGTCGTACCCCGCAGGTATCTTAGGATCCACTTCATGGCCTCCCAGTGAAGCTTGCTTGGATTTGACATGTAACGGCTCACAACTCCCACTGCATGGGAAATATCTGGTCTTGTGCAAGTCATGGCATACATTAGGCTTTCAATGGCTGAAGCATAAGGAAATTTAGCCATGAAGTCCTTCTCCTCTTCCGTCTTCGGACTCTGTTCCTTGGACAACCTGAAATGACTAGCCAAAGGTGTTCTTACCGATTTTGCATCACCCATGCTGAATCTCTACAACACCTTCCGAACGTACTCTGCTTGTGAAAGCTTCAATGTACCTTCCTGTTCGTTTATGCTAATTCTTATTCCAATAATCTGCTTTGCTGCACCTAAATCCTTCATCTCAAACTCACTCGAGAGTTGCTTCTTCAAATTGTTAATCTCTTCTAAATCTGCACCAGCTACTAACATGTCATCAACATAAAGTAGCAGAATAATAAAACTTGACTTAACCTTTTTGAAGTAGCAGCAGTGGTCAGCATTGTATCTGAAATATCCATTGCATTGCATAAACCCATCAAACTTCTTGTACCACTGTCGGGGAGCTTGTTTTAAACCATACAAGCTCTTTGTCAACCTACACACCAACTCTTCCTTGCCATCTTCTGCAAACCCCTCTGGTTGCTGCATGTATATCTCTTCCTCCAAATCTCCATGAAGAAAGGCAGTCTTCACATCTAACTGCTCAAGATATAATCCCTTTGCTGCAATAATACTCAACACTAATCGGATCGTAGTTAGTTTAACAACAGGAGAAAAAATTTCAGAGTAGTCAATACCTTCTATTTGTTGGAAGCCTTTGACCACTAGTCGTGCCTTGTATCTCTTGGAACCATCATGTTCCTCTTTGATCCGAAACACCCATTTATTCTGTAGGGCTTTCTTTCCTTCAGGCAACTTGGCTAACTCCCAAGTTTGATTAGAAATCAATGACTTCATCTCATCCTTCATTGTAAGCTCCCACTTGCTCGCATCTTCTCCTTGATATGCTTCATTATAGCACTCAAGTTCCCCTGCATCTGTCAACAGCATGTATTGCAAGTACTTCCTATTTGTTATAGGAGTTCGAGTTGATCTTCTCACTGCACTCTGAGCCTGTGACGCTGGAACATCTCTATGTGGGATAGGATCTATAACCTGGAGCGACCCACCTTGTTCTTCATCATTCTGATTAACTGGTTCTACGACCTTGTTCTCTGACACGTCATTCAGCCCAAAGTACTTTGGCTCTTCTGGCTCAGACACTTGTGTGTTTCCATCTTTGTATATAACCCTTTCATTGAAGACAACATCTCTACTTCTGATCATTTTGCGGTTTTGGTCATCCCACAACTTGTAACAAAATTCATCTTCTCCATAGCCCACCAAAGTACACTTCACTGACTTGGCGTCTAGCTTATTCCTCGCATGATCACCTATATATACATAAGAAACACACCCAAACACTTTAAGATGAGAAAGTTTTACCTCTTTCCCAGTCCAGATCTCTTCTGGTATAGCGAGGTCCAAAGGTTTTGATGGTCCTCTATTGATCAAATATATTGCTGTATTGACTGCTTCCGCCCAGAACTGTTTTGGCAACCAAGAATGTAACCTCATGCTTCTGGCTCTCTCAGTCAATGTCCTGTTCATATGTTCTGCTATCCCATTCTGCTGTGGGGTTCTAGAAACCATTCTACTGAGCTTTATCCCGCTCAGATAGCAAAACCTCTTGAACTCACTGTCTTCATATTCTCCACCATTGTCTGAATACAGCTTTTTGATCTTTAACCCTGTCTTGTTCTCAACTCTAGCTTTCCATCTCTTGAAAGCATCAAACACCTCAGACTTGTGTTTCAGAAAATAAACCCATACCTTCCTGGAGTGGTCGTCAATGAATGTGAAGAAATACTGTTTACCTCCAGTTAACGAGACTGAAGCTGGACCCTAAACATTGGTGTGCACTAGTTCCAGCTTCTCCTTTGCCGGTACCTTTCCGGTCTTCTTGTAGCTCACTCGCTTTTGTTTTCCCAACAGGCAACTCTCACAGAAATCAATCTTAACACTCTTCAAATTTGGCAACTTACCTTTCGAATGTAGTCACTTCAGCCCCTGACTACTCATGTGCCCAAACCTCTGGTGCCACAAGTTCGGATCATCTTTACTTTCCGCCATAGCGATTGAACCACAACCATCCATAGTTGTGTAAAGCGACCCATTCTTATTTCCTCGGGCGATTGTCATAATACCCTTCGAAATCTTCCACTTGTCATCTGTGAAAGTCGTCACGTAACCCTTTGACGCTAGTTGCCCAATGGAGATCAAATTCTTCCTTAAATCCAGTATGTGCCTCACGTTGTTGAGCTTCCAAACTGACCCTTTTAGTTGAATCTTCACATCTCCCTTCCCGGTAATGTTGCATGCTTGATCGTCACCAAGATACACTTTACCTAAATTTTCGAAGACATAATCCTCGAACAACTCCCTGTGAGGTGTGGCATGGAATGACGCTCCAGAATCCAGAATCCAAGACTCTGTCTTACTTTCCAACGAGCAGATGAGGCAGTCATCTGACTCCTCCGACACACAGTTCACACTGCTCTTGCCCTTATCCTTCTTCTCAGATCTACACTCATACGAGAAGTGGCCTTTCTTACCACAGTTCCAGCACTCTACATCTTTCTTGTTTCGTTGCTGATTTCCCGAATAATTGACCTGATACCTGGATTTAGACTTACCTTTTGAATTTGATCTTCCTCGTTGATTCGTGTTCCGATTTCTGTTTCTGCTTTCTCTACCTTCCATATTCAGTGATGAAGATGTAAACGCTCCAAATCCCTCTTCACGCATCCTGATTTCTAGGGGTGGGCACTAAGTTGCGAACCGAACCGAACCGAACCGAACCGAACCAAAAATAGAGTGTTCGGTTCGGTTCGTAAAATGAATTCGGTTTAAACCGGTTCAAAAAGATGAAAACCGAAACCTTTTCGGTTCAAACCGGTTTAAACCGATTAAACCACATATAAAAGGTAAAAAAAAAAAAAAAACCGATTGACTGATGTATATACATATATATATTGTAAACCGTGTTGATATAACACATATATATATAATCTGTGTGACTGTGTTGATATATATATATATATGTGTGTGTGTGTGTGTGTGTTTATACTCTAATATGTATTGATATATGTGTTTAATGACTTTGTTGATATATTCGAATCTGTCTAAAGACTCTAATCAAATTATAATTGACCATCAGATGTAGAACTAATTGTCTAATGTGTAATCTATCTAATATACTAATTTATATTATGTTTGTGTATATTAGACAGTGCAGCTTCCCATTTTAATCTGTGAAAGTATTAAGTATATATGTTTTATATGTTTTATATTAGACAGTGTAGGCGTGCAGCTTCAACTTTTATGTGTATATATGTTTGTTTGATATATCAGTATAATTACTGCCATTACTAATTACAGTTTCATTTAAAAACTTATTAAAAAAGACTCATTAAGCCCAATAGCCCATCAAGCCCATTAGGCCCAAAACCAAAATGAACCGAACCGAACCGAACAGATTAAAATCAGTTCAGTTTGGTTCGGTTGCCATTTCTTATTCGGTTTAAACCGGTTCAATTTTGGATGAACCGAAATATTTTTGGTTCAATTCGGTTTTACCCAAAACCGAATCGAACCGAACCGTGCCCACCCCTACTGATTTTTTCAGTCATGATCATGTTCACAACCTGTGAGAAATCCAATTTTTCTTTCCCGAATGAGTTGGCAATTGACTGAAATGTCATCTTCCAACTTTCTGGCAATTGGGTGAGCATAAACACCGCCAAGAATTCTTCATCGAAACCCATAGACACAGAAGTTAACCCATCATTCACTTCATTGAACTGGTTTAGATACTCTCTGAAACCCTGACCTTCCGTCATCTTTAAATTTGATAGCTTCTTGACAAGATGGGCCTTCCTTACCGCAGAAGGCTGTTCATATAGGTTTGATAAAGTCTTCATCAGATCTCTGGCAGTTAGCTGATCCTTTACATTAAAAGTGACCTGCTTCGTCAAACTGAGATGAATTGCTCCCAATGCTTTCCTGTCCAGGAGTTCGAGATCCTCTTCATCCATGTTCTTCGGCTTCGGCTTCTGCTTCTTTGACCATTCTTCATCGGTCATAGTTGCCGGCTTCTCTTTTATCGGCCAATGCAAATCCTTCTGGTATAGATAATCCTCCATCTGCATCTTCCAAAAACTGAAATTCGTCCCATCGAATTTCTCAATCTTGTGAGAATCCTTCTCTGATCCCATCTCTATGACAAAATCGTTGACCTCGAGAAAACCTAGATTTGTGTGAAAAATAACCTGCCCTAACCTAGGGCTCTGATACCAATTGTTGTAAGAAAAAATTGTACTCACAAATCTAAACACACAGATAATATGAAAGCAATAAGAAGAAAAAGACGACACCAAAGATTTTACGTGGTTCAGCAATTTGCTTACGTCCACGGAGCGCACCGTACTCAATCCACTACTTTCAGAGTTGATTACAATCTCTCTATCTCTCTACAATTTGCTCTCAATCTCTCTAGCAATTTTTCTCACTCACGGTGATTTTAACACACACATCAGAGTACACATAATGGTGGTATTTATATGGGAGCACTAGGGTTGGCCAAATCCTAATTGAGATCTATTTCCTTTTCTTTTATCTTCATTGTGCAAAATCTTATTTCACGCGGATTTATGTTGAACCACTGCCATAGCCACAACGCTCTTCGCAGCGGTACCTTTTGTGACAACACCGTTGTCAATAAATTAGCAGCGCAAAACACTGGTGAAACCGCTACCTCATCGCTGCCACAACACGTGACACCATACGCAGCGGTGCTCAATAAATTGCAAACCACTGCCTATCACGCTGCCCATTGCAACAGCGTCTTCAAATTTGCTTTGCTTCCACTTTCATGTGCACAATTTTCAAACCTTCAAATAAGACAAATTTGCCTTTATCAATTTATCACACAAAGTGACAAAAGTCATCTAACTTGCCTTAATTCATTTTGGCCAATTTTGTTGACTTTGAAAGTCTTCACACCATAACCCAACTGTACAACACTCCATTTCTCTTCCTGTGACTTTAAAGGCGATGTATATAACTGAGCTCATTGAGAGCACAATGAACCAATGAAGTGTAAACTATATCATCTTTTCAAATTGGGAAGTTTGTGTTTATGTTTTCCCAAGTCTGATTTTTATTTATGGTCCGAGGGGAATGAATTTACATAGATTACATTTATCATGCTGCGACTCAAAGCTGTCCATGCCATTATACACCGTAAGTGAAAACTGAGGTCTAATATAAAATGATTAGATAATTTCAATATAGAAGCAGAATATTATGCAATAACGATCTACATGATTGATGCTCGAGAAACACAAATTAATAACGAGGCTTTAAAACAAGTGGTTGATGCACTAGATCTGTGGATGCTCTGCTAAGTGTTTGCCTCTCTGTTAGTCTATAATTGAACGCAACAAACAAATACATGAGTTGAATTTTTATGGAGCTCTTATTCAATAGAATGAAAGGTTTAAACATAATCTAGCTGAGAAGTTCCTGGGCCGGCTAGTTGCAACCTCACATGCCTCTGTCCATGAATGACCATACCAAGAAAACCTTGCTTGATAGCTTTCAGCTCCATCACTATCTCACTTATACCCATTCGTTCATTGGGTGTTTCTGTTGAGCAAGTGACTCCGATCCTTACAAGTGAAATCAAGCACTCTTTCATTTTATCTTCTTTACCTCTGCTCCTGTTGGTTTCATCATTAGCTTGTTCGAATTGGAACCTATATCAGATGGGAATTTTCCCTTTAACTTGTTTTTTGCCATTGAAAAAAGTGACGAGGCACAATAGATTATAAATTCTAGAAGGAATAGTACCCATTAGATTGTTGCCTGCCATTAACAGAAACTGCAATTTAGTCAACCAATCAACCAATCAAAATGCAATTCTTTCAAATTATGCGATTGATCTTCAGTCTTTCCAGAATAATTTATTAACAAAAATGAAATTAAAGAGGGAGAAGTTTTCAGTTTCGGCATCAGAAAAAATATAAGAGACAAAAAATGTTTTTTTTTTTTTTTTTTTTTCCAAACTATTTGGAGGATTCTGAGTATTACTAATAGGACTTGGTAAATCAGAAAAAATCAAATAAATGAAATATAAATTTTTTACGTTTTTTTTAATAGCAAAAAGGAAAAAGAATCTAATTTATTTCTATCACATATCGACAAAAATAAGTCAAAAATTTGAAACAGTGATGCAAACCAAAAATGAAATTTTTTATTTGAGAAGATAAGGTTAGGATATTAAAATACTTTTTGAGGCTAGGTTGATTTGGTCATGCTAATTTTTATTGACATGTATAAACTATAAAGTAATATGTTATATGTAATTAAGTGTTTAAGAATTCCTTAGTAATCTACTGCTTTGAAAAATTCCGGTCACTTTTTCTACTTCCCCAGTAAAATACGAGTTTTAATTATGTATTATAATTAATTAAATAGATTTCAAAAAAATAATATTATAATTGATTAAATAAGGATTTTAAGCAAATTACCCTTTTAAAAAATCAAAATTACAGAATAAACGTAAACATGATGATTGTTGCAAAATTGCCCCAACTTTCCAAATACCCCTAGTAAACACAATTGAATGCAAGAGTTTAAACACACATGCAACAGAAATGATCTAAAACACAATAATTCCAATCAACAAACAATTAAGAATAATATACATTAGATGTGTTTTGGTTCAATCAAAGTACTTGAGCAGATTTTTACCCATTAAAATCAATAATCTTCCATCTCATTTTTATTTGGGTTCATAAAAAAATAGAGTAATACTATATAACCCAAAAAATTAACCTAAATGATTTGACAAATGAGTTGTCATCACCACACAAATCATTTGGTGAATGATATGGTAAGGGCAAATTACTTGCCACATCATTTGTGTTGGTTTTGGGGCTAATTTTTTGGGTTGTCTATCATTAGTGTAACAAATATGTACATTTAATTGGAATTGTTTGTTTATTGAAATTATTATGTTTTAGATCATTGTTGTTGTGTTTTTAAACTTTTGTATTACATAAGTCATTGACTCATTGTGCGTTTTATTATTAGGGGCAGTTTGTACAATCTTGTTTTTATGAAGAGGCAATTTCGCTTAAAAACCTATAATTAATATTGCAAATCAACAATTATAATGGTACACTTTTTTTTTTTTCTTTTTTCAGACAAGGAATGCGGATGTCATGATCCATATATGATCTAGACATTTTATCATTCTTAATTATGGACATTGTGTTGCGAATCGGTCCACATGGAATAAAAATCTAAATATGTATACAAGATAATGATTGATAAGTATATCATTCTTAATTATGGAAAATTTCTTCCATTATATAAGAAAACGCATGCAATTGGAAAAGTAGCCTGGCATGCGAATTGATCACAAAGTACTCGTCCTCAGTTTTTCTTTAGAATAAAGCCTGGTCAAATTTTATATCATTTGATTATTTGGTCAAAGTTTTCTATCGCGTGTACAAGAGTTTAATTAGCTAGATTGTTCACATTGAGAAGAATCCACAGCTAATATGCCAGCTCAGCTTTGCTATTTTAAACTTGTTGGCCTTTTGAGTTTAGTTTCTTGGTTTCTGAAAGTCTTTGTAACAAATCTCAGAATCCTGTGTTCATTGGATGGAATGTCACCCTCGTGTGAGCATTGTCAAAATAATCTTTAAAAATGTGATTTTCATGTCAAGTGACATCTTTTTGGAGAGATCTGGTGCGCATGCACCAAGGTGTATTATATTGAAGTGCACATTTTGAGAATTGAAAATGAAATCGAATAAAAAGTTATATTTATTCTTTCAAAACATAAAAATGAATGTATAGTAATCAATCTATTGAAAGAAAAAAAATATAGATTGTTTATTAATATTTTAAATATTTTTTTATAATATATATATATATATAAACCAAGTAGGGTCCAACGACTCTAACCCGAAATATTACTAGACTGAATAAATGTTCTTTACTACCAAGCTATATTAAGCGATGATATATTTATAAATCTTTATCGTGGATCATTAATTAAGATAGAACCCTAGCTAATTAAATAATAAAACTCTGCTAACAACCAACATTTGTTTCAATCAACTAATTAATTAACTACTCGTCATTAACCAATTGATTTTATCTATTGAATCCATATATGTTCTCATGCAATTAATCTTTTATTTCAATTTGTATGTAGCCATAGGAGTGTACGTATCAAGTATTATTCCAGCTCTTAGACAACTTAGTTTATTTGTCTTAAAAAATCAATTAGATACAGAATCTCCGCTATATAAGTACATGCATGATACTACTTCCAAACTCATTAATTATCATATTCACAATAATTAACCATGAAGTACTCTTCAACATTTTCATCTTCTCCATGTCTTCTTTTCATCTTCCTGATGATTTTCTTAAACTCTGCAACAGCTACAAGGTTCAACATTCCAAGGCTTAGTCCAATAGGAGGAACAATTTTACATGAATTGTCCGGAACCGTATTACAAAGTCATCATTCAGAGCATTACAAAACATTTTATTACAAACAAACACTTGATCACTTCAACTACAGACCTGAAAGCTACTCAACTTTCCGGCAAAGATACGTGATCAATTTCAAGTACTGGGGTGGTGCAAATGCCAGTGCACCAATTTTAGCATATCTCGGCGCAGAAGCACCCTTGGATGGAGATATAGCAGGCATTGGATTCCTAACTGATAACGCTGTCCGGTTTAATGCTCTCCTTGTATATATTGAGGTATACATAATATATTATGCTATTAATTAATTATTTATAAACACTTATATATGTTTGGTTTTGGGGTACGTGGTGAGATTATCATTAAAGACATGACAATTAAGCTAGGAAAAACCAAGATTAGGAGAGGATTTAAACTCGATTTTTTCATAATCTGCAGCATAGATATTACGGGAAATCAATCCCTTTCGGATCAAGAGAAGAAGCGTTGAAAAATGCCAGCACTCTCGGATATTTCAATTCGGCCCAAGCTATAGCAGATTATGCAGAAATACTCATACATGTGAAGAAACAATATCATGCTGAGGATTCTCCGGTGATCGTTGTTGGAGGATCATATGGAGGAAGTAAGTGATGATCATCACACACTTTTCTACGAAAAATATGACATGAATATCAATTAAAAGTTTAAAACTGTAAACTAATTTTCTTTGTTTTTTTTTCTTAATTATCTGATAATTAATAACATTTAATTGACCAGTGCTTGCTTCATATTTTCGGCTGAAATATCCGCATGTGGCTCTTGGAGCTTTGGCCTCCTCGGCTCCAATTCTCTATTTTGATGACATCACGCCACACGATGGATATTTTTCAATCGTCACCAAGGATTTCAGAGTAATATTACATTAATATATATATATATATATATATTTCTTCCTTTCATATATATCTTTTTTCTTTTGAAATTTAATTATAACCCATGTAGAAAGCTGTAATGGGTCCGGTACTGTGCAGGAAGCTAGTGAGACATGCTACCAAACAATAAGAGACTCATGGTCTGAAATTGATAAAGTTGCTTCTCAGCTTGATGGTCTTTCAACTCTTAGCAAGAAATTCAAAACTTGCAAGTAATACCAAAGCCGGCCACCCTTAATTTAATGTTTTTTTGTGCGAGGATTCCAAATTATCAGACCTTATAATCTCTTCTGTAGAGGTCTGATAATTTAGGATCTTGCACCTGAAACCTATTGTTTTATTTAATTAATTATTTTACTAATTAATTCAATGACTTATAATGTGTCTTGTTTTATATATTAATATACTAGTCCCTTGGAAACAACTTCTGAGCTGAAGACCTACTTGGAGAACTTATATGCTTCTGCAGCTCAATATAATCGACCACCAAGATATCCTGTTACAGTGGTCTGTGGCGGCATTGATGGGGAAGCTTTTGGAAGTGATATTCTTAGCAAAATATTTGCAGGTGTTGTTGCTTATTATGGAGGAAATAGGTCTTGCTATGTCAATGCACACACTAATTTATCTGAAACCACAGTGGGATGGAGTTGGCAGGTATATATAATTATTTATTTATTGTTAATTCTTATTAATAATTATTAACTTATCTGCTTAATTAATTAACATCATCTTGATGATATAATTATAATAATCAAATTAACACTACTAGTACTATTTTCTGATTAATTTATTTGATGAGTATAAGACAATGGAAATGATATTGGTAACAAGATCCAAGAAATATGAGACGGCATTGACTATATATTCTCAAGCTATCATTAAACTATATGAGAAGTTTCTTTCAAAAAAATAAAAAATATATATGGCAAGTAAAAAATATTTAATTATTATATTCCTGACAATAATATTTAATTATATAAAAATTAAATATAAAATAAGTATATAAAAAATTATAAAATAATTAGAATGACCAGTTCACCATAGAGTAATACTAGATTTTAATATAATTATTAATTTATTATTATTATTAATAATGTATGACTTGTGTGTATATCAGTATATCACTATATCTGAATTCTGAAGAATTCCTGGAAGGTACCATAATCCTTACAAATATTAATATCAAAAGTTTAGTAGGTCTTGAAGAATATATATCGTGAATAATAATGAACATTAATTAATTAATATTATATATATATATATATATATATATATATATATATATTCAAGCACAAGCTACATGCCACTAGTAAATGGTTAAGTAAGAAATTGAAGTCACGCTGATTATAAATTAAATTATAAAGTTTGTCCAAATTCAAGGCCGGCCAAAATATTAATTAATCATAATCGCAAATTAACAAAACTATAGTAGCACGTTAACATGCATGATCTTCAACACCAATTGAGTTTTCTCCACTAGCTAGAAAATATATCAATCAACACATGCAGCTGTATTAAATTCGATATTTATATATCATATCTTCCAAAAAAAATAAATGACCATACACCATTAAAATTGTCTTAATTATTTGTACTATACTATGTATTAGCATTGAATTTGATGTAATTAATTTATGCAAAGATGACAATTAGATGAGGGTGATATGCTTTTCACACCTACACCATTAAGGTTATGGGTATGAGACAATCGTATCCTCCTTCCCACATCTTGAATAGTTAATTGTAATAATTCAATATATTATATATATACACACACAGACAAACGGTGGAGATCAGATTGATGACTTTTGTACATGTGTTTATATAGACTTGTAGTGAGATGGTGATACCAATAGGCATTGAGAATAACACAATGTTCCAAGCTGATCCTTTCGTCCTAAGTGAATTCATCAACAAGTGCAGAGCACTTTATGGTGTCTCTCCTCGACCACATTGGGTCACTACTTATTATGGAGGACATGTAAGGACCTAATTCTTTTCTATATTTTGTTTTCTAGGCCAAAAAAAAAAAAAAAAAAAAAAAAAAAAAAGACGACACAGCTTATATACATATATATTTATGAAAAATTACAGGATATAAAGTTGATTCTTCAGAGGTTTGGGAGCAACATTATTTTCTCCAATGGACTTAGAGATCCTTACAGTAGTGGCGGGTAAGCAAAATTTTCTATTTGTAACTCTACATAGCTCTGTATCTAACGTTACAAAATAAAGAATCTGAAATTGTGTAGTTTTGTAATGTAACAAATTAAAGTTAATTATGTAATGTTATAAAACAAATGTCCTATTTATTTATTTATTTTAAAGATTGTTTTGACCAGAGAAGCACCCTTTGTGATTATAATAATATTCTATCTCGTGTTATATATAGGGTGTTGGAGAACATATCAGACAGTATTGTCGCCGTCCATACGGTCAATGGTAAGAATATTTTGGACAAAAAAAAAAAGTTAGAACAAGTTAACACTAAAATAAAATAGGTGAAGTTATTATTTACACGATTAATATTAATAATTTTGTTTTGCAGGTTCTCATTGTTTGGATATTCTTCCGGCAAACAAAAGCAGTGATCCGGATTGGTTGGTGAAGCAGCGTAAGATTGAGGTAGAGATCATTGAAGGATGGATTGCAAAGTACTATTCTGATCTTAAAGCATTAAATTAATGATCTAAAGCAATATAGATCATGAGTAATTATACATGTAACCGTGGTTGTGTAACCGCTGCGCAACTGCTTTGAAAAAAGTGAATAAAACATGAGACCTACATGGGTTCCATCACTTTTTTCCAAAGCAGTTGCGCGACGGTTGCGCAACCGCGGTTGTATGTAGAATTATTCATAGATCATACTGTTGCCAAATTTATAACCATCAATACAGTTGAGAGGAAATAATAAAGGTTGTGGAAATAAAAGCCATAATTGAGCTATATATCTGTTTCCAATTAAATTCATGTTCTCCTTCAAAAAAAAAAAAAAAAAAATTAAATTCATGTTCAATTATTATAAGCTCTTGTGGTCTACATATATAATTGATGAGCAATCATTAAAGTTGTTACAGTTATAAGATGTTTGTAAACATGTCGACACACATATGTTAAAGAACAATTCTTACGGTATGATATAAAGTTGAATAAGAATAAATATTTATAGAAATTCTAGCTCTTATAATAAAAGAATAGAAAATTTAATTAATTAAATAAATAAAAAAAGTCTTTATAATGAAGACAAAGCCACTGAGGCCTTGGGGTTGGGTAATTATTGCTGCTCTAAATTATTTTGCTCTATTTTGGTCAATCATGATGTAGCATCTAAAAGGATCGATTGGGGTGATGGGGCCGGGTCACTTTGCCCCAGTGTCCTCGTTAGTAGTTGCATTTGATAGATCCAAAGAGGCAGTGTAGACGTTCAAATCTTTGCTGATCTTGTGCCATAAACAGATATCGCCCTTCAATTAAATAAATGTAATATTTGTATTCAAAATCTTCATAGCTTCAGCTGAACATTTATTTGATAAAATAGTTCAAGTGCCTCCAAACAGATTAGGGAGATGAATATTGACCTTAACTTCCTTATCTTGAACTATACGATATCCTTTTTATGCACTCTTTCTCTCACACTCACCAGCAAAATGGTGTGCCCGGCCGAATTGGAGCACAGACACATCATTTAAAATGGTCTCACTCTATTAGCACATGCATCCACGCAATGATGAAGCCACATTGTTGAGGGGGCCATGGCCCCCAAAACCCACAATTTTTATTAACATTTTACCCTAAATATTATTACTATTTACATTTTTCTGTTACGATTTTAATAGATTTTTAAATTGGTCCCTCCAAAATCTTCACCTCTACTTCCATACTACTTTCAATGAGTTGGGAAGCTTTTTACACTTCAGTATACACATCATAAATAGACTCCCTGCTCCAATTTTCCTTCTAACAATTCTCCATCCGAATGTGTTTGCAATAGAAAACCTGATCTTTCTTCATTTTAAGGTTTTTAGTTTTGCTAGTTTTACTTATTTGAGAGCTTATAACAAACAAAAATTACAGTTCCATTCCTCCAAATGTGTCTTTACACATGTTTTAAATGCTTGTATTGTTGTTTGTACTTGAGACTTTGTGAGCTGGCAGATTCATATAAAAAACCGAAAACAAAGATAGAAAAGTCATAAAAGATACCTTTTTTTTTATTTTTATTTTTATTTTTTTAAGTATTACATAAATTCAGAGTTTTGGGAAAGAAGAGGACTTGAACCCATAACCTCGTGGTGTAGGTGTAGGGGTGTATCACCGGACCAATCTCATCATATCTCTTCTATAAAAGATACTTGAAGAAAGCAAACCAGTGCACACTAAAATATATAAAACTATTGAAAACGAAGCATGAAACAAAAAAAAAAAAAAACAAAAAACAAAAAAAATCAGATTGTTACAGTTGAGTGTTGAGCGATTTGACTTATTGGGTTGACCCAATTTATACCTTTAACGACATAAAATCATGTCCAGTGGTAATTGAGTTGTGAGTAAAACAATGTCCAGTAAATCATTACATGTTTTATATGGTGGTTACAACTCATCCCACATCATTTGGGTAAATAATTAGGTTAGCCTACCATTATTCTTTCCGAAATTTTATGTTCTTAAACTATATATTATAATTTGGGTTTTGAGAGGAGGAAATACAACTCAAATTCACAACTTCATTAATGTGGATGTGAAAGACATACTTTTGAGCCAACATTTTCAACGTTTTGGATGGTAATTAATATTGAAACCTTAAGTAAATTTGATTTTGGGACATCAATAAATCAAACAGTAGACAAAGTTTCATGATAATCGTTCTTTTGCGGAGGTGATGAAAAGGAATATGTCGGGTGATGTTGAGAGAGATGTGAAGGTAGGTGATGCAGCAGCCTTGGCTGTGGAATACATGGAGAGGTGGGATTTAAAACAAACCAAGTAAGACCAAACCCGGGCGACGGAATCAGAATGACTTGAAATTTTGACAGCTAATGCGTTTCGGCGTTTCCGGAACAACTACGCAGCTTCTCTGCGTGAGCACGTCCTTTTTTAGCCAAATTCCGTCGTTTAGGCCTTGAAGTGTTTCGCCGTTTTAGGAAAGTTTCGTTTTTCGCAATAAATTGGGTTTTCCAATTCCGAATTGACTTCCGTCAATTCTGGAGTGTTTAGGATTCTCAGTAGAATTAGTTTTTGCTTTAATCTCGTTTTTGCCTTTTTTGGTAATTTTCCGTTTTTAAGTCGTTTTTCTTGCTTTCCAAGGAATTCGATTAGGTTTAGGTTTTGTTGCTTTAAATATTGATGTAGGCCGAATTTAGCCATTCAGTTTTCAGATTAATAAAATACCAGAGAATTGCTTCTCAATTTCCAGTTACTCATCATAATTGAAGCCTTTTAACAATCCTTCGTGTGCGAAGTTGAATGTTATTAGTAGGTTGTTTCTTATTGTCGTTTTGCAGGTTTTTCTCGTAAGCTTCCGCTACACCAGTTGGTATTAGAGCCGTGTTCGTTCGGGACATCAACATGCCGTCGAAGAGACGACAACCTAACTGGATCCCTGTAGAAGAGGCTGTCGAACGTGACCGTATTACGTAAGTAGAACAGCAGATGGCGTTACTTACCGAGCAGATGACTAGGGTGATCGCCAACCTAGAAACCTTGAACATACCGACTCAAAACCCTCGCGCGAGTGGGGACAAGGAGGAAAGTGAAGAGGACAGCTACCCGGAGGACGAGGTTCCGCAGCGCAGAAGACCAGCGCGGGAACACCAGGATAGAGGAGTTCCGCAGCGGAGACCACCTGTGCGGGAACATTATGAGGAAGATTACAGACGGCCAGTGCAACTAGAAGAAAACCGTCGGTGGGAATCAGGTATGAGGACGGAGGTTCCGGAATTTCAGGGCAACCTACAACCGGAGGAGTTCCTAGAGTGGCTTAGAGTCGTGGAGGAAATTTTAGAATTCAAAAACGTTCCGGATAACTCAAAAGTAGCCTTGGTGGCGACTAGACTTCGGGGACGAGCAGCCGCGTGGTGGCAGCAGATGAAACTCACTCGGAATCGTGCGGGAAAGGTAAAAATTTCCGATTGGGAGAAGATGAAGATGAAGAAGAAGATACGTGCTGAATTTCTACCCCATAATTTTCAGAGGTTATTGTATCAGAAATTACAGAATCTGAGGCAAGGATTGCGAACTGTTGATGATTATACAACAGAGTTCTACCAGTTGTTAGTGCGTAATGATATTGAAGAAACCAATGATCAGTTGGTGTCCAGGTATTGTGGCGGATTGCGTCAACAAATTTTGGATGTGGTAAACCTTTTTGACCCAACTTCAGTTTCAGAGGCACACCAAAGAGCCTTGTAGGTAGAGAAGACAACAACTCGGAGAATGGGAGGTGGTCCGTTCAGTAGCTGCACAATAGGCAGAACAGGGGCAAGTAGTAGCAATTCTGGGTGGCAACAGTGGACAGTGGCCAATAGCAGCGGAGGCGCTCCACGTCCGGTCACCAATCAGGCCCAACTAACGCCGAATTAGCTTCAGCCGCGAACAGCAGCAGGTGGGGTGAGATGCTTCAACTGTGGCGAGGTAGGACACCGTCAATCTGATTGTCGAAAGATGGGAAAGAAGCCGGTGTTGTTTAATGAGACGGATGATAGTGGGGAAGCGGATGCAGAAATTGGGGAAGAGGCTGAGTTTGACGAAGAAATGGCTATCGAAGAAGATTAGGTAGATGGTGATTCTGGTCTGTTATTGGTGGTTCGACGCACGTTCTTGACACCGCGAGATGAGGAAAGTGATTGGCTCCGGAACAATGTGTTCCAATCCACTTGTACGATTTTAGGCAAGGTGTGTCGATATATTATTGACGGGGGTAGTTGTGAGAATATTATAGCCAACGATGCAATTCGGAAGTTAGGACTGACAACAGAAAAGCACCCAAGACCGTACACGTTAGTATGGCTGCAGAAAGGAGGGAAAATAACGGTGACACAGAGGGTTCTTGTCTCTTTTTCGATGGGGATAAATTATAAGGACCAAGCGTGGTGCGATGTGGTCCACATGGACGCCTGCCACCTATTACTCGGACGACCATGGCAATATGACCGAAAAGTGAAGCATGATGGGTTTTTGAACACATACTCACTGCGATTCAACAATACCAATATTGTGCTATTACCTGGTAAGAATCCGGAGAAACCCAAATCACCCGATAGTGCAAATCTACTTTCTTTTGCTAGGTTTGAAACAGAAATGGAGGAGGCAGAGACAGTCTTTGTGTTGCTTAACAAAGAAAAGGCAGCCACGGTTGAGATTCCACAAGATGCGGTTCCACTACTGTCAGACTTTCCAGAAGTATTTCCTGACGAACTACCTGAAGGGCTTCCACCCCTGAGGGACATTCAACACCAGATTGACTTGGAACCCGGAGCTATGTTACCTAACCGTCTACATTATCAAATGAGCCATGTAGAGCATGAGGAGTTACGAAGGCAGGTTGAGGAGTTGTTGATTAAGGGCCACATCCATGAGAGCCTTAGTCCGTGTGCGGTTCCAGCCCTTCTAATTCCAAAAAAAGATGGGTCCTGGCGGATGTGTGTTGATAGCCGTGTGATCAACAAAATCACGGTGAGATATTGGTTTCCTATTCCTCGTTTGGATGACTTACTTAATCAGATTAATGGTGCGACGGTGTTTACCAAACTGGACTTGAAGAGCGGATATCATCAAATTCGGATTCGACCCGGAGACGAATGGAAGACTGCGTTCAAAACGCGTGAGGGTCTGTATGAATGGATGGTCATGCCCTTCGGTTTATCTAATGCCCCGAGTACATTCATGAGAGTAATGAACCAAGCTTTGCGACCATTCATCGGGAAATTCGTTGTCGTATACTTTGATGACATTCTGATCTACAGTGCCCACTGTGAATAACACAAACAACACATTCGTGAGGTGTTAACTGTCCTGCGTGCACAGAGATTAGTTGTAGCCACAAGTAAGTGTGTTTTCATGACAAACAAGGTGCTATTTTTGGGGTACATTATTTTAGGGGAAGGATTGCAGGTGGACGAGTCGAAAATCGAAGCCGTCAAGCGATGGCCTCAGCCAAGAACAGTCACGGATATCAGGAGTTTTCATGGTTTGGCAGCCTTTTATAGGCGCTTCATCTCTCATTTTAGTAGTATCATGGCACCCATAACGGATTGTATGAAGAAAGACAAGTTCCAACGGACTCCGAAAGCCGAAGAAGCCTTCAAACTCATCAAGTTGCGATTGACAACAGCCCCTATTTTAATCCTACCAGATTTTTCGCAACCCTTCGAGCTGCACAGTGATGCATCCAAGCTAGGCATCGGGGCGGTGTTAAGTCAATCTAGCAAACCTGTGGCGTTTTTTAGTGAGAAATTATCAGGAGCCCGGTCACGGTATAACACCTACGACATTGAGTTTTATGCAGTGGTCCAAGCCGTGAAACACTGGAGACACTACCTTTTCCATCGTGAATTCGTCCTCTATACAGATCATGAAGCACTGAAGCACCTTCACAGTCAGGACAAGATTTCGGCGAGACATGCAGCTTGGTCAGCCTATCTCCAGCAGTTTACATTTGTCTTGAAGCATAAGGCAGGCACTTCCAACAGAGTTGCGGATGCGTTAAGTCGTCGAAGTAACTTGCTGTCCACCATGGGCGTCACAATCCCAGGTTTCGATTCATTTCATGATTTACTGGTTACAGATCCTTATTTCGCAGCTATAATGACAGCTGTGCAAGCGGGGGAAAAATCAGACTTTTTACTGGTGGATGGGTTTCTGTTTCGAGGTAATCAGTTGTGTATTCCAGACTGTAGTTTGCGATTGAAAATTCTTCAAGAACTGCATGGTGAAGGACATGTAGGTAGAGATCGCACACTCCAACTAATAAAGGCGAGCTATTTTTGGCCAACCATTCGAAGAGAAGTGGAGCGTTATGTGGAGCGCTGTCGAGTTTGTCAAGTATCAAAAGGAAAGGCGACTAACGCAAGCTTATACTTGCCGTTACCAATACCAACGGAACCTTGGAAGGATGTAAGCATGGACTTTGTGGTCGGGTTACCAAGAACGCAGCGTGGATTTGATTCGATATATGTAGTCGTTGACAGGTTCTCGAAAATGGTCCACTTCATTCCGTGCAAGAAAACCACGGACGCGGTTAGTGTTTCTCAACTCTTTTTCAGGGAAATATATCGCCTACATGGGTTGCCGACTTCCATCGTATCAGACAGAGACACCCGTTTTCTTAGCCATTTTTGGCGTAGCCTGTGGAAGTTAGTCAACACTCGACTAGATTTCAGCAGTGCATATCACCCGCAAACTGATGGGCAGACTGAGGTCGTCAACAGATCACTGGGGAACTTGTTGCGCTGTTTAGTGGGAGAGAACATTCAAGCTTGGGATCAGAAGCTCAGCTAGGCAGAATTTGCTCACAATCACGCCATAAATCGGAGCACAGGTTTTAGTCCTTTTCAAGTGGTATACTCGGTGCTCCCTCGTGGTCCGCTGGACTTATTACCTCTGCCGAACAAGACAAGGATTCATGGCAAAGCTGGGGATTTCGTGGAACATTTGCAGGACACACATAAGATGGTGCGTGAGAATTTGCTAAAATCGACGGAAAAATATAAAGCAGCAATTGACAAGAAACGCCGTTTGGTGGAGTTCGAGGTGGGGGATTTCGTGTGGGCTGTGTTGACAAAAGATCGCTTTTCAGTAGGGGAATACAACAAGCTGGCAGCTAAGAAGATCGGTCCCCTTGAGGTACTCGAGAAGATAAATCCAAATGCCTACCAGTTGAAACTTCCTAGCCACATTCACACAACTGACGTGTTTAATGTGAAGCATCTGGTGCCTTATCTGGATGATTCTGAGGAGGAGGATGCCACGTCGTGGTCGACGTTTTCCTACCCTGGAGGGATTGATGCAGTAGCCTTGGCTGTGGAATACATGGAGAGGTGGGATTTAAAACAAACCAAGTAAGACCAAACCCGGGCGACGGAATCAGAATGACTTGAAATTTTGACAGCTAATGCGTTTCGGCGTTTCCAGAACAACTACGTAGCTTCTCTGCGTAAGCACGTCCTTTTTTAGCCAAATTCCGTCGTTTAGGCCTTGAAGTGGGCATTTTTGCCGTTTTAGGAAAGTTTCATTTTTCGCAATAAATTAGGTTTTCCAATTCCGAATTGACTTCCGTCAATTCTGGAGTGTTTAGGATTCTCAGTAGAATTAGTTTTTGCTTTAATCTCGTTTTTGCCTTTTTTGGTAATTTTCTGTTTTTAAGTCGTTTTTCTTGCTTTCCAAGGAATTCGATTAGGTTTAGGTTTTGTTGCTTTAAATATTGATGTAGGCCGAATTTAGCCATTCAGTTTTCAGATTAATAAAATACCAGAGAATTGCTTCTCAATTTCCAGTTACTCATCGTAATTGAAGCCTTTTAACAATCCTTCGTGCGCGAAGTTGAATGTTATTAGTAGGTTGTTTCTTATTGTCGTTTTGCAGGTTTTTCTCGTAAGCTTCCGCTACACCAGTAGGCAAGAAAATGGTCAGAATGATCTGGGAAGGAATTCCGAGTATAGAAGCTTGGCTTTCTAATTGCGTTGTTGGAGTTCTTAATTTTTTTTTTATAGTGTCTCAAGTGTGCATAATCGTTTATCCAATAAAGGCTTTTCCTTTTCTTCATTTTACTTGGGGACAAGATGATTCTTTGAAGGTTTGAATCAGAAAATGATAGTATATATTGGGTTCATTAAGAACATGTTTTTTTTGGGATCATTGCTTCTCTTCTATGGTGAAGGGGTCATCTAAGACTGTCCCTCAGTCAAGACCTATGTGGATTGAGTTTTAGAGGGTTCCTATGAGTTGTTGGAATGCGTCTTTCTTTCTGAAGATGGGAGGGGTTTTTGGTGAAGCTTTAATGGTAGATGATGTCATTGCTAAAGGAAAGAGACTTGAGAAAAGAATAGTGTTGGTCTTGATTCCTTATGGGCTGCAATGTCCCGAGAAAGTTGAGGTGGTTGAAGATAGGAATGCTTTCGTCGTTTTGGTGGAGGTAGATAAGTCTCCGGTGGAGCTTTAATTGTTGGAAAGGCAGCTGGGGTTGAAAATGGAGGATCCTCTCCTAGGTTTGAATTTTTTTTCAGTAAAGGAAAAATGTGGTATTCAAACAAAAAATAGACCCTCTAGAACCTCTATTGCACATATGTCAAGTTTTTTCAGAAAAAGGTGAAAGAAGAAGCAAAATGTTGAGGGAGGATTGAGAAAACGTACCTGATATGCAAAAAGTAGGTAAGTTGTTTCATAAGTTAAGGTATGATAGAAAAGAGGGGTCAAAAAGGTATGTCAACTCTAGTCATTTCATGCAAAAAGGTGAGGTGATAGCTGTTGATGCTCTTTCCTAGGGGACAAAGGATAAAGATAAGAAATTTTTACAAGGGAAACCTAAATTCAGACCATCCTTTCATCAGGTTTGTAATGCCAAGTTGGTCCTAGAAAAAAGAAGAGAGGATTTCTCAAAAAATGGAAGTGATGATGATGATAGCTCAATGAGTTTAGATACCGAGGATGGCATATGGCACATGGCGGGATGTGGAAAATTTGAAAGGGATTGCTAGAAGAAGGAAGATAATAAAAATGTGGCATGAAATTTGGAGGAAGAGATAGCAAAAGTTATTGAGGTGGGGGTGGCTTTATGTTTCAACTTTAATAGTAAAGAGAAGGAGATATGAGAGGAAGTGGCTAGGAGAGAATTAGAAGATGAGGTTAGATTTTTTAATAACGTCAATCAGTAGGTTTAGTAGGTGGCGTGGTGTCTAAAGGGCTTTTTTTTTTTTTTTTTTTTTTTGTTGTTGTTGTCAATGTTAGCTGTTTCTTGGAATGTTAGAGGTTTAGGTAAATGGGGGAAGAGGAGCGTGGTTTGAAGTTTGGTAGAGAAACACAAACCGGCTATTCTTTTCTTATGAGAAACCAAGCTTAGTTCTTATGATAATAGGTTGGTTAAGGTTCTTAGGGGATCGGTTCTCAATAGAGGCATGGGGGTGGAAACAAAGGGGAATTCCGATGGACTGGTTTCTCTATGGAACGAAGATGTTTTTCGAGGTAAAAGCTTGTCTTCTTAATAAGCACTATATTATTTTGGCGGGGGAGTTGATTGTGTTAAAAAAGAGGTTGTGTTTTATAGTGTTTATGCGACTAATATGGAGAGTGAAAGGAAGGATATATGAGACTTTATCGTAATCTCTCAACTTTCTTTCCTAATTTCGTGGTGTTTTAGAGGGGATTTTAATACTGTCCTTGATCCGTAAAAAAGAAGAGGTGAAGGTTGTTATATGGCATTGGTGGGGAATTTCAATTCCTTTATTCGAAGGGCAAAGGTGGTGGACATACCTTTGCATGGTTTGACTTTTACGTGGACTAATTTTAGGGAGAGGGCAGCTTGGGCAAGGTTGGATCGTTTTCTACTATTTCTGGAGATCCTCTCTTGGTTCCCAAATTTGATGCAAAAAGGGTTTTGTAGAAGTTGTTTGTCGGATCACAATGCTATAGGTATAGGTGAACTGAGGGTGGATTGAGGTCCGATTCCATTTCGGTTTTTCAATTAGTGGTTGGAGGACAAAGAGTTGATTATATAAGCTATCAATGGTTGGAAAGGTTACGAGGTGAGAGGCTCTAAAAGTCAAGTCCTTTGGGCTAAGATGAAGGCGACTAAATTATCAATGAAAAAAATGTATTTCTTTAAATAATAAGAAGATTTTTTCTTTAGCCCATTTGGAGGACCGGTTGATGGTGTTAGACAAGAAAGCTGAGAATGAGGGGTGGTCAGAAGATCTTAAAAAAACTCATTTGTCTATCTTGTCAAAAGTGTGGAGAAGTCTCCGAGTGGAGGAGTAAAGGTGGAGATAAAAATCGATAGTAAAATGACTTCAGGATGGGGATAAGAACACTAAGTTCTCTCACTTTATCGCCAATGATAGAAGAAGAAGAAATCTCATTGGTGATATATCCTTTAATGGGGTAGTGTTTTAGGATCCTCAACAAATTAGATGGGGATTTTACGACTTTTTCAAGAAGCACTATGAGAATGTGTCATAGCAATGTCGTAAGATATGTGGTCTTGGTCTCAAGAGATTGTCGGATATTGAAAAAAATGAGTTTAGAAGAGGATTTTTGTAGGGAGGAGATATGGGAAGCCTTAAAAAGTTGTGATTGTAACAAAGCTCTGGGCTCAAATGAGATGGATCTTAACTTTATCAAGGCGAATTTGGAGGTTATCAAGAAGGATTTCATGAAATTCATCCAAGAATTTCATAGAGATGGTGATATGGTCAAGGAGTTAAATAATACTTTTTTAGCTCTCATTCCAAAAATTTACAAGCCAATGACCATGAGGGATTTTAGACCGATTAGTTTAGTTGATGCTGTCTATAAGGTGTTAGCTAAAGTTTTGGCAAACCGAATTATAAGGGAGATGGAATCGGTTATCAAGGATTCTCAAATGACGTTTATTAAGAATCGCCAAATTTTGGATAGCTTTGTGAGAGTAGATGAAGTTCTTCACAAGTGGAGGAAGGATAAGAAAGGAAGTCTCATAGTGAAATTGGATTTTTAAAAGGTTTACGATAAAATGGATCATAATTTCTTGGATGACATGTTGGAGGGAATGGGGTTTGGATCAAAATGGAGGCATTGGATTGTGGAGTGTATTTCTTCTCCTGTTCTATCAGTTTTTGTCAATGGCAGCCTAACCCCCCAATTTGGTATTAAGAGAGGGTTGAGACAAAGGGATCCCATATCTCTTTTTCTTTTCAATATTGTAGTGGAAGGGTTAAGTTCTCTTTTTAACAAGGTGGTGGGAATGAGACTGATGAAGGGTGAGATGTTCGGTAATAATGGTGTGAAAGTGTCCCATCTTCAATTTACGGATGACACAATTATTTTTCTCAAGCCAAGGATAGATTTTCTTCTTAACTTAACGAGGATTCTTCGATGTTTTGAGTTATCTTCGGGGCTAAAGATAAACTTCAACACGTCTTGTATAGTTAGAGTGGGGAAAAATGTGTCTGAGGAGGATTGATGGGCTGATATGTTCAAGTGTAGGAAGGTCTGTCTTCCCATATCTTATTTAGGCCTTCCTTTAGGAGCTAGGTCGTGCTCTAAGGCCTTTTGGAACCCAGTGTCTAATAAAATCGAGAACCGTATCTCTCCAAAGGAGGTAGGTTGGTGTTTATTAAGGAAGTTTTGTTTAGCATTCCAACCTTTTATATGTTGGTGTTTAAGATGCCAGTGGGTGTGGCTCAGAAGATTGAAAAATTACAATATAGCTTCTTGTGGGGAGATGGGATCAAAAAAAAAAGTTGCACGCAGTGGATTGGGTTTCGGTGTGCAAAAGCAAGAAGAATGGTGGCTTAAGGATTGGAAAAATCTTGGACAAAAATGAAAGGATGTTAGTGAAATGGGTGTGGAGGCTTGGTACTGTAGATTCTTCTCTTTGGAAAAAAGTAGTTTGTGCCAAGCATGGGATTAAAGTGAAAGTGTTGTTGTGGGATTGGCAGAGTCTTATTGCCTTTTTTTTTTTGGTCAAGGCTGTTGCTAACTTGCTTAAGCTAGGTTCGCATTCGACGAAAATTATTGAAGACGAAGTTAAGGTGGTTATAGGGTATGGTTCTAAAGTTAGGTTTTGGCATGATGTCATGGTGGAGTCGGTTCCTCTAAAAGTAGCTTTCCATAGAGTGTTTGCCTTGGCAACGGATAAAGAAGACCATATTCTTGATTTCGGTTAGTGATAACTCTTATTTCTACACGTTGTGCAGCCCCTTACTTTTATCTTTTATGCTTGTTTTCCGGGTAAAACCGGGTATTTAACGTTTTAAATAAGTGTTTCAGGTAATTTTCCAGAATAGGGGCTAAAGTGCAAAAATAGAGAAATATTGGGGCAAAAGTGCAATTTTTGAAAGTTGGTTTTGCGCCCTTGTTCTGCGTTAAGGGGCAGCAAAAATGGGCGCAGAAAGGGACCAGAAGACCCACTTTTTGTAATTCTGCGCCCCAGGGCGCAGAATAGGGCGCAAAAGTCAAGGCGGAATTTTGACGAAAGTTTCCTGCAGAATGCTTAACTTACAGGGGCCATATCTCTCTCCTCTGATCGAACTGGGTTTCGTGCTACATATGGTTGGAAAGCTCCAGAAGTCTTCTTTCCAACGGTTCATCAAGAACATGATTCCGATGTTTGTGGAGAAAGTTATGCCCGTTTCCGTAACAGTGCGCGCTGTTGGAAAGTCATCCACGAGACCCCCCAAAAATCTGCCACTTAAGGGCATTTTCATCTTTTCCCCTCAATTCTGACCTAAACCCTTCTCCCCACTATATATATCCCCTCTTCTCATCAATTTACACAGAACCCCTTCACTCCCTCTCTCTCTCTTCCGCCCCACACTCTCTCTCTACCATTTTCTTCACATTCTCCACCAAATAAGGAGGATCCAAGCTCCCATGGAGGTTTTTCCTCCATGGGAGCTCCCCATACATCTCCACATCCCCATTTTACACTTCCTCCATCCATTTTAGGGCAGATTGCAAGGAATAGGAGTGGTCTTTGGACCAATTTCGAGCTAGGAAGGTTCGGAGCATCTTTGGAGGACTTGTCTTCAAGGGTTTGCTCTTATTTGCTCATTTCTTTGTATTTTCTGTTTCTTTGATGTGTAACCCAAATTTGGGGAATTTTGTAAACCTACACTTGTGTAATATATGTTGTTTGTGCTTAAATTTGGTTGGGTTTTGTTTCACTCTTTGTTAATTTCATGAATTTAGCTCTAATTGCAATATCCATGTGTGTGGAGGTCTGAAATTGATATGTGTCCATGATTGGGATTAGGAGTAGAGTAATTTAATGTAGGAGTAGTGTAATTTAACTTCCCATGATTGTTGATTGATTGATGGATGACCAAAGTGCCATGTTTAGAGTAATTGGAGTGTTAGAGATTTAGCTCCAAAGAGTGGGAAAGGTTTCAGTTCAGGCATTTAGTTGCTAAATTGGCCTGGGTTCCAATTCTTGTGCTTAATGTGTCTTGTTATCAAGGCACAATTGCTCATCCTTGGCCGGATTGGGTAATAAATTGATTTAGGGAAAATTCCCAAATCAAGAGAATGAACCCTTAACCCATATTGAATGGTCTTAATGAATAACAACCAACTTATTGCACATTGTTGTTTGGTAAACTTGTTTCCCATGTTTAGCCATCCTAGGGAGATTGATAAACCGAATCCGTATCTAGAGTAAAGACAAACTGAATTCCTCTTGTGCTTGTGTAGTTATATGGTATTTCATTGCTTAATGCTTTCACTTGGTTAGCCACCTTGTGGATGATATTTAGGCTATGTGTTATATATTGCGTGGTTCACATTAACATGTCCAGCGTGATATCCTCTACATTTGACCAGACAGTGAGAGATACACTAGGCTGGCGTGTAGAGCTCGTGTGTGTGTCCCACAGTCCTTAATGAATCCAAGCATTTATGCATGGATGTAATCTCTAAGACATCGAGAGAGATTAGAGATTAATTAAGGGGACACGAGCATATAACATACGTGTTGTATGGGTATCTCGTATTCTTAATGCTTTCACTTGGTTGCCATCCCGTATTTGGTTAGCCATTGTGAATGAATTATTGGCTGTAGTATGGCCCACGCGGTTGCGCATTAAATGCCCAACTAAATAACCACTGTATATGACCAGACAGTGAGAGATACACTAGGCTGGCATACAGGGCTCTTGTGTGTGTGCCACGGCACTTAATGAATTCATGTGTACTTTGTATGTGTGGATGTGATTTCTAAGACTCGAGAGAGATTAGAGATTAATTAAGGGGACACGAGCCTATGATATACTTGCACATTGAGGGACTAAGTGAGTCTAGCACTTAATTAGGAGGATTGTTACGGTTGAATCGTTTCTCTAGTGTACACCACATTTCATGCATCTCTCCATTCCATCCTATCCATGTATATATTATGGTAGTTAGTTTATTTATTTATATTATTACTTACTTTTCCGAACCCGCAACATATGAGTTCTCTCGGCGTGTTGTAATAATAGCTAGAATCGGTGACGGTCGGCGGATCCCACCTCCTTGCGGAACGATACCCTCACTTGCCACTGTGCTAGTTCCTGTGACTCGCGCGCTAGTGAGATCAAACTTAAATGTTCATCTTTTGACTGACATCGCAACGACGTGTCGTCAAAGTGGCGCCGCTTTGACGACACGTCGTTGCGATGTCGGTCAAAAGATGAACATTTAAGTTCGACCTCACTTGCCGCTGTGCTAGTCCCTGTGACTCACGCACTAGCGAGGTCGAACTTAAATGTTCATATTTTGACCGACATCGCAACGACGTGTCGTCAGTTAGTGTCATGGTCTAAAATGGGTTTGGAAGGTGAAGTTGAGAAGACAGACATTTGATTGGGAGAAGAATCAGTGGAATTGTTTCCCTAAGTGCCTTAAGTATGTCGCCGTCTTTAAATCAATCAAGGATACTATCGCTTGGGGTTTCAGTGTAACAATTATTTTATGTGTACTCTTTTCGTAATGCTTTGAAGGGTTAGACATGGTTGATTCTATGTTTACCAAGTTTCCTTGGAAAGGGGTATGTCCCCCAAAAGTTGAAGTTTTTACTTGGCAACTTCTAAGAGATAGAATGCTTGTTGGTGAAGTTCTTCAAAGATTTGGCATGGGATTGGACTTGAACTGTAAGTTGTGCAACAATGAGAAGGGGACGATGAATCATGTTTTTTTTTTCATTGTGCTTGGACTTGGGAATCGTGGATAAGATGCATGGGATGGTGGGGTGTGCTTTGCTTTCTAAATGTTTCTCTTAGGGAATGGTGGGAAAGTTGGATTGGCCTTTGCTTTCAACTAAAAGTGCAAGAGCTTGAGACCTGTTGTTTTTTGCTGTGGTGTGGACAACTTGGGAGATGAGGAATCATGCGGTTTTTAGGGGCAAAGAGGCTAGTGTTGTTCAAGCTATAGACATGGTGAAGTTCAGATTGGCCTGGTGGTTCAAACACCATGGTAATGATTCGAAGGAGATGTTAATAGCTATTCTCTTGAACATTAAATATCTGTGCATGGATTCCAAGCCGAGAAAGAGGCAAAAGATAGAAGTCTAGATTCCTCCCATGAGTGATTGCTTGAAATTCAACGTTGAAGGCTTTGCGTTTGGGAAGCCTGGTTTGGCAGGAATATGTGGTGTTTTGAGGGACTCTAATGGCAAAGTTCTATGTTTGTTCTCGTTATTTGTTAGTTCGCATAATTCTAACTTGGTGAAGATTCTAGCAATTCACAAAGCCTATGCTCTTTATGTTTCTATTCCTTCTCTAGTGGGACGTAATATCGACTTGAAGGTGACAGTCTCTTGGATCAATAATGAAGATGTTGGCAATCTCAAGTATGTCAACATTATTTATGACATTCGTTGTAATTTGGAGTTCCTTGGTGGTATGATGATTTCCTATAGTTCGAGAGCTTTTAATTTTTTTATGGATAAGTTAGCCAAGATGTGATCTAGCATGATGGGTGACTTTGTTGAGTGGGGTGATATCGGATGATGTTATGGCTTGGGAAATTTCTCGCCATCGTCTTTTTAGCGCTTTTCGGTTTCTGTTTTGTTAGGGTGTTTTAGTTTTGCTTTCTCTTACTTTTTCAGCTATATGTTTGCTGTTAGTTGGTGCTCGTTCTGTGTTTTGTGGTTGTTTTTGCTTCAGGGTTGCAGTTTTGTTTGAGTGAGTGTTGGTTGCCTGGGTTTTTTGTGTCTTTGTTGTTCCTTCTTACGGTGATCCTTGTGTGGCCTTTTTGTGGCTTTTTAATATAATCTACTGTTCAAAAACAAAAAAAAAGTTTTTTTTTTTAAAGATATTGGATGCTCGTAAAATAAATCTGCAACAAATGTTATCATTAATATGGTTTCGGTTCCTTTTGCCCCACAAATGTTATCATTAATCGTCAACCAAAGTATTGGCTCTTTTTATCCCATTTATATACCAATTATTGATTACTTAAAAGTAGTATTGGCCACACAATCAAACATCTTGGTGGTGTACAAGCAACATCTTCACTGAACTCAATTATGCATGAAATAAAAAGATCATATATTTCTTAATATTAATTTACTGACGAAGCTAAAACGATAAATTAGTAGAATATTTTATGACTACTATCGAATCCACGACAAGATTTTTTGTTCAAAATGAACGACTTTTTATTAATATCATTCAAAACTTACAATAATTATTCTTGAGATCAGTATAGCACTATGCTATCCAATCTTCAATTAATGATCTCTACCTCAGTCTCACGCCACTTCACCAACAAATCTGGATAACTACTTTGGTTTTCTTGAAGAATATCCAACAATAAGAACCTGCAAAAATTTTACGTGAGTATAATAATTAAGTAATACTAAGCAACATGAAAACATCAACCAAGAGCAATCAAACTACAACACAACACAAACAATTTTACGTGGTTCACCAAATTTGCTACATCCACGAAGGTCACCGATTTCACTAGATAATGAGTATGACAAGATACAAGAAATTACCTCTATCCCTCAAGCCTCCTATCTCATTCTAGGTCTCAATCTTTCAAATTTACAAGCTCTTTTTGTTTTAGGGGTTTCTCTATTTGTTATCTCTACACATGCGATCACACATATGCACTCTTAATAAGTAATGACACTTGCTTGTTAAAAGCTCCCCTAAAAATTCACTTATATATTAGGAGTCTTTTAATTAACTACAACAAAGACCCGCCAAAACACGAAATTACAAAACAGCCCCAAAATCAAATACATATTTCTTCGAGACATACATCAACATTTAGAGTTCTGGTGTATGCACACCGGGGGGTGTATTGAAGTGCACATTTTGAGAATTGAAAATGAAATTGAATAACTTTTTACTCTTTCAAAACACAAAATGAATATACATTAATCTATTGGAAGAAAATTATAATAGAATTAGTATCACGAATAATAAAAATTTAAAATAATAATAATAATAATAATATATTGGAAGAAAAAATATGGATTGTTTATTAACATTTTTAATTTTATAAATATTGTAAGGTTTTAGATTTGTATTGACTTGATTCCATTGCAAAACTCTCTTTATTTGTAATGGTTAGTTGCTTAGGTGTTTCTTGGTTGAAAGGAGCTTCCAAGGAGAAAAGCAACTTCTCATGCAAAAATCTTATTCAAGAGGAAAAACGTTTACTTGGATGCTAAGGTATCAAGATACTTCTTCCTCTTGCAAGGCGTAAGCGCGCACACACACACACACACACACACACTGCATATATTTGTGTCCCTGTATCGTAGCACTCATTTGGTATAACAAATTCACACACGTGTTTAAGTATGCTCATGTATTGATCTCATATTGACAAACATTGTAGAATTGTATGTTCTAGGACTATCTCTAGGAAATGACATACTTGTGTGATCTTGTATTTATTTATTTGGGTTTTTTTTTTTGTTTTGAACTTGATTATGTACTCATATGATTCCTTGTTGAGTTCCGGTCATTTTGGTTACTCACTTATTAGATTTCGAGTTCAAACGAGGAAGTTACGTTACTTTACGTTCTCTTACAATGCATTTCTTCGTTGTCGTGTATCAAGTCGAATTAATAACCATTGGTCAAAGTTTCATAGTCTTCCTCATATGTTATTGAGTTATGGTTCGTAATCCGAAAGCGGATTCAAATTCAGAGTTCCGAGGTCGGAGAACGGTCGAAGGACGCGTGAGGTGCATGAAAGGGAGCGGAGGAGAAGAGAGGAGGCAAGAGGCCACCACCCTTCTTTCCTGTGGAGGCGTGTGGCTACCACAGGAAGAAAGCCTCTTGGCCTCCTGCCTCCACGGGGATCATGGCTGAAGGTGGCACTTTACCTTTTTGCCCTTCTTTCTTCTCCAAGTGGTTTTCCCTCCCTATATATTTTGGCGTGTGGCCACCACGAGAAGACGGCCTTTCGGCCTCCTCGTGGTGGTCACGCGCCTCCACGGGGATCATGGCTGAAGGTGGCACTTTACCTCTTTGCCCTTCTTTCTTCTCCAAGAGGTTTTCTCTCCCTATATATTTCAAATTTTGTGAAACACCTCACACAACTTTTGCATTTTTGTTTTAGTCATTTATCTCTCATCTCAACTCCGAATTGAGTGATCTAAAAACCAAAATTATTGGTCTAGAAGAGAGAAACAAGTCCCAAGCATTTTCAAGGTCAAAAGATGTCCAGACTATTCATAGAAATCTGAACTTCAGTTCGTGGTTTATCTTTTGTATGTGAATCATATTCTTTGCATTTTTCTTATGATCAACTTGATGGATCTTATTATTTGATCGATGAAAATGTTTAAAATGATTTTGATTCCCATTTTAGACTTGTTTGATTGATTTTCGAGTTGTAGCTTTTGTGATTTTGATTGATCATATTTCAAGGTTAAACTTGATTCACATGAAATTGATTCTAGAAATGTTTTGTGATGAGCTTGATTGTTGATTTCTAGATTTAGTTTAATGATCTAAGAACTAGGATTTTTGATTATGATATTGATTATTCTAATCTAGTTCGTATGATTCACATGCTTAGATTTCTAGATAACTTTGTGATTGATTGTTGAAAGCATATTATAGTTATCTAATTGTATGTTCACAGAGTTTGTGTGATCTACTTTCTCTTTTTGATTGTGTTTGCATCGTTTGCATCATTTGCATCAATCATTTGCCTTGCAAAGGTGGGAAGTCTCTTATTGTTGAGTGATTCTTCAACATAGAGCAATGAAGTCTTGGTTAGGACATGCGGTCCTATTAGCCAAGCAAGAAGACTTAGCTAAGAGCATGTGGCTCAAATTAGCTAAGCAAGGAAGTCTTGACTAAGAGCAAGGGGCTCGAATTAGTTAAGCAAGGGAAATCTTGGCAAAAGGCGTGTGGCTTCAAGTAAGACCAAGCAAGGGAAGTCTTGGCAAGGAGCACGTGGCTTCAATAAGTCCAAGCAAGGAAATCTTCCTAGAGACTTGTGAAGAGTCTATGAAAGTATACAAACGTAGTTAAATTGCTTAAGGCATACCTAGAGGGGGGGGGGGGGGGGGGGGGGGGGATGAATAGGTTTTTACACCTTTTTTTCAATCCCTTGAACAAACTTTCGTTTGTCCCTTAAGGTAGCCTTACACACAACAAAATAAACCAAGAAAGACATACATAGACAATATGAGAATATAATCATGTGAACAAGGTCTAAGTATATCACCTAGTTGTGTGAGGTATAAGAACAAATAAACACAACAACAAAGAAAGCTTGTATTTCAATAGATGTTCAATGAGTTATAAGAGTGATCAAATATCACTATACAAAAGAATCATATATACAAAAATGATCAAAAGAATGAATCAACAAATCACACTTTACAAATACTTGCTTCACTATACATCACAAGTGAGTAATATGAAACAAGATAATAATATACACAAATAAAATATAAAGATAGAGATAGGAAGAATTAACACAAGAGATTTTTTAATGTGGTAAAACCTCCAAGGAGGAAACATCAACGGGTTGAAATACAACCATTAGGGTACTATATATATTGGATGATAAAAATAGATAATCCACAAAGTGACCAATCTTTAGCTCACCCAACCTAGTGGAGTCTAAGTCTACCCAACCTTAATGGAAAGTATGAGATCCCTCAATGATGCGAAACCACCATATATTGGACAACACACAAAACCAACATCAATGGAATATTAGAAATTCCTCAAGAGTGCATACACCTCCTGCGTACCCCACTCTTTTGGAGTCTATGTCTAACCATACGCCTAGGCCTTCCAATATAATAGCCAACTTCCTATCCAAGGCACTCATGCCTCTAGAGAGCCTCCCATGCATGACTATCCGAGTCCTCCCGACTCTAGCCATGACTTCTTGCTTACCTATCCAAGTCATCTTGACTCTAGGCAAGACTTCTTGCTTGGCTATCCGAGTCATCCCAACTCTAACCAAGACTTCATGCCTTTTACAAGGACTTCCTAGTGTGATCATGTGAATGCAAATGATGCAAACAACCAATTCAACATAGAACATGTGATCAATACATTCCATGGTACAAATAGACCTAAACATGTGATATCACAAGTAATAAAAGTCTAGATGCAAAATACAAGAATAAAACCTAAAGCATGTGTAAACACCAAATTCATAAGCTCAAAGTCTCATTCAAACATACAACACTTGAACAAAATATATTCATGAAGTACAAGTTCAAGATGCTATCAACATACAATAAAATGCTAGATATATGAGATTTAATCAATCAATATTCTAGCCAAAAATATAGAGCAAGGATTCAAGATATAAATCAATTAAATCCTAGATTGCTCTAAAACACATACAAATACAATAATCCTAGATTTCATCAATCAAAGGATCAAATCAAATCTTAAGGTCATTTATCATAAAATTGATTCAATCAGGTCACAAACAACCTAAGATGTCATTCTAATCACAATACAACTCACAAACATGTGAAAAACCTAGAATCATAGACACTAGTCCACATTTGTCTCTAAATAGACTTTTGATTAGAATGATTATGAAGCTATCTTTCTCAATAGCATTCACCAAACATAAACATACATATAGAAGAAGAAACCCCAAGCAAATTGAAGGTTATAAAAGAAGAAACCCCAAAGATAAGACCAATACCTTAGATTCACGAGATGGTTCGGATTTCTATGTGGAACCACCAGAAAACTCAATCAAATAGCCACCAAACCACTTGGAGAAGTAGAGGACTCGATTATGAACATTCTCCAACTTGAATCACTCAAATCCGACTTCGTATGAAGAAGTTATGGTGTTTGGAAGATGAGAACATTTGGGAGAAAAATCTGACGGGAATCTTGCAATTTTTCTTCTTGAAATGAAATGGAGGGAATGGAGGGAAATAAAAAGGAGGAGAGAGAAGGCAATTTTTGGCCAATCAAAGAGGGCCACCTCAGCTCAGCTCAGCTCAGCTCAGCCCAGCTCCGTGGGGGGCGCGTGGGCCACACGGGGACAGAGAGCCCCTCTGGCCGTGGGGCCCACGGCTCCCACAGGGCTTGGGCCACACGTGGCCTCTTGGCCACTTTCGCCCTTGCGCACTCCCTCACGTTCTTCAGCCGTATCTAGACCTGGCATGGTTTCGGTTCCGATTTCGATTCGAACCGTGGAACGGAACCGAAACCAAAACCGAAACCGAAACCGAAACCGGAGGAGACCGGTTCCGGTTTCGGTTCTGGTTCTAAGGTTTGAGGAACCGGGCGGTTCGTGCAATTTTTTTTTCTATAAATACCACCCCCCTTTCATTTTTCCTCACACCAATTTCTTCTCAATTCTCTCAATTCTCTAATTCTAATTTCTCTCCAACACTCTCAAGTCTCAACTCTCAAGTCTCTCAATCTCCAAGTCTCTAAGTTTCCAAGGTTTTTAATATTTATTTCATTTTGTAATTGTTTTGAAGATAGTATTCAGATTAGTAAACAATGAGTATTGAACGGAATAGAGAACACAAAGTGTCAAACTCTTAGAAAAATTGCCGTTGACAATGAGAGAATAGAAAAAATTTGCCTCAAAAAAATACCAGTAAAAATATTTTTATATATGCCTTAAACTTTGAAAGGCCATAACTTTGTGCTCGGATGTCCGAATTTGGTGATTTTTTTTTTTGAAATCGCATAGAATGATGCAAGGAATCCAATGGGAGCAAGCCAAAGGGCTTGTGGGCACTTTTCCGGCCCCAAAAACCCCTTTTTCATAAATAAAAAAAGTGTTTTTAAGTGTCATGTCCATTTTGAACCTCATTTAAACCTAGAAAGAAACCTTTTCCTCTTGATCCGACACCACAGCCATGCCCGTCTTGGTCTGGAGAATTACTTTATAGTCAGGCCTCGTGTAAATGGACACGTTTTAAAATAAATCTTTATACTACTTAATGTTTTTGTTTGAAATATTATACTGATATTGACTGTGGTTTCAGCGGCTAGGTTGTTATTGTTTTTCTTTTGTAACCATTGTTCAAGCATCCATAGCCCATAAAACTTAATAGATATAATCCTAATACTACTACTTAAATATTTTTGGTGAAATATTATACCAGTATAGAATGTGGTTTCATTGGTTAGATTGTTACTGTTTTTCTTTCGTTTCAGGCAGGCTGGTCTTATGGGCCTTCGAGCTCACTCCGAATTTGTCATTTAGTTTAGTTTTATTTTAATTTAATTTTGTAATTTGTCATTTGTTTATTTTATTCAAATAATAACCCAATGAATTTAATTTAATTTTGTAATTTGTCATTTATATATTTTATTTTATTCAATTACAATCTACAACTTATAAGTTACAAGTTGTCAAGTTAGAACTTAGAAGTCTTTTTTTTTTTTTTTGTTTAATTAAAAAAAAAAAGGGGTTCAAAACCATCGGTTCCAATGGAACCTGAACCACCGGTTCCAAACCGAAACCGAAACCGAAACCGAAACCGAAACCGAAACCGAAACCGAATCGGAACCGTGCCAGGTCTAGCCGTATCTTGGGCATCTGAACTCCGATTTCGAATCCGTTTTCAGATTATGAACCGTAACTCCCTCACGCATGATGATGACTAACAACTTTGAAAAATAGTTGAGAAATCATCTCGGAAAATGACGATGAAGTCAACTCAACGAATGAGAACGAAAAGTAGCGTAGCTACATCGTTTGGACTCGAAACTAAATGAATGAGTAACCAAACAATCGGAACTCAATAAGGAATCATAATAGAGCATATTCAAGTCCAAATATAAAAATACGAAAACATACAAACACAAAGACACACATGATTACTCTATTTCTACACATAGTGTAGCCCTAATTCCACATCATTTTGTGTCCGTTTCTCGGGTAAAACTAGGGTTTTAATCGGTTTAAATAAGTGTTTCAGGAATCTATGAAGTTCAGGGGCACCGGAGCAATTTCAGAGAACTCTGGGGGTCAAAGTGTAATTTTGGGAAGTTTAGCCTGGAAGTCATGGTGCTGCGGCATCACTGCCGCGGTGGGGCACCGCTGCACCCGAACCACAGAGACACTCCTTTGTTGCGGTGGTTGAAGTGCCACGGTGGGCCACCGCGGCACCCGAGCCACAGAAATCCCTCTCAGGATTGCCGCGGTTTATGGCCGCGACACCACCAAACCGCGGCAGTCCGCCCCTTCGTCAGACACTGAAAAGTTACCCTATTTTGCCACCAATATAAATACTACATGTTGGGCATTTTGGAGACTTACCAACTTTTTCTCCCAAATTGAACCAAGAACACATTTTTATCCATTTCCTTACATCATCACTTCCATCCTTTGAAATCCACAAAGATCCCTCCTTTCTTAACATCCAAACACACTCATCACACCACTTTACCATCACTTCCATCTATTCATCTTTTGGGCGGATTAGAGTTGAAAGAGCTTGGAAGAGGAAGAGCAAAGCAAAGAAGGAGCCTTTCCAAATAGTTTCTTCTATCTCTTTCTCTCTTTCTTGTTCTTTTGTTAGCCATGTATTCATTTGAAGTTATCTTTTGTATGGCTACTTTTTGTGATATGAGCTAAACACTTAGTGCTAGGATTTGATGAAACCCCACCCAATGACTATATATTTATATTGATTCTTATCTACCCATTTATGTGCAACTTGTAGTTTGTATGGATGTTTTGGTATGCTTAGTGTTTATATTGATAGATTGATCTCCTATTAATTGTTCTTTTGTGGTTTGTTATGTACTGACCGGAGACGCACGCCACGTGCTCGACAAAATGTTCTCTATGCATATCTAGAAAAGTATACCCACTTAGGCTAGCGTATAGGATTTATTAGTGTGCCAACAAACTTAATGAACCCATTCATATATTCCGAGTAATCGAAAGATAGGCTTGGGTATGATTTTGGGTGCAATCTACTTTACTTGACCAAGATTGTAGGTTAATATTAAGGTGCATGAATCTATGAATTGTATGAGCATGTTATGGGTGAATAATTGAGTCTAAAACGGAAGTCAACATAGGGTGGGGTGTAATCAAGTCCTAGCATATTTCTCTATATTATCATTTGGATTTATTTTCGCATCACTTCATTTTGCTTTAGCATAAATCAATTAGGTTGCTTTAGTTTATTTTGTTTAAATTAGAAATCCTCATTAATGATTGTTTGAATAGCATGCAAACTAATCAATTTTGGTAATCGGTCACTCTATCCCTATGGAACTTCACTTCACTTCACTTCTTCATTACACTACTCTCCGACCTTGTCCTATTGCGAGAGTCATAAAAGAGACTAGCCAATTTTTGGCGCTGCTGCCGGGGATTGAGTGGAATGATTGATATCGATACTAGTTAGTTTAGTGCTAATTCGAACCTTTTAATTTAGTTTGTGTGTTTTTCTTGATAGGTACCATTTCTCTTGCATGCACCCACGAACAAGGAGCTAAAATCTTCACTTCTTGAACTTTGATCTGGAGATTGAAAGGATAGCTCGAAGAAATAGACGCGAAGCTCGGAGAAGAGCAGAGATGGGTGATCATAATGCATAGCTAGGGCACATGGGAGTGCCAAATGTGGCAAATCAAAATCAAGGGGAATTGCCTCCTCAAGCCGATCCAGTGCAAGAAGGGTTGTCTCATGTTGGAGATGAGCGTACTCTATGGGATTATACAATGCCTAGAGTCGAGCTACACTAGTCATCCATTCGCCGGCCAACAATTGCAGCAAATTCCTTTGAGATCAAGCCGTCGATAATTCAGATGATTGGCACTACTTGCATGTTCAATGGCTTGGTGAATGATGATATGGACCTACACCTTCAGAAATTCAACGAGATTTGTGACACCTTCAAGTACAACGAGATTCCCGACGATTTTGTCAAGTTGAAGTTATTTCCCTTTTCTTTAGGAAACGATGCAAGGATATGGTTGAACTCTCAAGCACCAAACTCGATCATTACCTTTGATTAGTTGGCCCAAGCCTTTTTAAATAGATATTTTCCACCGGGGAAGGCCGCTTGTCTTAGGAATGAGATCCTCTCGTTCTAACAATTTGAGAATGAGAGCATTTATGAAGATTGGGAGAGGTTTAAGGAGCTTCAAAGGAGATGTCCTCACAATGGCCTTGTACAATGGCAAACTTTGCAAGCTTTCTACCAAGGGCTCACGGTGTCAACAAGGAATCTAGTAGATGCGGCTGCTGGAGGTTCGTTAATGAGCAAATCAATGGATGCAGCCAATGAACTCCTAGAGGAGATGGCACTCAACAATAGCCAATGGTGAAGCCAAAGGCAAGTTCCAAAGAAGATTCCGGGTGTGTTAGAAGTGGATGAGAGGACAAGTGTTCAAGCTCAATTAGCAAGTCAAAATCATCAAATAGTGGCCCTTTAAAATCAATTAGCCAAGATGAGTGCACGGCCTAGTAATGTGCAAGTAGCCCAATGTGAGTGGTGCTTAGGGCCGCACTCTAGCATGGATTGTCAAGTGGGAAACCCTTTTGCTTCGAGCTCATCAGAACAAGTTTCCTTTGTAAACTACAACCGAAACTTCCAAAACCAACCTCAACAACACCATGCCAACCAAAATCCCCAAAACAATCCCTACCAAAACACATATAACCCGCCATGGAGAAACAACCAAAACTTGTCATGGAAGGACAATCAACCCCAACATCAACAAAACCTCAACCAAAGACAACCTCTCGGATTCCAACAACCTCACCAACAAAACTACCCTAACCAAGTCCCAAATGACCAAGTGGAGAAAATGTCTAACCTAGAGGAAATGTTCTCTAAGTATATGGGTAAGTTGGACAATATAATAGAGACCCAAAACTTAGCCTTGAGAAAGCTTGACACGAAGATTGACCAAGTTGCTCAACACTCACAAGCCTCAATCCAAAACTTGGAAACGCAAGTCAGGCAATTGGCAAGGTCAATCCAAGGGAGGCAACAAGGGGCACTACCAAGCAACACGGTGGTCAACCCCAAAGAGCAATGCAATGCCATTTCATTAAGAAGTGGAAAAGTGGTTGAGTTACCGGACAACTTTGGGATGGGAAAAGAGGTTGTTGTTGAAGAAGAGGTTGTAGAAGAAAAGAAGGGTTCTAGTCATGATAACGTGCCTACCACATCACAAGATCCCCCTCCACCGCCCCAAGTCAAAGCCTATGTTCCTCCCATACCATACTTGCAAAGGTTGAAGAAACATAAGGATGCTCACAATTTCGACAAGTTTTTAGAGATATTTAAGAAGCTTCAAATCAACATCCCATTTGCCGAAGCATTTGCCTAAATGCCCACCTATGTGAGATTCCTCAAGGAATTGCTCTCCAACAAAAGGAAGCTAGAAGAATTCGAGACGGTGGCATTGACGGAAGAGTGTAGTGTAATCCTACAAAACAAGCTCCCACCTAAGCTAAAGGACCCCGGGAAATTCACAATCCCATGCACCATTGGTCATGTGAAGTTTGAGAGTGCTTTAATATATTCAGGAGCAAGCATCAACTTGATGCCTTACTCAGTTTTCAAAAACCTAGGAATAGGTGAAGTGAAGCCTACAAGAGTGACTCTTCAATTAGCGGTTCAATCTATCAAGCACCCACATGGAGTTTTAGAAGATCTCTTGATGAAAGTGGGCAAATTCTACTTCCCGGTGGACTTTGTGATTTTAGAAATAGAGGAAGATTTTGAGGTCCCATTGATTCTTGGGAGGCCATTCTTGAAAACTGGTGGAGTATTAATTGATCATAAAGAGGACAAGTTGACATTGAGGGTAGGAGAAGAGCATGTGGTGTTTGACTTGAAAAAGGTGGGCCAAGAGGCCGATGGAAGTAGATAGGTGTTTGTTGGTCAAGTTTGTTGATCCTCCCATAGGGGAATTTTCAAGAAAAGCTATTCCAAAAGAGCCGCTTGATTCTTGTGTGGTTCAAGATGTTCCAAGAAAGAAGATGAAAGGTGTCCACAAACCGGACTCACATGAAGTTATGAACAAAACCAAAGTGACTCCACCGGATAAAATTGAGAAGAAATTGGACAAAAGGGACAAAAAGAAGAAATCATGCATGGTGGACCAAACAAGAATTTTGAATGGATTTTGTGTGAGGATGTTCTATGCCTCACATAAGTTGAGAAAGGAAGGTGGCGATGATGTTGCACCAACCGTTGATCCAGATTGATGAGAGGAGTGTAATGCGTCTAGCCGAGACGTTAAATCAAGCGCTTGGTGAGAGGCAACCCACCTAGGTAACTTTTCGAATTTTGAGCTTTATTTTTGTTTCATTTTAATTTTATCTTTGTTGAGTCTTATTTTTCTTGCTTAGATTAAGTGTGTGGTGTTGTATTGTGCCTAGTTTTTAGGTTTGCAGCGTGCTTGTTAGGGTTGCATTTGGCCTCCCTCCCGCTTCTAAGCTTGTATTGTCCAATCCGCTTTTGTGCAAACATTGGAGACAATGTTTCGTTTAGGTTTGGGGGTGCGGCCATTCGATGACCATTTTTTTTCGCATGATTGATTTTTTGCGTGTGCTTATTTTTGTGAAATTTTTAAAATTTTTGCATGATTGTGTGTTTGTAGAGTCTTGTTCTGTCCGTTCTCCTGTTTCGAGCCAAATTTTGGAACATTAGCTTGTTTTAATGATATGCTTTTGGGTTGTGCCTTTTGAGGCAATTTTTGCATGTGTTGAATCCCTGAGTCTAGGCAAAGGTTGTGCTAGTTAAAGCTACACCACATTGCTTGCACGCACCTTACCAAACTCGAAAGTGTCTAAGTAATTGGGTATCGCGCTTAAGATGTCTAGATCATTAGTGGAGACTACCCGTGTGAGGCCAAAGCCTAAATAGCGTCCTTATGAGTGTTGTTTATTTCATTGTTTCATCTTAAACACTCTTCTTGTAGATAAATAAGCATAAAAATAAAAAGGACCTCACTCCATGCTTTGGACATTAAAGAACGCCATTTTAAGAGCATCACCGTGGTTTTGCCTTTGTTTGCTTGCTTAACTCGTACCTATAGGGATGACGTAGGCAATGTGTGTTAAGTCACTACAAATGTCCCAAACACGTCTCATGCCTTGTGTGTGTGTGCTTAAGTGTCCTATCTATGTTGACCTACACACTAAACCCCATCACTATATCCTCCCATGTCATACACATCACCACATCTTACATAAACACTAGACCATCCCATTTGCTAAGATTATGGCTTTTTATCATATCATAATGAAACTCAAGAGAAATAAAAAATGTAAAATAGCATGTACTTAGGCTATGTGAAAGTTGTGCAAAGATTAAGGCTATTCAAAAAAAAAAAAAAAAAAAAAAAAAAAAAGCCTTCTAAGCTCTAAAGTGTTAAAGTTGCTAAAATGTAAAGCAACTTAAAAATGAGCACAAGATGTTTAAGTTGAATAATGCATGCCTAGACGCTAGTATCATGAAGAGTGTGTCAAATAGAAGCTTAAAGCATAATTGGTAGCTAGCCCATAATCCCGTACCCACCTAGCCTCTCCGCCACCATCTCACCATAGCATCACTTAAACTTTAAAGAAGTCCACGTTTTTGTGGTCCATTTGCATTTAAACATTAGCGGTTTTTCAAAATGTGTCATATGCATGTAATTTGAAAATTCTTGTGCTTAATTTCCAACCGCATATGTTTGTTGAGTGAGCCTAGATTATGAGTGGTAAAATGAGAGAGATCCGAAAAGGTATAGAGTCGAGGCGAAATGTTATCATAAGACTCTTGTGTTCGATGCTTTTTGAAGCTTTGTTCACTAAGAAGTATGGAATTGCAATCTCTCTTGTTGTAGCACCTTAGCTTGTATAACCCAAGTTTTTTCTTAGGGGTCTTAGCATGCAGGTGCCTTAATTCTGTTTACCCATTATTGCATCTCTGTCTATAGTTGGCTCAGCAGGAAAGACGTTTATGGGTGTCGTACTGTAAACCCTCACGAGACTTCACTCGTCCTACTAGGGATCGCCTAGGGGTTTAAAAGACATATCCGGTTGTTGTATTTCTTTTTGTTTTTACCTTCTTTTGTTTTAAGCTTCCTTTTAGTTTGTTGTTTTGGTTTTGCTCGAGGACGACCAAAAGATAGGTTTGGGGGTGTTGATTACTCTATTTCTACACATAGTGTAGCCCTAATTCCACACCATTTTGTGTCTATTTCTCGGGTAAAACTGGGGTTTTAATCGGTTTAAATAAGTGTTTCAGGAATCTATGAAGTTCAGGGGCACCGGAGCAATTTCAGAGAACTCTGGGGGTCAAAGTGCAATTTTGGGAAGTTTAGCCTAGAAGTCAGGGTGTCGCGGCATCACTGCCGCGGTGGGGCACCGCTGCACCCGAGCCACAAAGACACTCCTTTGTTGTGGCGGTTGAAGTGTCGCGGTGGGGCACCGTTGCACCCGAGCCATAGGGACACTCCTTTATTACGGCGGTTGAAGTGCCGCGGTGGGCCACCACTGCACCCGAACGACAGAAATCCCTCTCAGGATTGCCGCGGTTTGTGGCCGCTGCGGTACCTCTAAACCGCGGCAGTCCGCCCCTTCGTCAGACACTGAAAAGTTACCCTATTTTGCCACCAATATAAATACTACATGTTGGGCATTTTGGAGACTTACCAACTTTTTCTCCCAAATTGAACCAAGAACACATTTTTATCCATTTCCTTACATCACCACTTCCATCCTTTGAAATTCACAAAGATCCCTCCTTTCTTAACATCCAAACACACTCATCACACCACCTTACCATCACTTCCATCTATTCATCTTTTGGGCGGATTAGAGTTGAAGGAGCTTGGAAGAGGAAGAGCAAAGCAAATAAGGAGCCTTTCCAAATAGTTTCTTCTATCTCTTTCTCTCCTTCTTGTTCTTTTGTTAGCCATGTATTCATTTGAAGTTATCTTTTGTATGGCTACTTTTTGTGATATGAGCTAAACACTTAGTGCTAGGATTTGATGAAACCCCACCCAATGACTATATATTTATATTGATTCTTATCTACCCATTTATGTGCAACTTGTAGTTTGTATGGATGTTTTGGTATGCTTAGTGTTTATATTGATAGATTGATCTCCTATTAATTGTTCTTTTGTGGTTTGTTATGTACCGACCGAAGACGCACATCACGTGCTCGACAAAATGTTCTTTATGCATGTCTAGAAAAGTATACCCACTTAGGCTAGCGTATAGGATTCATTAGTGTGCCAACAAACTTAATGAACCCATTCATATATTCCGAGTAATCGAAAGATAGGCTTGGGTATGATTTTGGGTGTAATCTACTCTACTTGACCAAGATTGTAGGTTAATATTAAGGTGCATGAATCTATGAATTGCATGAGCATATTATGGGTAAATAATTGAGTCTAAAACGGAAGTTAACATAGGGTGGGGTATAGTCAAGTCCTAGCATATTTCTCTATATTATCATTTGGATTTATTTTTGCGTCACTTCATTTTGCTTTAGCATAAATCAATTAGGTTGCTTTAGTTTATTTTGTTTAAATTAGAAATCCTCATTAATGATTGTTTGAATAGCATGCAAACTAATCAATTTCGGTAATCGGTCACTCGATCCTTGTGGAACTTCACTTCACTTCATCATTACACAACTCTCCGACCTCGTCTTATTGCGAGAGTCATAAAAGAGACTAGCCAACACACATATGTTATTTCCTAGACATAGTCCTAGAACATGCAATAAGCAAAGTTTGTCAAGATAGTATAAATGCATGAGCATATATTATCAAGTGTGTGAAAGTGATATATAAATGATGTTTAACCATGAAGGAACACACAAGGATGCCATGTGTGTGTGTGTGCCTAGCCTTGTAAGAGATATGAGGTCTTATATTACCTTTGATGATCAATGAAGCACATATCTCTTTGAAGCCGGCATTTTGCATGAATTGTGGCCAAGACTTTCTTCGTCTTTATAAATCTTCAACATATGGACCACTAAACATTACAAAGAAACACGTTTTGATATGGAATACATGCCAACACAAACTATAAACCTAACAGTCTAGGTTAGGGAGTGGCTTTCTAGAGGCAAGCGATTTGTCTCGGTTAGAAAGTTGTGGCAAAGTGACTCATTAGGCCCGAGGGTAAATTAGGAGTTGATAGCTTAGGGAGTGTATTAGGTGTTGATTGCCTTTGAGTGTGTATCTCCTTTTCGTCATAGTGAATTGTAGTTTGCTGGTGGTTATGGATTCAACCCGTATATGTTTCCTAGGAGGTTTACCACGTAAAAATACTTGTGTCAAGTTTCACTTTAAGTTTTTTTTTAATTCCATAACTTGCATTGCTTGTAACACTTGTGAAATTGAACCCTTATTATCTTGTTAAAAGCAATCCATTTGTTAGACACACCAAGTGTGCATATCCTTGTTATGTGGAAAAAGGAGTTTGAAGAATTTTGAGCACATACCTATTCACCCCCCTTTAGGTATTCTTAAAGGAATTTGTTAACCGGAAAAATAGGCGAGTAATTCAAGGAAGAGCTTTCCCCGTTAAAGAGCCCCATCACTCCGTAGTACCCACCAAAGAAATGTCCCAGTCACTCTAAAGTGCCTAATGAGAAGAAATGCCTGGTCTATCACGTACCGCACCTCCCCTGCAGACACATCGGGTTAGAGGGCGGCTCATCAAGGAACCAGACTCCCCCGAGAACGCCTATTGAGAAAAGGGGACTTGGTCCACCAAGGATCCCACCTCCTAGACGCGGTCCTTTAAGGACCCGGCTCCCCTAGAGCGCCTAGCAAGAGGAAGGACCTGGTTTAATAGAGGACCCGCTCCCAACCAGCAACCTGGCTAAGAACCATCCTAAACAGCACCTACCTAGTCATGCATAACCCACTCTCACAACTAGAACGACCTGCTAAAGAAGAATTCCTTAGAACGTTCTAACAACCCCCCGCTCCAAAGGGCTGATATCGGTCATAGTAACCAATAAGCCACAACCCTTCAAAGGGCTGATGCTAGCTCTCACCCCAGCTCACATGAGATAAAAGAGGGACTGGACACAACCAGCAAAGCTTCAACACCAGCCCATTAATGTGAGGCAGCAAGCATAATTGAGGAAAGACAAACAGCCTACGGTCGGGATCATCTGCTGGCCACATTGTATCAACGGTTGAACCACACTCCATCTCAGCCCTAGTTAGAGGTCAACTATCTCATACATGAAAGGGGATACTGTGATTCCCCAACAAAATATTCACAGGAACCCAGCAAGCACAAAGAAGGAAATTGTGGAGGAGGGTGTCTGACAGTGTGCAGCAGGACAGACGCTGACACTGTCCCCTGCCAGACCAGATTTTGATAACGACCTCCCACTGCTGCAATGACCCCATCCCACCGATCAAAACCTCTGAAAACACCACCTATTCGCCATATCAGCCCTACAGAAATGCCTATTTGGACCTAAGGCTTAAGTGGAACGATCAAGGCCCTCCAAGGCGTGTGGCCACCACGGCCTTGTTCAAAAGTAGAGGCTAGGATCAGCCTCGCCAATTTTGCCCTGGGGACTAAGGCTCCCACCTACCAAAACCAAGCCCCTAGCGAAGGAAGAGCCCGGTGGCACGATCCTAACTCTCGATTATGTACTATCGCGATTGCTGGCAGGAGGGAACGGTGGAGAAGGAATCATGGATTCTCGCCTAAATGAGCTACTCCCACCTATCTCCCTACCAGAGACACTATAAATACCCCGGCATTCCAAGAATAAGGGGTTGGCACCTGAAAACCTAGACTTCTACTTGGCTACTACCTCGCCTAACCCAAGCTCCTATGTGTGATCTATTTGGCTACTACCCCGCCTAAATCAAGCTCCTATGAGACCATCTTACTTGGCTACTACCTTGCCTAACCCAAGCTCCTATGTGTGATCTACTTGGCTACTATCCCACCTAATTCAAGCTCCATTGCGTTACTTCACTTAGCGATAAGTTACTCTTAGTTCCAACTCCCATACATGATAATGTACTTGACAGTCATGCTCTTTCCCTTTGTTGTAATAGCTCACTGTAGCAGGTGAAGCGGTTTGTAATATACCCCATCATTAAATAATAAAAAGCCCTCTCATTTACTGTAGCAAGCTACCCCTGTCATACTCCCCATATAGCCTTAATATACTATCTCAACCTTATTCCCCCTAGCAGGACTGGTCCTATAGCACTTGTATTGGTCCCTGGCAACCGGATTAAGTGCCCCCTCTGGTATCAACCCTCGGAGGTGAGGAGCCACCCCTTACCCGGTTTGGACCAGCCGCGGTGCACCCGTACGTCGCGGTCCAGGTTGTCCCAGGAAAATCCCGACGGATTTTTCAGGATAACAGAATTTAATATATATATATATATAAATATATATACACCATCCGGAATGCGGTGACTTAAATTTGAGACATTATCCGAATGAATGAATTCTCTTCATGACACGTGCTAAAACTACCTGCCATCGAACGAGGTCGGCACACGCAATATAGTGAAAGTAAATTATCGTTCCCATAAGGATTGTGATGCTAAGTACCGAAATTGGTTAAGTCTAATACTATTTGGACAATCGATTAACGCACTACAAAAAAAATGGTCTTTTCTGACGGCTAAATGCTGTCAAAAATACGCTTTTTCGACGGGAAAAAGCCGTCGAAGGCCGTCACAAATACGCTTGTCACCCGACACCCGACACACGCCATGTCACCCAGTCGACGCCACATCTTCGACGGGAAAAAGCCGTCGAAGGCCGTCACAAATACGCTTATCACCCGACACCCGACACATGCCATGTCACCCAGTCGACGCCACATCACGACTTGGCAGACGCCACATCATCCAACATGTGGCACTCTAAATCCATGAAATTCATGTGGCTCGAACCCTTGACCTGGATAACAGTAAGGTTTTCCCTTACCATTTTGCTATAACCTTATATCTGATATGTTTTGCATATTATTTATATATAAGCTATTGACATGTTTGTATACTACGTAATCAAATATATTTTTTTGTATACTATTTAAATATAACTATTGAGATATTGTTTTTTAAAATAATATTTTATTAAAATTATTAGAGTTTTTGTAGACGGTGAATTTTGGATACATTTAAAATATTGACCTACAAGTCACATTTTTTGTGTAGTGTTATAAATTACATATATTCCATTATAATTTATTAATTAATATTATAATAATAAATTATTTATTTATTTCATGAAATAGTGTATTCCTTTTTTTTTTCTTTTCAAACGGAACAAGACTATTTCCGACGGCCTCAATGCCGTCAGAAATAGTGTATTCCTTTTTTTTTTTTTTTTTCTTTTCAAATGGAACAAAGATTATTTTCGACGGCATTGAGGCCGTCGAAAATAGTGTATTCCTTTTTTCTTTCCAAATGGAACAAGACTATTTCCGATGGCATTGAGGCCGTCGGAAATAGTGTATTCCTTTTTCCTCTTTTCATATGGAACAAAACTATTTCCGATGGCACTTTTTGTGCCGTCATAATTGGGAACAAAATTGATGACTTTTTTGACTACTTCCGACAGCCTTTTACTGTCGGAAATGTGGTATCATATTTTTACTAATTTCCGACGGCAATTAGTGCAGTCGGAAATAGCTAGTCACTAATAGGCTTTTTTTTTTTGTTTTTTATTTTTTGTTTTTTTGTAGTGACGGTTGATGTGATTAATAAAACAACTTCAATTTAAACTAAACTAATGCAAACTCAAGTTAACAATCAACTAAAAACCACTAGAATGCGAGATGTGATGTAAATAATGATATAAGGTAACTAGGGTTTCCAATTTCACCAAACTAATCCTATCAAATGATTTTAAATACCAATCCAAAGAGATGCAAGTTAATGTTGAAAGTTGTGTTCAATTAATCCTCACCAATAATAATTCTCTCTTGAGCAACAAAGGATATACTCCCATGCAACAATAATCTATCTTTCGATGACCATTAGACATTCACACAAAATCATTGAGAGCTATGATACACATTTAGATGCTATACATGCAAGTTTGTATATTTCTATCTCACTAAACATACAATAGACATTTAATCGAGCATGTTGTGTGATGTCACCTCTCAGTAATTAACACAACAACCAAAGATCATTTAAATGATGGCCAATCACTCAAAAGAAATGCGAACTTAAATATCCAATCAACAAGCATATGTAATAAAAAGACATTTTTCATTCAAGATTCATAATAAGGATCCATTGTAACCCTAGCTAAAAAGATTTAGTTCTTGTTCAAGATGACAAAAATATAATCTTTGAGTACAAGTCTAAACATGACTAAATACAAAGAAAATGGAGAGAAATGGTTTAATAGAAACTCGATTGGTGAACGATCCCTCTTTTGTTGCTTGATGTGTCCTTATCTCCAACTTCTTCTTCAAGTCCCTTGCCAAAATGATGATGTGTGGTGGTGGATCTAAGAGATGCAGGGTGGAATATGTGTTTTGATGATGAGATAATGTGCAAAAATGGAGTCTCGGGTGTTTTTGACTTGTAAGTGGTGTTTTTGGGTGTATTTGGATGGGAATTGGTTATTTTTTTGGTGTTTTTGGATGGGGATGATCATTTGGGCATAAAAATTTGAGGTATTTATAGGAGGGACCATTTAGAGTAAAATCTCATCATTTGGTAGAGGTTTGAGCGACTTGGTGAGGCTAGATGTGCAAGTCACTCAAGAAAGTCGCCTAGGTCTCTCGTTTACATTTTTCAGCTTCACGCACTAGTTGCTAAAATGGACATAACTTTCTCTAGAAATCTTGGAATTGCAAACCGTGAAGTTTTCCAAAAACTAGACATTTGGAGCTTTCCAAAAATATATGGCTCATAACCTAGTTCGATCTAAGAAGAGAGTTATGACCTTCGTAAGTTGGACATTCTGCTGGGATGGGTCCAGGCGAGTTATGGAGGCGACTTGCAAGTGGCCTGGGCAAGTAGCCTGGGCTACTAGACACTCTTCTCTTCACTTTGAACTTTTCCCTCACTTTGTCTCCGAACTTCTCTGATTTCACTCAAACACCAGCTCTAAGAATTTTTATCCGTAGAAGCTTATTCAAGACATCAAAACATTGATTTTACTCAAGAAACCTAGCGAAAAGACTTGGAAATGGGAGCCAAAATTACGTACAAAATGGCCTTAACACTTCACTATCAAACGACACTGAGCGGTGATATATTTTTAAATCTTTATCATTAGTCCTTAGGCCTTAACACTTCACCACCAAATGACATTGAGAGGTAATATATTTTTAAATTTTTATTGTTAGTCCTTAGGTCAAAAAAAGGGAATTTTAATTAAATAATAAATCTTTGCCAACAATCCACATTTATTTCAATTAACAATTAACCGATTGATTTTATTTATTGAATCCATATATGTTCTCATACAATTAAGGGAAAAGTTCATTTCTAACCATTTGAAACATTGAGCAATCGTTTATAACCTACTTTCAAATTTTAATTGTTTATAACCTAATTTTTACGCTATTACTGTAATGCCCCTATATAAAAGAGGCCATCTAAAAAAAAAAACCCTTCCCTTTACTCTCTTCTCTCTTCCACGGCATCTCTTCTTCTCCTCTTTCCTTCTTTCTCTTCTTCTTCCATTTTCAATATCAAAAATCGTATAATTTTCCTATTATTTTTTTATTTTATAATTTTTTAATTTGAATAAAAGATGGGTCAATAACACAAAAATTTATCTAATAACTCATGATTTAGAATTATAAAAAAAAAAAAAAAAAAAAAAAAAACTCATAATAACCGGATAAAATCTTAGTGATGAATTAATGTTTGAAACAAAAATAAAAATAAAATCTTTCAACAGAAAAAGGAAAAAAATAAAATAAAATAAAAATAATATATGAGCCGATATGCTCTTGTAGGAATGCAGATCTACAACACTCCAGTGTCTGCTACGCTTTATTGTTTGTTCTTCAAACCAAAAAAAAGTTTGGATCTATACAATCTCCGATACATGTTTGATGGTGATGATCATTGATTTCCAAATTTTGCTTTATTTTTTGTTAAAAATGATTGATAGAGTCTGAATATATATATATATGAAATAGCCTGAATATTGTTTTTGAAAATCTGGAATTTTTTTTTAAAATCTGAATTTTGTTGTTAATCTAGTTTTTTTTAGTTTTTTTTTTTTTTTCTTTTTAAATCTGGATTTTGATCGATTGTTATTTTTTTGAAATAAATTTTGATCGATTGTTTTTGTTTGAAGAGATCTGGAAAACTAAAAAAGGTAATGAATTATTTTTCTATTAAAATACTTATGGAATTTTTAATTTTTGAAGAGATGAAGAAGATGAGATGAAGAAGAAGTCAAAGACTGGAAAAGAAGAAAAGAAAGAGCAGGAAAGAAGAAAGAAGAGAGGTTGTGGAAGAGAAGAAGATTAAAGGGAAAAAAAATTAAAAAAATTAAAAAATTAATTGGCTGGGGTATTTTTGTAATTTTGGCTAGGGATTGAAAGTATTTATCACAAAATGGTTATAAACAATTAAAATATGAAACAAGGCTAAAACCAATCTTCCCATAATCTATTTGGTTAGATTTGGTAATTTCTCTACAAAAGTTAATCTTTCATTTTCAATTTGGATGTAGCTATAGGGGTGTACATATCAATTATCATTCCTCTTACTCTCTTAGACAACTTAATTTATTAATTTCATAATATCTTTAAAATTTAATTAGATACAGAATCTCCGCTATATAAGTACATGCCTGTTACTACTTCCAAAAGTCATTATTTTCATATTCACAATAATTTTTGCCATGAACTCTTCAACATTTTCATCATCATCTCCATGTCTTCTATTCATCATCTTCATCATAATTTTCTTCAACTCTGCAACAGCTACAAGGTTCAACATTCCAAGGCTGAGTCCAACAGGAGGAACAATTTTACAAGAACTAGCCGGAATCGGGTTACAAAGTCATCATCCAGAGCATTACAAAACATTTTATTACAACCAAACACTTGATCACTTCAACTACAGACCGGAAAGCTACTCGACTTTCCAACAAAGATACGTGATCAATTTCAAGTACTGGGGTGGTGCAAATGCCAGTGCACCAATTTTCGCATATCTTGGTGCCGAAGCACCCTTGAATGAAGGTGTACCAGCCATTGGATTCCTAACTGATAACGCTGTCCGGTTTAATGCTCTCCTTGTATCTATTGAGGTATACATAATATTATGCCATTAATTAATTATTTATAAACACTTAATTTTATGCATAAATATGATCTATATATGTTTGGTTTGGAGTGGTGAGATTATCATTAAAGACATGACAAGTTTAGGAGAGGATTCTAATTTGATTTTCTCATAATCTGCAGCATAGATACTACGGGAAATCAATCCCTTTCAGATCAAGAGAAGAGGCGTTGAAAAATGCCAGCACTCTCGGATATTTCAATTCGGCCCAAGCTATAGCAGATTATGCAGAAATACTCATACATGTGAAGAAAAAATATCAAGCTGAGGATTCTCCTGTGATCGTTTTTGGAGGATCATATGGAGGAAGTAAGTGATCACCACAACCACATGTACACTTATCTTCAGAAACTAAGACATCAATATCATCAATCAAAACTATATATTAATTAATTTTCTTTGTTTTTGTTTTTCTTTATCTGATAATTACATTTAATTGACCAGTGCTTGCTTCATGGTTTCGGCTGAAATATCCGCATGTGGCCCTTGGAGCTTTGGCCTCCTCGGCCCCAATTCTCTATTTTGATAACATCACATCACAATACGGATATTTTTCAATTGTCACCAAGGATTTCAGAGTAATATATATTACATTAAAAAAAAAAAAAATTCCTTCCTTTCATACTTTTTTTCTTTTGAAATTTAATTATAACACAAGTAGAAAGCTGTAATGGCCGGGTCCGGTACTTTGCAGGAAGCTAGTGAGACATGCTACCAAACAATAAGAGACTCATGGTCTGAAATTGATAAAGTTGCTTCTCAGCTTGATGGTCTTTCAACTCTTAGCAAGAAATTCAAAACTTGCAAGTAATATATACCAAAGCCACCCTTAATTTAATGCTTATATTTTAAATAATCATATCCAGTATGTTTTTTTCGTGCGGGGATTCCGAATTATCAGACCTTATAATCCCTTTCATAATGACTAGTGAGATTATCAGGTCTGATAATCTAGAATCCCACATCTGAAACATGCTGTCTTGTTTAATTAATTATTTTACTAATTCAATGACTTATATATTGTATTAGTCCCTTGAAAAGGGCTTCTGAGCTGAAGAACTACTTGGAGTTTATATATGCTTCTGCAGCTCAATATAATCGACCACCAAGATATCCTGTTACAGTGGTCTGTGGCGGAATTGATGGGGAAGCTTTTGGAAGTGATATTCTTAGCAAAATATTTGCAGGTGTTGTTGCTTATTATGGAGGAAATAGGTCTTGCTATGTCAATGCACCGACTAATTTATCTGAAACCACTGTGGGATGGAATTGGCAGGTATATATTTAAATTTTTTTTCGTTAATTCTTATAAATAATTATCAACTTATCTGCTTAATAAATAAATTAACATCATCTTGATGATATAATTAATTATAACAAATTACATAATTATTGTTTGTTAGTTAATCATCTCTAAACAAATTACATAATCATCTTCAAAACTCGAGAAATCAATTCCAAATTAAACAAATTACATAATTATTGTTTGTTAGTTAATCATCTCTAAAGAACAGTCAAACCACCCATAGTCTTGCTTTGACCTTTCTTTACTAAATTTAACCGTAAACAATATATTTTGTTGTTTTTTTTTCGTTAATTCTTATAAATAATTATCAACTTATCTGCTTAATTAAGAAAGAAATTAACATCATCTTGATGATATAATTATAATAATCAAACTAACACAAGTATTTTCTGATTAATTTATTTGATGAGTACATATAAGACAATGGAAATGATGTTGGTAACAATTAAATCTAAGAAATATGGTGGCATTGACTATTATCAAATTATCATTAAACTTATTATATAAGTAAAAACAATATTTAATTAGACCTAACAATAATATTTAATTAATTATAAAATAAGATTGAATCGATAGAGTAATACAAGATTATTTTTATATAATTATTATGATTAATAATGTATAACTTGTGCATATGATATCTGAAAAATACTTGGAAGGTACCATAATCTTTATAAATATTAATATTAAAATCATATATATAGTTATAATTGTTATTAGTTTAGTAAGGTCTTGAAGAATATCGTGAATAATAATGAACATTACGTACATATACAACAAGCTACATGACAAGAGTAAATTCTTAAGTGAGAAATTGATCAAGTCACACTAATTAGCGAATAAAATAATATTGGTCCAAATTCAAGGCCGGCCCCAATTTTTTTTATTTATTTTTAAATAATCATAATTGCAATTGCAAATGCAAATTAACTAAACTATAGTAACACGTTAAAATTCATGGTCATAATTAATTTATGGTAAATATGACAATCAGATGAGGTTGGTCTAGTGATATGTTAAAAAATACTATGATAGCCCTGTTGCTTTAATATATTTATTTCGTTTGTGATTCAGCAATCCCAAAGTTTCTTTGTTTTTTTTCTTTTCGTAGTCTTAACCTGCCGATGTGAAAAAAGTTTGTGAGGCTGAAATCGACCTACGATAAGCGACATAAAATCGGAAATACCCTTCCTTTATCTCATACTACTATTTCGATACATAATCCAATATTTTGAAAAATAATAAAAATATGTCACTCATATCTACACCATTAAGGTTATGGGTAGTGGTGGTGGAGCCAAAAATATAAAAACAAAATATTTTAGGAGGCCAAAATGAAAAACTTTTAAAATATAAAGATAATATAAAAATTTTAAAACTTCTTTGAGGGAAGGGAGGGCCACCATCCACCCCTGGTTATAGGCTTGAGTCGTGTCCCCCTCTCCACATACCAAATTAATTGTAATAGTTCAAAAAAATTATATATAGTTGAAGATTGATGACTTTTTGTTGGCAAATTTACATAGTATTTGAATTTTGTAGTTGAGCTGTATTTAATGCTTATACTTAGTGTAGTTAGGTGGATGTTAACGGTTGTTGTTAGGTGAGAGTTAACTGCTTGCTAGCTAGAATGTAATTACTTTTTCCTTTCCTCTAGACCCAATATATATCTTGTATTTAAGCTCTACCCTTGATGTAAGGGAACAAGATAAGAACTATTTTTTCTACTGATCTTCACTTTTGTACGTGTGTAAATATAGAAATGTAGTGAGATGGTGATACCCATAGGCATCGATGAGAATAACACAATGTTTGAACGTGATCCTTTCGTCCTAAGTGAATTCATCAATAAGTGCAGTGAACATTATGGTGTCTCTCCTCGCCCACATTGGGTCACCACTTATTATGGAGGACATGTAAGGGCCTTTTTCCTTTCTTTATTTTCTTTTCAAGAAAAGAAAAATGAAAAAAGAAAAACAAAAAGACGACACAGCTTATACACATATTTATGAAAAATTACAGGATATAAAGTTGATTCTCCGGAGGTTCGGTAGCAACATTATTTTCTCCAATGGACTTAGAGATCCTTACAGTAGCGGCGGGTAAGCAAAATTTTGTATTTGTAAACTTTACAGAGTTGCCTAATGTTACAAAACAAAAATCCTGAAATTGTTTAGTTTTATAAAAGTTTTTGACTAAAGAATGAAACATCTATGTTATGTATGTATGTATGTATATATTTAATAAGATTCTTATCTCGTGTTATACAGGGTATTGGAGAACATATCAGACAGTATTGTCGCCGTCCATACCGTCAATGGTAAGAATAATTTGGACAAAAGAAAAAGTTAATTTAAACAACACTAAAATAATTACACAAGATTAATATTAATAATTTTGTTTTGCAGGTTCTCATTGTTTGGATATTCTTCCGGCAAACAAAAGCAGTGATCCAGATTGGTTGGTGAAGCAGCGTAAGATTGAGGTAGAGATCATAGAAGAATGGATTGCAAACTACTATGCTGATCTTAAAGCATTAAAGATCTGAGGCAATATAGATCATTGACAATTTTTAAATGTAGGATTTCCCGTACATAATCCTCGATTATATTGCTACTGTTGATAATTTAATAGCTACTGGTGGTAATACTGGTAGAAATCGAGGATTCCATATGGATATTTTCTATATGGGTGGCTCTATTGCCACCCACAAAATATCTTCCTATACCCGTATTTTAATGAAACCTTTTTATTTCTAAAATGCCCTCACATTTAATTACTTAAAATACATAGCTTTATAATTGAAATTAAACTTACTTCCTACACCAATAAATTGAACACTCAATCTATCATATCATAAACCCTAATAATATATACTTAATCAAACCCAACATCAATCATGATTTTTTTTTTTCACATATAGTACTCAAGGAATGGATGAACAAAGAATTGAGTTCATGGTTTTTTAGATAATTTAATACATTGATTCCGCAAGTAACAACGAAAAAATGTTTTAGATAATTCAATACATTGGTTTTTCATTTATTTGGAAGAGTTCGTATAGGAGGGCCAAGAAGCCAAGAAGGTTTTGTTGCCACGAACTTGCTTCTGTAATTAACAACTTACAATGCCTTTTCAATTCTCTTAAAAATTAAAAATACATTTTTTTTCATAGTTTGATTATATGATTTTTATAATGTTTAATTAAATGTTTAAAATAATGTTGAATCAAAATAACAGTAAGAACATCCTACAAAATTTGAAACTTGTTCTTACAAATTCTAAACTGTGGGTGTAATGAGAAAAATGGGATTAATGCGAAAAAAATATATGTTTAAAATAATAATAATAATAATAATAATAATAATAATAAAACTTAAATGATAGTTTTAGTATTTTAAAGGGTGTATGGAGTAAAATGAAGGCCAAAACCAAACAACAGAAACATAACAAAGCAAAACCCAAATCCAAACCCATAAAAACAAGGGCAAAGACAAGAGTAGAAGACCCACTTGAAAACATGCGTAGCACCAAGAACCAAAACAAGAAACAGAAAAAACAACCCGGAACAAGTAGACAGCTAAAAAAAAAAAAAAAAAAAAAAAAAAAAAAAAAAAAAAGTAGAAAGAAAACCCCGAAGACGGAAGGTCTTGAAACAGAAGCATAAACAGAGGCATCAAGAATCACCCCTAACCACGAAGTCCTTACACATGATTGAGCCCTTCTTGGCAAGCATATCTGCAAACGAGTTTGTTGCTCTAGAGTTGAAAATCACCTCCATGTTGCCCAATAATCTTAGATTACTACGAATATCACAAATAATGTTAACATGCTGTATACTACCAAAGTCTTCATTGTCAACCCAAGTCACCGTCACCTCAGAGTCACTCACAATCGTAACTTTCCTAACTGCCAAATCACTTCTTGAAACACAAAGCTCACAAATTGCCATGATCTCAGCAAAGTTGGAGTCATAAATTCCTAAGAAAGAAGAGAAGAGGCATAACACTTTCCCGTTTGAATCCATCAATACGCCACACATCCCAACTAGACCCGGAGAGCCTTTAGCCTAACCATCAACGTTAAATTTCAAGTCGTCAAGAGAAGGGGGACTCCAAGCTTCAAGCTTCGACCTCTTGACCGGAATAGATTCAACACAAGCTTCCTTAATGTTACAAAGCATTAAAGAGATTTGACCATTCGAACCTCTCTTGTAATGCTTGAACCACCAAGCAACTCTAAATTTTACCAAATCAATGACGTGCGAGATGTCCACCAAATCACCTTTAAAAATTAACTGGTTCCTAGACTCCTACATAGTCCAAACCATCGCAAAGAAGACCACTCCCCAAGCTTTATCAAACCTCGGCGCTGGGCATAAATTTTGCCAGCTAACAAACCAATCCTCCACCGAATTGTTACTGTAACAAGAGACTTCCCACCAAAGCATACACTTAGTCCACAACTCCCATGTCCACATGCAATGTAGGAAAAGGTGGGTTATAGATTCTACGACGCCATTGCAAAAAGGACAAACCATGCTTGAAGGATCGAAACCAAAGCGATTTATCACTTCATTGACCATCACCCTTCCTTTTAAGAGTTGCTAAGCAAAAATTTCAACCTTTGGAGGGAAAATTCCTTGCCATATAAATTTATAAATTGAATCGTTATTAATCAACTCGGCTTCTAAACTTCTACAAAAAGATCCCAATGAGAAAAGACCATTAGTGTTGAAAGACCAAGCAATGGTGTCTGGGACCTCTTTGCGAACAGAAATACACTCAAGGTAGAAGATAAAGCATCTCTATTGCTCCATCCCATTCGGAGAGGGGTCTTCTTAACAAAACCTCCCACGACCATCCGGATCTAAGCCGCTGCCCATAGTCTTTAACAAGGCATTCCTTATTAATCGCAAGAGCAAAGATTCTCGAAAACGTTGATTTCAGAGGAATGGAATCCCACATAAACTCACTCCAAAGGCGAGTCCTCTCCCCATTACCCACGACCACCTTGAAACCCTTATTCAACACTCTAGCTAAATTAGAACCCACCTTGAACAAGCTTTGGACAGCTTTAACAAAGAAAGAGTCCGACTTTGAACCTCCTAATCCCACCAAAGACCCTTCATCAACAATCCATACATTGCACAAATAACTCTCTTCCACAATGAAGACTCATCCCTACCGAAACACCACACCCATTTGACCAACAAGCTTTTATTCTTATTGAGGATTCTACCCACCCTAAGGCCACCACCTTTCTTGCTCTTACTAATCAAATCCCAATCAACTGAATAAGCCTTCCTCTTCTCCACCCCATCGCTCCAAAAACAACTACGTTGCAACTCCTCCATAGCATGAGCCACACCTACGGGTATTTTGAAAATCGACATATAGGAGATGGGAATACTAGACAACACAACTTTAATCAACACCAACCTACAGTTGAGAGGAAATAACAATGGTTGTGGAAGTATTAGCCATAATTGAGCTATATATCTACTTCCAATTAAATTCATGTTCAATATAATTTCAAAAAATAAAAATTAAATTAAATTCGTGTTTAAATATTATATGCTCTTGCGGTTTACATATATAATATATTGAGCAATTATTGAAGTTATTATAGTTATAAGATGTTTGTATATATATGTTACATGTTTAAACGACACATGCAAATTCTTACAATACGATATAAAATTGAATAAGAAATTTTTTTTTACAGAAATTCGCTTATTGTAAAAGAATAGAGTTTTTAATTAATTAAATAAAAAAACTTAGTCTTTATAATGAAGACAAAGCCACTAACGCCTTGGGCTGGATAATTATTGCTTTTCTAATTTATTTATTTTTGAATGACAAAGTTTATTCAAAGCGGCCACGAATGACCCGAAAAGAACAAACATAAGCAAAATAGGAAATCAGAAGGCCTTGGCAAAGGACAATAGGGGTAGGCCAACAAAGCTAAAACAACCTAGAAACAAAGAGCCAAAAAGCACATTAAACAAAACAAACAAAAAACGAAAACCACCATAAGGCACCCAAAAACAAGCACAACAAGATAGCCACTGGCAACTCCCCATGAAACCACCCTACCCCAGCAACCCCCAACACACCAAACACCATGCAACGAACAACATCACTCTCCCAAAACCAAAAAATCTCTATCATTATTAGAACCCTTCTTTGCGAGCATGTCTGCGAACGAATTCAAAGCTCTAAGATTGTGAATGACCTTAACAAAAATCCTCGAAAAGGCTAGTTTTAATGGAATGAATCACATTAAATGTTAGACCAAAACTTAGCCCTATCACCCCGACCAACCACTACTCTCATCCATTCTTTCAAAAATTTTGAAGACTTGGATCCCTCCTCGAACAAATCTGGACAACCTTAACAAAGAAAGACGTGGGAGAACTGCCTTTCCAACCCTAACTCAAATCTCTCTCTGAACTATTGTACTTAGCGTACGAGACTTTTTTCCACACAACGCAGTTTTCTCCTGACTAAAACTCCAAACCCATTTGGTCAAGAGGCTTTTATTCTTGTCAAGCACCTTGATAATACCAAGACCACTATTTTTCTTACTTTTACACACGAGATCCCAACCAACCAGCCGTAACTTCCTCTTCTCCGCCCTATCCCCCTAAAAGAAGCTACGTTGCAACTTCTCAATTCAATTCGCAATACCCACCGGGATCTTAAAGACCAACATATAGTATTGTTAGGATTTTAAGTTATGTTGGCATTATTCTATATCAAAACATTACTTCCTTTGTATTGTTTAGTTGTTTAGGATTCACGGTTTATCAAGTTTCAAGGAAGTTGGACAACTCTTCAAGCAAAGTGAAGCCTATTATTGTCTACAAAGGTATATTAAAACCTCTATTCTCTTGCAAGGTTTAAACGCACACACACATTGCATACATTTGTGTCCCTGCATCGTAGTGCTAAATTGGTATTACACATTCACACACGTGTCGAAGTATCACATGCATTAGTCGTAATTTGACAAACATTGTAAAGTAGCATGTTCTAGGACTATCTCTAAGAAACAGCATAGTTGTGTTCTTGTGTTTGTTTGTTTGTGTTTTATTGGTATCGAACTTGAATGTGTTCTCATATTGTTCATCATTGAGTTCCGAATGTTTCGGTTACTAATTCATTAGTTTTTGAGTTCTGAGTTGGAAGTTACGAAACGTTTTGTGCTTTTATCATCCTTGGTTTTTGTCCTTGTGTATCAAGTTGAGTTCCAAGCTTTTGGTCAAAGTTTCATAGTCTTCCACGTGTGTGTGAGAGTTACGGTTCGTAATCCAAAAATGGATTCGAATTCAGAGTTCGGAGGCCGGAGAAAGGTCAAAGAATGCAAGGGGTGTGTGAAAGAGAGAAGTGAAGTGAAAAGGGGCCACAAGGGCTCCTTCCCGTGGAGCTGTGTCCCGTGGTGGGCATGCACCTCCACGGGGTGCCCATGTGGCAAGCCCTCTTTGGATGCCCGTGGTCCCCACACACCTCCACCTCACTTTCCCTCCCATTCTCTTTTTAGTATTCCTTATCTCTCATTTTCTATTCTAAGAAGAAAAGTTTGCAAAATTTTCTTAGTGATTCTCTCAACTTCAAAACATCATATCTCTCTCATCTCTTATATGATTTAAGTGATTCAAGTTGGAGAATCTTCGTTTTGAAGTCCTTTATCATCTCCAAGCAACCTTGAGGTCGTTTGATCGAGTTTTGTGTTGGTTCAACACACATTTCGTGGCTGCACTTTTTGTTCAAGGTAATTGTCTAATCCTTTGTGTTTTGTGCTTGATGATCTTCAATTACCTTAGGCTTTCTTCATCTATATGTGTATGTTACTTGATAAAATGCTATTAGGATATTTAGCTTCAATTAAAAGCTAATTGGGCTTAATTAGAAGCTTGAATGTGAGTTAGGTTTTCTTAAAACCTATGTTTTCACATGATTATGAGTTGTATTATGATTATCTTGCTATCTAAGACTATGTGTGCTTTGATTGAATATATTTGATTGGTTAATAGTTCTTAAATGTGCTATGTGGCTTTAATTGAACATATTTAGGGATAGCACAATTTATTATATATTTAGAGCCTTGTAGGATTCAATTGATTGATTTTGAGAAAATATGCTCTAATTGATTACTAGAGGATTTTATAGATTATATCTCATATCTCTAATATTTTAGTTTTAGTTCTAAAGCCTTGAATATGTGCTTCATGAACATATTTATTTCAAGCTTTAGTTGCATGAACATTATCTAAGATTAATAGTATGTTTGGTGTTTTTGGCATGCTCTAGATTGTTGTTCATGTATAAAATCTAGGCAACTTTGTTTTGTAAACTTTTTTGCCTATGTCTAGATCTTCAGGGAGTGTACTTAATCCATACATTCTATATGCTCATGCATCATTTTGTGTGATGTCATATTTTGGATTATAAGCTAGAAAAATATACATAGTGTGCTCATTGATTATTTCTAGTTTCTATAGGATGTATTGATCATATATTTTATGTTTCATGTGTTTGCATCATTTGCATCACTTAGATCATTTGCCTTGGAAGAGGGTGGAAGTCTCATATTGGAGAGTGATTCTTCAACTTGAGCAAGAAGTCTTAACTATATGCATGAGAGATGTCTCGGTTAGTTAAGTAAGAAGTCTAGGCTAGGGTTGTGAGAATCCAGTTAGTTGAGCAAAGTGAAATTTCCCTCAATGTAGTAGTGAAATATACCTAGAGGGGGGGTGAATAGGTATAGGCTCCAAATTCTTCCAATTAAAAAATAATGCGGAAAATTACAAGACAAATGCACACTTGAATAGATTTAGCAAATGAATTGAATTAACTAAGACAAGAGTTAATCAATTTACAAGAAGTGCAATCAATGTAATATATGGAAGATAAAGGAAAGTAAAGCAAAATTGAACACAATGATTTTAACGTGGTAAAACCTCAATGAGGAAACATCCACGGGTTGATACCACAACCACCGGCGAAGCAATTCACTATGATGAAAAGGACTTACACACTCAAGCTACCAACTCATGATATCTGCTCAAGCTATCAACTCCTAGTCTACCCTCGGGCCTAGTGAACCACCTAGCCTACTTCCTATCCAAGATGTGTCCTACACCTCTAGGAAGCAACTTCCTATCCAAGACGCTCACGTCTCTAGGAAGATTTCTTGCTTGCCTATCCGGATCCTCCCGACCCTAGACAAGACTTCCTTGCTTGATTATCCGAGTCCTCCCGACTCTAATCAAGGCTCCCTTGCTCTATCCACAAAGCTTCACTCACTTTGCTAGAGACTTCAACCTAATGCAAGGCTATGATCTAAAGTGATGCAAATGATGCAAGCACAAACAAATTAAGCTAGATGATCAATCAAGCAAAATGTACATGTTCAATGATAGTTTAGAATATGATTTCAACACTCAATCACAAAAGATATCTAGAAATCAAAACATGCAAAACAATAAGAACAAAGGTATCAATATTCGATTTAGCACACTAAAAACCTAGTTCTTAGATCATGAAATAAAACATAGAAAATAACATGAAGCACATCACATATATGTTTTATAGAATCAATTTCATGATAAATCAAGTTTAGCACAAATATGTTCAAAACACATTACAAAGCTAAAACTCAATTAACAAATGATCAAATAACCCTAGCATGTGATCTAACATACTTCTTAACAAATTTCATCAATCAAATGGAAAGAATCAATAGTTGATCAAAAATGAAATTGAAAAAGAAGAAGTTAAAAAACAAGTACTGACCACGGACTGGAAATTGACCAGCTGAGAAAAATGCCGAAGTCAACTACCTCTAGAAATGCTTGGGGTTTGTAGCTCTCTTCGAGACCAACAATTTTGGTTTTTGAATCGAATGATTTTGAGTTCGTATGAGAGAGATATGATCAAAACAAGTAAACAAAAATTGTTGAAAAACTGATGCGGGATTTGAGGTGTTCTTCAAAAAATTGCATCAATGATGGAGGGAAGGAGGATTGATTAAAAGGAGGGAAAGGGAGAAGATTTCCGAGCAAATCACGTGCTGCCACATCAGCACCCCGTGGGGGGCGCGTGGGGCCCATGGGAGCAGAAGGCTCCCTTGCCCGTGGGGCCCACGGCCTCCCACACGGGCTGGCCAAGTGGCCACACGTGGTTTGCCCACCTCTCGCGCGCTCTCTCGGTTTGTTGCCCCATATCTTGAGTATCCGACCTTCGATTTTGAATCCGTTTTCAGATTACGAACCGTGACTCCCTCACGCACGACTATGACTACTCAACTTTGAAAAATGGTTGAGAAATCATCTCGGAATCAGATGATGAAATCAACACAACAAATGAGAACGAAAAGTAGCATAGTCAACTTGTTTGGACTCGAAACCTTACGAGTGAGTAACCGAAATGACCGGAACTCGATAAGGCATTAAATAAGAACATGTTAAAGTCCTAAACACAAAATACAAAAACAAATAAACACATATTCACACAAACATGCCATATCAAAGAGATAGTCACAAAGCATGCAATTTCACAATGTTTGTCAATACAAGATCAATGCATGAGCATGCTATGAAGTGTGTGAATGTGTTATACCAAATGTTTGAACCACGATGCAGGGACACACATGTATGAATTGTGTGTGTGCGCGCTAACGCCTTGCAAGAGGGTGGAAGTCAAGTTTTACCTTTGACGATTTTCACCTCTTGAAGACGACTTTTGCACTAAATGTTGCTCTTCACTCTTTGAGCTTCCTTTCTTCAAGTAATGTCCTAAGCAACAACTAATACAATCATAGAGTGTTTTGCAATGGAATCAAGCCAATACAAATAGTGAACCTTACACAAAGATCTTCCTAGAAGCATGTAAGCTATCTCAGTTAAGAAGTGGCTTTCTAGAGGCATGCGATGTGTCTCGATTAGAAAGAAGTGGCAAGTTTTTTGCTAGTAAAAGGTCCAAGGGTAAGATAGAAGGGATATTTAAGAGAGATTGTATCATGTGATTTGTCACTTTTGAGGGTGTACTTTTATCCAACTAGTGAAAGATGGTGTTTCCGGTGGTTATGGATTCAACCCGTGGATGTTTTCTCTACGGAGGTTTACCATGTGAAAAATAATATGTCAAATATCTCTATCCTTATCTCTGTGATATTTGTTTATGTGAATCACTAAATCTTGTTTGGACTCTTATTGATCAATATCTTTGTGAGACAAGATCTTTGTATATATTGTTCTTTTGACATATACTTGATCATATAAGCCATATATATAAAAGAATACAAGTACTTGTTGATTTGTGTTTTAGTCTAAATCTCTTCATCAAAATTATAGACTATGTTTGATCATTTCAATTGAATATACTTTTCATAGTCTATATGTGCTTGCATTTGTTTATTGAGACGTGATACAAGCTATCTAGAGGGACAAACTTATGTTTGTTCAAAGGGATTGGAAAGAGGCTTAAAAACCTATTCACCCCTACCCTCTAGGCAATTTAATCATGATTGTATTTTCAAGTATGTCGGAATGCTTGCCAACACCGCCTTAATAAAAACCAATCTAAAATATTTGTTTAAGAACTTTCTCTTCCACGGAGCCAATTGGTTTTCAATATGCACTAGCAAAGGCTTGCAAAAAGCCAATGCACTAGGTTTAACACCTAATGGCAAACCAAGGTAGTTTATTTGGAGGGAGGTTATCTTACACTTGAACCTCCTAGTCCACTCCTCTATGCTACCCAACATCTTACCAACTCTCACCAAACAAGATTTGTGGAAATTTATTCTCAACCCTAAAGATAACTCAAAACATCTCAAAAAAAAAATTGCATTCAAGAGAAACTCCAATTTCGGTTCTAAGAAAAGTATCGTATCATCCCCATATTAAAGATGAGAAATGTGAACCACATTGTCCCCAAAATTGATGCCTCTAATCATGTCCAACTCATGAGCCTACACAAACAATAAACTCAACCACCATATTGAAAAGAAACGGGGATAAATGATCCATTTGTCGAATACCTCTTTCTAAGTTAAATTGGGGAGTTGGACTCCTGTTAACTAACACCGACATTGCCGGTGAGGAAAATACAATCTCTCATCCATCTCATCTACCTCTCCCCGAACCCCATATCGATCATCATGTCATTCAAGAAATCATGATCAACACTATCGTAAGCCTTCTCGAAATCCAACTTCAAAAGAATTCCCTCATTTTTGTCCCTTTTCCATCTATGAACAATCTCCTCTGCAATAACTAAACTATCAAAGATTTGGCGATCTTTAACGAGAGTCATTTGATAGTCACCAATGATTTAATTCATCCACCCTCTTAACCCGGTTAGCTAACACCTTTGCGAACACTTTGTACATAGACCCACCAAACAATCCCTTGTCGTTTCCAGCTAGGCACTTTTCAGAATAAGAGCAATGAAAGTATGATTTACCTTTTTGACAATTGTGTTGTCCTTATGAAATTCGATCATAAACTTCAAGAAGTGTTCGCGGATTACCTCCTAATTGGTTTGAATAAAACTTAGGAGTCAAACCATTCGAACCTGGAGTTTTATTACCATCACAACTACACGCTGCATCCCACATTTTTTTAGTACTAAAATCGGCTTCCAACCACTCCTTTTCCTCTCTCGATAAATGTTTGAAATTCAGCCTACCTAATCTTGGCCTTAGTCACCCCACATTCTTGTAATGATTTGTAATGTATTGTAATACCCCAATGCGCACATTGTGGGGATTCGAACATTTCACCCCATCAAAAACCATATCACCAATGAAATTACCTCTCCTCCGACCATTTTCCATAAGATAAAAGAATTTAGAATTCTTGTCCCTGTTCTTTAACCACTTCACTCTCGATTTTTACTTCCACATTTCTTCTTCCCGTCTAAGACCACACCAAAACTCCGCCAAAATTTTTAACCTTTCTTGTCTTAGATCGTCTGTCCACCCTTCCCTAGTAGCTTTCCTCTCAATTTCCTTTAACCGGTCTTTGATCGGACAATAAATGTACCTAATTAAGGTCCTCATTTCCTAGCTTTTGTTCTCGTTTTCGAGCGTGTTTTTGTATATAATGTGTTTTGTGAGCCATGTGTAGGTACATGTTCTATACATTTGGTGTTTGAGCTTAAAGTCAAGATTGGAAGGCCAAACCAAGCAAAACAATGAAGAATTGGAAACCATGCAAAGTTGTCACGGCCTTACCGTTAACCCAAACTGCTATGTGATTCAAGGTCAATTGCGGCAAGCAAAACCGTGTTTCTGTGGTCAATCCGCTTAGTTCCATGGAGGACCAATTCGGGTATAGCCTTGACCACTTAGCTCTTAAAGAATGGGTGAAACTTGGTTTATGCATGACCATGGTAGAATAGGTTTTGGCTATATGTTCATGTGCTTAATGGTTGAGACCAGAGGTACAAATGTACAATTGCTCTATCTATGACCATTGGGGAGTGATTGGTGTTTTCAAATCCCTTAATTGAGAGAACAAACCCTTAACTTGAATTGGATGAACTTAATGCCTAACAATCAACTAGGTGTGCACTTGTGTTTGGTGAACTCATAAGTACCTTGTATGACCACAATCCTACATCTCTCCTATCAACCCTTTTATTGTTTGTCACTTTAATCACCATTCTCATCCCTCCATATTCATTTGTTTTTATTTGCTTTCTTTTTATTTACATATCCTTGCACACATATTTGCAATATGCTTACACCTCACAAACCATTCTCACCACATCCGCATTCTTATTTACATGCTTTCAATAAACACTAGAACTCGAGACGGTTGACGGATGACACCTTCTTACGGAACGATACCCTTGATTGTTCCTATACTAGTCTCTTGACTCGTACATTAGCAAGGTATAATATAAAAATATAAATCTTTTGACACATGCACAATGATGTGATGTCAGTCTTCAAATAGAAGATTTTGGGATAAGGGATATGACACACCTGCTTTAGTGCAAGTGGAAGATTATTAAAAAGTATGCCCTAACACAAAGGGTTTTTCTGTAACAAATAATTTGATATCAATAAAAGTCTATTGTTTACAAATAAATTATGTAGCATGTATAAATCGCTTATTATATATGTCAAAAGCAAAATATTCTAAGGATCCAAGATTAAAAGAAACATAAAGAATTATTTACATAAATAAGTTTATGTCTGGTAGACATAATTCTTTATTTAGTTGAAAAATGTTCACAACTTAAGATACATGCTGGACACCTTATCTTGATTAAAGTTATGGGTCTTTTGTTTTCAACTGGGAAGTGATGAGTCTAGAATTACCAAGTGAAAGACTTTGAACAAAAGACCTAGCATATATGATGTATTGAACGGATCAAGCAAATAGTATATTTCGGTTTTACCGTTAATGGAATAATACATTCACAATAGAGTAATTGAAATATCTATCTTAATCATGAGATAAATTATGTACCATATGTATTATAAATCTTAACGTTTGAGCTATCAATGGGTACGACCACAATAACGGTTTAATCTCTATAGTTTGGCGTTATTGATTCATATGTCATAGCGGACATATATATTTATATATATATATATATATATATATATATATATGGACATCATGACTCTTAAAATCAAATAAGAGTAAATACCACCTTATAGGTCTTTCAAGGACTTGGATAATAAGTCTTAGTATTGAGTATTGAATAAGGAGTTATTGAATCATGATTTATGATAAATCAAAATTATCCATTAGACGTAAGGATGGTCCTAAGGAATAAAATAATTAATAATACAATGGTCAAAAAACATTTTAATTATTAGTATTTTTCATAAGGATATATATTTCACACAAATGCTTATGGTAAAAATATTTAATATATTTATTTTAATTCAAGAGTGCAATTTCAGTTTTTTAGTTGACTAAATTGAAATTAATATATTTGGGCTCAATTAATTAAGAGTTAATTGGTACTTGGGCCAAATATATTGGAGGTTGTTGAAAATAAATATAAACGTGTCCTAAAGTAATCTAGAGGGGGGTGAATAGATTTTAAACATTTTTACCCTATTTTTCGATATTAGTCCAGATTACGAAAAAGCCCGAAACAAGTCAATATACAAAAAAGAGCATACAAGTGCGGAAATTAAAGGACACACGATTTTTACCTGGAAACCCACACGGGGAAAAAACCACGGGCTGTTATGTGCGCCACACGAGAACCTCGAATCCACTATTTGCAAATACGATTACAAATTTGGTTGACCACATCACACCTAAATTTACTAATCCGTCTTTGCTACCCTCGGGCCTTTAATAGTGACTCTAGTTCCTTGCTTGCAAACTACCTAAGAGGTAAATACAAAACTTGTCTCTAAAGTGAAGAGATAGCACAACCTAAGGTGGATATGTGAAATACTCAAGAAGCTAAAAATGCAAGGTTAGACATTTAAGCTTATCTAGGCATGGATGAACATGTTAGACATTCCTAGATATCATATTACTAGATGACATGCATAAATCAACACCAAGTAAGCAAACAAAGACCTATATGCATCATCTATCACAAAACAACTCACAAACCACAATAAAACTATCTTGAAGCTAAGTCAAGTCATAAAGATGCAATCTTGAATCAATTCAAGTCATAAAAAAGCTATCTTGTAAAGCAAGAACATGTAGATATGAGAATGATGTTCTAGATACAAGTCATGTGAGCAAAACTAAAAACCCTAAATGAAATCAACCTAGAATCATACTAGATGATGAATGAAAGATGCAAGATGAAGGGTTTTTGTGATTTTGAAGCTTAAAGGTGAAGTCTTGATACCTTGGAGATGAAGATGCTCAAGAGGCTCTTAAAAGTGTAATTTTTGGTGTATTGAACGAGCCAAGGCAAACAAGACATATATATATTAGATCCAAGTGAAGTGAGGTCGTTTTGGCAAAAAAAACCTTTCAGCTTCTCGCTGACTCACTGCCGCGGTCTCGACTGCCGCGGTTGAAGAACCGCGGCAGATGTACCGCGGCAAAGGTTAAAACATTACTGTGGCTCGACTGCCGCGGTTCCACCACCGCGGCAACATAACAGCGGCAAGCAAAAATATTGCTGTCGCTCAACTGCCGCTGTTGGGCCACCGCGGCAGGTGCACAGCGGCAGAGACAGGAAAATCTCTGTCGCTTGCATGCCGCGGTTGGGCCACCGCGGCACCATAACCGCGGCAGAGAAGGACTTGGCCTTCTCAGCAGCTCCTCACAAAGAACCAATAAGCAAACGTGCAAGTGTGTGAGGTGACAACATGCATTCTTATGCAAAACAAGTTATGGCAAATAATAGGCTAGATGCAATCAATAAGCATGCAAGAGAAAAGCTTAAATAATCAAAGATGCACACAAAGAATACACACACAAAGAATTATGCAGGTGTTGTGTGTGTGTGCAACTACATCTCTTCAAATTAGAGTTAAGTCAAGAAATCTACCTTCCTTGAAGCTCTTGATTCCACAATGAGGTTTTCTTCCATTCTAAGCTACCCTTACATATAGACCCCCATTGTGATTTTGCCAACGAAATACGCCAATCAAAAGTGAGGCATTTACAATCTCCCCCTTTGGCTATTTCGTGACAAAATCACCACTCACATAGCATCCTCACAAAACAAAAAAAATTGGTCAACAAAAATTTTCTACATTACAATTAAGCTCCTAGTCTAAGTCTTGAACATCTTCAAGTCAATTCCAAGCTTGTAGAACAAACCAACCTACACACAATCAAACAAGAAATATTCCTTCCAAGGACAGGTGTGTGAGAGATGCTAATGACATGTAATGCAATGCAACTCCCCCTCAATGCAATCATCTCCCAACTCCCCCTAAATGCAATGCCTAGAGGCACAAATTCTCCCCAAACCTTACTCCCCCTTTTTGTCATGAGATAGGCAGAGAGAGTCTCCCCGAATAGGTAAGCATTAACAAGGAGAGCTCGTAGCACAAGCACATATGCATAATCATATAAGCAAATTTATGCACCTCAATTAAGTAATAGAGATTCAAGGAGTTTTATTTAAAAAAAAATGTGTGACAATGATGCTTTGCATGCAAGACATGTTGCATCTAGGACCAAAACAATGGTATTTGGCAAAGCAAACAACAAAGGTTTCCAATAGAATTCAAACCAATTTCACCCTTTGTCATGGAAAAAGCAAGGATATAGAATTTTTAGCATTTCACAAAAAAAGGAGCAACTATATCCAACTTTATAGGCAAAACAAGACATGAGCGACTTTGCGCCCTATTTGATTTTTCCGAGTGAGATACCCGTATGATAGTAGCCTTGTTCTACAAATAAAGAAAGAGAGACTTATTGAAATAAGACTCAATATTGCTTTTGCACACATATTTGCATTTAACATTTGCAACCAAACAGTTCACAATTTCATCTCATACTTTTCAACTTAAGCATGTCATTTAAAAGGAAACATCATGTCATGGAGATCAATTAAAGGTCATTAAAAAAGTACTTCCAAAGTACATCTCCTATTCCAAAAAAGCATGTTTGAGCATAAATATGACATGGATTGCAAGCAAGGCAATGTAGCACACTTATTAAGAAAAATACATATAAGTATGTACAACCAATCATCTCAAGCAATTAACTAAGAGGCATAAAATGTATCAATTTGTCACAATGCATGATCATGCAACTTTGCTCTCTTTGCTTGAGCTCCCCATATGGGGTCAAGACACACCAAATCAACCCAATTGACAAATCCCAATAGACTTGCTAAGGTTCCCAAATCTAATGGTGTCTACGGGCTTTGTGAACAAATCCGCTAGTTGGTCATTTGTTCCCACATGCTCCAATGCAATGGTTTTGCTCTCAACTAGCTCTCTTATGAAATGGTGTCTTATGTCAATGTGCTTTGTCCTAGAATGTTGGACGGGATTCTTAGAAATGTTAATGGCACTCATATTATCACAAAATAAAGTAAGAGTACCTTGCTCCAAGCCATAATCGGCTAGCATTTGTTTCATCCACATCAATTGAGTACAAGCACTACCGGCGGCAATATATTCCGCCTCGGCCGTGGATAGGGAAATTGAGTTTTGCTTCTTGCAAAACCAAGAAACCAAATTGTTCCCAAGGAAGAAGCAACCGCCCGATGTGCTCTTCCTATCATCACAATTTCCAGCCCAATCGGCATCACTAAATCCACAAGACTTGGATTAGTGTCAAAGGAGTACCATATCCCATGATTTGAGGTACCATTCACAAACCGAATGATCCTCTTCACCGCCACAAGGTGAGACTCTTTGGGATTAGCTTGGTACCTAGCACAAACACCCACACTAAAACAAATATCGGGCCTACTTGCGGTCAAGTAAAGCAAGCTACCTATCATGCCACGATATAGACTTTGTTCCACATCCTTTCCACTAGCATCTTTGCTAAGTTTCAAGGTGGTGCACATGGGTGTGTCACAATGTTTGGCATTCTCAAGGCCAAACGTTTTCACTAGGCTCTTAGCATACTTAGCTTGGGATACGAAGATCCCATCATGCATTTGCTTGATTTGCAAGCCTAGGAAATAATTTAGTTCACCAACCATGCTCATTTCAAACTCATGAGACATGACATCAATAAATTGTCTAACTTTGGATTGGTTGGTGGAACCAAATACAATGTCATCAACATAAATTTGAGCTATAAATAGCTCATCTTTAGTGCACTTGATGAACAAGGTCTTGTTAACACTACCTCTAGAGTAGCCATTGTCAACAAGGTAAAGAGTGAGGCGCTCATACCAAGCCCTCGGAGCTTGTTTCAACCCATATAGAGCCTTCTTGAGGCGATAGACATGAGAGGGGTGGTGTGGATCCATAAACCCCTTGGGTTGTTCAACAAACACTTCCTCATGCAATAAGCCATTGAGGAAGGCACTCTTGACATCCATTTGGTGTAACTTGAACTTGTACACACAGGAAATGGATAAGAGAAGCCTTATGGACTCAAGGCGGGCAACGGGAGCAAAAGTCTCCTCAAAGTCAATACCCTCAATTTGAGAGTATCCTTGTGCAACAAGCCTTGCCTTGTTTCGCACAATGTTGCCATCCTCATCGGATTTGTTCCTAAACACCCATTTGGTGCCTATGACATTAGTGTTTCTAGGTCTAGGAACAAGAGTCCAAACCTCATTTCTCTCAAATTGGTTTACCTTTTCTTGCATGGCAAGAACCCAAAACTCATCTTCCAAGGCTTCATCAACCTTTTTGGGTTCTAATTGAGAGGTATAACAAGTGTAGCTAATTTGATTAGCTATTTGACGTCTAGTCCTAACACCCTTTCTAACATCTCCAATGATATCATCCTTATCATGGAGCTTTCTAACTCAAGGAGCGGGTTCATTAGAGTCCAAAGGAGGAACTCTATTAAGAGGCAAATCATCCTCTTCATCTTGGTTTGACTTCACACCACTTGAAGTCTCACCACTTTCCTTCAAAGGAAGGTCATACACCTCACAAACATCCTCATCATGGTCATCATGTTTGGGCCTACAATCATCAAAGACAACATTTGATGATTCCATAACACTTTGAGTCTTTAGATTAAAAACTCTATAGGCCTTGCTATTAAGTGCATATCCAATGAAAATACCCTCATCACTCTTGGCATCAAACTTGCCAAGTTGATCCCGGTCATTTAGTATATAGCACTTACTCCCAAAGATGTGGAAATAGCCCACATTGGGTTTTCTACCCTTCCATAACTCATAGGATGTTTGTTTAGTCCCGGGCCTAAGGAAAACTCTATTCCCTATGTAGCAAGCCGTATTGATGGCTTCGGTCCAAAGATTTCTAGGGACTTTGTTGCTAAGCAACATCACATGGGCCATCTCTTGGAGGACTCTATTCTTCCTCTCAACAACACCATTTTGTTGAGGAGTTCTAGGGGCCGAAAATTCATGGGAAATGCCTAAGCTATTGCAAAAGTTTTCAAACTTAGCATTTTCAAATTCTTTCCCATGATCACTTCTAATTTTCTTAATGCTTTTAATGTGAGAAGTTTTCTCATTTTGAATTTTGACACAATGCATTTTAAATTTCTCAAAGGCTTCGGACTTTTCTCTAAGGAAGTAAGTCCATGTAAACCTAGAAAAGTCATCAACAACAACAAGAATGTACCTTCTACCACCTAAACTTTCGGTTTGAATGGGACCCATAAGGTCCATATGGATGAGCTCCAATGGCTCTTTGGTGGAGAGGTATTTTCCTTTCTTGTGCACACTTTTAGTTTGCTTTCCTTGTTGGCAAGGTCCACAAACTCCCTCAACCTTTTTCCCAAACTTGGGAAGGCCCCTAACAACATTTAACCTATCAAGGACTTTCAAGTCCCTATAGTTCATGTGGCCAAGTCTTTGGTGCCACACCTCAATTTGCTCACTAGTAGACAAGTTACAAGAGATGAGATTAGATTCAAGACAATAACAATTGTCACTTGATCTCTTGCCTTTCAACAAAACTTGCCCATTTTCCTTGAGAATAGAGCAATCAACTTTTCCAAACATAACCGAAAGCCCTTCATCACTTAAGTGTGATATACTAATGAGATTGGCTTGCAAGCCATCAACATAGAGAGCATTGGGCAAGGAGGGTAAACCGGGAATAGATATATTACCTTTCCCTATGACATTTTTCTTAGATCCATCACCAAAGGTGACATACCCACCATCCTCCATCACAAGAGATTCAAAGAAACTCTTGTTTCCGGTCATGTGCCTAGAACACCCACTATCAAGGTACCAAGTGTTAGAGGCATTTGCTTTTAGGGCAACTTGGGCCACATAGCAATAGTAGTCATCATGTCTACTCATCTTAGGTGAAACATGGTCATTCCTAGGAGCCATTGGTCCATTAGCTCTAAAATTCCTAGGTGCATGCATTGTGGCTCTTCTAAGCATATTTTTCTCAATCATACTTTCTCTTCTACACAATTTAATATACTTAAGACAATTAGGCCTAATATGGCCTTCAATTCCACAAAAATGGCAAGTAGGAGTAAAGTAGGAATTCATACCATAGCCTTGAGCAAACATTTGTGGCCTCCTTCTATTTTGAGTTGCCATTGGATGTTGAGGCAACTCTCTCCTTTGTGGTTGAGCTAAGTTGGCATGTCTTCTAGGTTGAGCATGAAAGGCCCCATGTTGGACTTGTGGGGCCCTTTGTTGTGGAGGTCTAGGTTGTCGGGGTCTTGGTTGAGGAGGTCTTGGTTGTGGAGCTCTAGGTTGAGGAGGTCTTGGTTGTGGAGCTCTAGCTTGTGGTGGAGCTCTTGTTGGAATCCTTGCTTGTGCTTGCTTGGAGGATTCACCAACTTCAACCCACTTGGTTGATTGTTGAGGGGTTTGAGCATTATCAACCTCCTTACTCTTGACAAAAGTTGTCTTCTTCAAGGATGTGGCTTCCATTTCTTCCATATATCCTAACCCCTTCTTGTCACTAGGACTCTTCCCACAAGATAGCATCTTGTCAAGCTTCTCGGTTCCGGAAGTCATCTTAGTAATCAACTCTTTTGCCTCCATGAGCTCTTTCCTCAAGCTTTGTTCACTTTTCTTGACCAAGACTAACTCCATCTTCAATCCTTCTTCTATCTCTTTTGCCTTACTTATTTCCTTGCTCAAATGAGTCAATTTGGATGTCAACTCAAGCTTCTCCCCTTTCAACTTTTGTATCTCCTTTTTCTTCTTCGATCTTGAGTTCTCAAAGAATCTCATGAAGTCATCATAGTCCATCTCTTCATCAAACTCAAAATTTGACGTTGAGGAGTTACTCCCACCGTTTGAGTCATTTTCATCTACTTCTTCTTGCTTGTCCTCTTCATCTTCTTTATCACTCATAACTTCATTGCTATTGTGAGAGGATGAGAAAGCAATGAAGTTGGCCACTTGGTCTTCCTCATCATCCGAAGACTTGCCTTCATCTTCTAGGTCATCACTATCACTCCAAGTAACCGCCATGGCTCTTCCTTTCTTCTTTTTCAAATTAGCACACTCCGGAGCAATGTGTCCAAACCCACTACACTCATAGCATTGGACACCCTTCTTGTGGTCCTTCTCTTGAGCTTGCTCCACTTTCTTGAAAGGAGCCTTTTTCTTTGCAAACTTTCCCTTGGAGCCAAACCCTCTCTTCTCAAATCTCATAAATTGCTTGAACTTCTTTGCTATCAAAGCAATTTCTTCATCCGAGTCTTCTTCATCCTTCTCAACCTTGACACTCTTCAAGGCAAGACTCTTTTGCTTCTTTGGAGGTGTAGTTGTAGGACCTTTTCTAGATTCATAGGCCAAGAGCCTTCCAATAACTTCACTTGGCTTCATTCTTGAGTAGTCACTATTTTCCTCCAATGCCGTCACTTTGGATTCAAACCTCTCGGGAAGTGACCTCATGATCTTTTGCTTGATTCTTCTATCCGAGTAGGGATCACCAAGTTGGTGACTTTGGTTCACTATATCCATGAGCTTCACTTGGAAGTCATTGAAGCACTCATCATCCTCCATCCTTAAGGTCTCAAATTGCGTTTGGAGAACTTGGAGCTTGGAGTCCTTAACCACATCGGTTCCTTCATGAGCCGTCTCTAATATGTCCCAAGCTTCCTTTGCTATCCTTGTAGTTTGAATGAGCTTGTATTGGTTGTCATCCATGGCACATAGGATTGCATGCATGGCTTTGTTGTTCCATTTTGAAGCCTCAAATTCTTGTGGAGTCCATTGTGCCTTCGGCTTGAGGACTTCCTCTCCACCTCCCGTAGGAGTCATCATAGGTGGCGTGTACCCATCTTCAATCGCCATCCATGCCTCGTCATGAATTTGACTCACATAGGCTTCCATTTTACCCTTCCATGAGGCGTAATTGACCCCGGTGAGCAAAGGGGGTCTTGTGCTAGAGGCACCCTCACCTCCCATTCCATTTCCACTCATTGTGTTTGGGTTTGAATGAAATGAATGCACACAAACAGGCTAAGCACACACAACAAATCAAACAAATGCAAAAGACTCTAACAAGAGCAAGGGATCTCCTAATTATGTTAAGGAACCCGCTCTGATACCAATTGAAAATAAATATAAACGTGTCCTAAAGTAATCTAGAGGGGGGGGGGGGGGGGGGGGGGTGAATAGATTTTAAACATTTTTACCCTATTTTTCGATATTAGTCCAGATTACGAAAAAGCCCGAAACAAGTCAATATACAAAAAAGAGCATACAAGTGCGGAAATTAAAGGACACACGATTTTTACGTGGAAACCCACACGGGGAAAAAACCACGGGCTGTTATGTGCGCCACACGAGAACCTCGAATCCACTATTTGCAAATACGATTACAAATTTGGTTGACCACATCACACCTAAATTTACTAATCCGTCTTTGCTACCCTCGGGCCTTTAATAGTGACTCTAGTTCCTTGCTTGCAAACTACCTAAGAGGTAAATACAAGACTTGTCTCTAAAGTGAAGAGATAGCACAACCTAAGGTGGATATGTGAAATACTCAAGAAGCTAAAAATGCAAGGTTAGACATTTAAGCTTATCTAGGCATGGATGAACATGTTAGACATTCCTAGATATCATATTACTAGATGACATGCATAAATCAACACCAAGTAAGCAACCAAAGACCTATATGCATCATCTATCACAAAACAACTCACAAACCACAATAAAACTATCTTGAAGCTAAGTCAAGTCATAAAGATGCAATCTTGAATCAATTCAAGTCATAAAAAAGCTATCTTGTAAAGCAAGAACATGTAGATATGAGAATGATGTTCTAGATACAAGTCATGTGAGCAAAACTAAAAACCCTAAATGAAATCAACCTAGAATCATACTAGATGATGAATGAAAGATGCAAGATGAAGGGTTTTTGTGATTTTGAAGCTTAAAGGTGAAGTCTTGATACCTTGGAGATGAAGATGCTCAAGAGGCTCTCAAAAGTGTAATTTTTGGTGTATTGAACGAGCCAAGGCAAACAAGACATATATATATTAGATCCAAGTGAAGTGAGGTCGTTTTGGCAAAAAAACCTTTCAGCTTCTCGCTGACTCACTGCCGCGGTCTCGACTGCCGCGGTTGAAGAACCGCGGCAGATGTACTGCGGCAAAGGTTAAAACATTACTGTGGCTCGACTGCCGCGGTTCCACCACCGCGGCAACATAACAGCGGCAAGCAAAAATATTGCTGTCGCTCAACTGCCGCGGTTGGGCCACCGCGACAGGTGCACAGCGGCAGAGACAGGAAAATCTCTGTCGCTTGCATGCCGCGGTTGGGCCACCGCGGCACCATAACTGCGGCAGAGAAGGACTTGGCCTTCTCAGCAGCTCCTCACAAAGAACCAATAAGCAAACGTGCAAGTGTGTGAGGTGACAACATGCATTCTTATGCAAAACAAGTTATGACAAATAATAGGCTAGATGCAATCAATAAGCATGCAAGAGGAAAGCTTAAATAATCAAAGATGCACACAAAGAATACACACACAAACATACAAGTAAGAATTATGCAGGTGTTGTGTGTGTGTGCAACTACATCTCTTCAAATTAGAGTTAAGTCAAGAAATCTACCTTCCTTGAAGCTCTTGATTCCACAATGAGGTTTTCTTCCATTCTAAGCTACCCTTACATATAGACCCCCATTGTGATTTTGCCAACGAAATACGCCAATCAAAAGTGAGGCATTTACAGTTGTAATTAAAATAACCCGTGGATCCCCAAACTTCACAAGTTAAATTAAATCATCTAAAAGAAACCTATTGGGCTCAAATGTTGGGTTCTAAGACAAAGATCCATCTTATTTCTTTTATTTTATTTCCCAATAGGTATGAAAAATAAATCAAAATACGATTTTGATGGAAAAATAAATAAAATAAAATAAAATAAAAAGACTTCTAATAAGATTAGACTTATAAAGCACAATATGATTTGTGATTCTTGTGTCCTATGAGAAAACAACTTATTCTTTTCTAAACCTATAAATAAGTGGCTTAAGAGAAAGAATAGATTTACACCAAGTTTGTCATTCTCATTGGCGTTGACACAAACTTGAAAGTAAGTTGTAAGTTTCAAATTCGATTTGAGCTGTTAATCATTTTTTTTTTATTTTTTTATAAAGTCTTATAAGTGGATTTACACATTGGTTCAAAGAAAAAAGAGCCCACACTCCTAGGTGATTCGATCTTGTGCTAAGTGCGGAAGATTTACGGAGACTAAACTACAAAGGTAATCTCTAAATTAATTTAATTTGCATTACATTTAGAATACGATCCAACGATGAAATTTAAAAAAAAAAAAAAAAAAGTTCCGCAAATACATTTATTTTCAAAATGGTTATTTTTCCCTACACAAAGACCCACCCAGAGAATGGAACACACCGCGATCTAAAGAAGACAACTTAGCTTGTTGGATAAAGAACAAAATAGGCATGTATTTAGACACCATACTTCTAACCAATCTTTTTTTCTCACTGGACCCCAAACCCCTAGCATTCCAAGACAAAGCTATCATTAAAAAAATAGAAGCCCTAACCCTTCGCTGACCATAATTACTGTCCCCCCGAATCTACTCTACTTGCATTATCCTCTTCCTCTCTTGAGGCTATAATCTCCACTATTTTCTTCTCATTGCTGTTGAATTCAAAGCCCAAATCCACACCCATCTCTATTACCTTTTATGTCTCTTCATCTTAGTTCCAAACTTCCTTCACAGCATCTGATCCATGACCAGCATTGTTAAGTTCTTGATGTAATATCAAAGGGCCTCCAAAAGATCTTTTAGACCTTAAATCAACTTCCAGAGTAACTCCATTCTCAATAACCTTTGCAATCTCCTCATCTAAATTCCAAACCACCTTATTGACTAGGATAGAGTGATATTTCTTGCCAGTTCCTTGATGGGAGGCTACAAAGATGATCCTAAAGCTCTTTGTGTTCACATCATAGATGTTCAGAGGCAAACCATCTCTCTCATCACTACTACTCTTCGATGAGATTGATGTTTGGGATTTTGTCCACCATTCTCACCTATATAGGCACAAGAATTCCATGTGCAGGAGCTTGAATATTAGACCTGTCAACTTTACCTTCTTCTAACGAGTTGAATCTAATGACACTCTATGGACTTGAAACACCTTTAATTTGAGAGTCTGGTCCCATTTGGGTGTGGTTCGCCACCCTTCAAAAATTCGATAGGCCCCAAAGAACCACAATACATTTGGCCCTTTATTGGCTTCATCAACCTGATTATTAGAGTCTAGCAAAAGACCTTCTATCCTTTTCTGCATATGTTAAAATCTTCCCTTTCTTCAACGATTGACTCACGCCCCAATAACCTTTCTAAATCCCCATCTGCTTGACTCTCATTGAGACCCCTCTCATGACTTCTGCTTGGGCCATCTTGGTTACTATGAATGAATAAAGGCCCACCAATTTGACCATCCAAAACTCCCCTCTTTGAGCACTCACCCCTAAGAATTCGAAAGGTGGGCCGAGGCCCATTTATCTTGTCAGAGTCAGATGAAGAATCATAAGGTTTTTTTTTTTTTTTTTTTTTTTTTTTTTTTTTTTTTTTTTTTTTGTTTTTGTTTTTGTTTTTGTTTTTTTGAAACATAACCAAACTTGGGAAAGAATTACCCAGAAAGAACAAAACCAGGGCAAGAGCCTTGCCACACAGAGTCTCTGGAAGAAGAGACAGCTAAAGAAGTGAGGCTTTTTGACCTCTTCAACGCCTTTTTAACCTTTGTTCTTTTCTAAATTCAATTCTACATTCATACAAAAAAAGGCAAAGGTTTCACCTTTGTTTTACGAACCCTGCATCCCATACCTTTGTCTAGAGGCTTTTTGACACCAACAACATCACTTCTTACCTTTTCAAGCCTAGAAAGGTAAAACTTGACCCGTTTCCCTCCTATATCTTCTCTGACATAACTATTTTATGAAGTTTTCGAACCTCTAACCTCCCTTCTATCTTATTTTCACACATCATGATCAGTATCTTTTCCTTATCTTTTTCCAAGACAAAATTGCCTTTAGCCTCGACCTCTTAGGAGGCACAAACCTCCTCCTCACTAGATGGCAAGTCAACACTTTCCTTATTCTATAAAAAACTCGAACCCGTTCTTTGAGGTTTGACATCCAAATTCAAAAATTGCCCCATCTAATCGAAGTCCATCAGAGCTTGGTCTTCCTTTATTTTGACCACCATAGATCCATCTCCGACTGTCACTTTGATCCTACTGGGAGCCTTCCGATCATGTGGTATTAGAATATTAGAACCAATATTCTCCCTCTATCTAATATATATATATATATATATATATATTTTGAAAATGTACCTTCCTCTGTCGTATGATAATCGCCTACCAAGTTCCCTAGCTTCATGAAAAAAGCAGGACACCAGTAATTTAAAGGAATGCCAAAAACCTTAATCCAGGTTATTCTTGAATGAGAGATGAATGAACTAGACCATTGTACCATCCAAATAAAGCAATCATCCAAAAAAAAAAAACGATTATGTATGAACTCGTCCCTTTCAAATTTAGTCTCAAAACACCATAGAATTCTTTTGTCACCTAAGAAAGAATTTGAGAAAGAAAAGCCTCTAGAACTTAACCTTTAGTTCACATTGGAAATTTTGGGAAGTTCTTTAGCTCTTTGATACTCATTTTTTGTGTCATTACCAAATTGCTATTATCGAAAGATTATTTATAATTAAAAGTTCCTACACAATGTGCTATAACTAGCAAAAGACTAGTAAAGCGGTAAGCGAGGGTATTGTTCCGTAGGGAGGTATCATCCGTCAATCGTATCGAGTTATAGTGTTATTGAAAGCATGTAAATAAGAATGTGGATGTGGTGAGAATGTTGTGTAAGGTGTAAAGAAAAGAATGCAAATAAAAACAAAGAGAATATGGAGGGGTGGGAATGGTATTTAAAGTGACAAATAAAAGGGTAGCTATGAGAGATGTAGGATCATGGTCATACAAGGTAAATGAGTTCAACATACACAAGTGCACACCTAGTTGATTATTAGACAATTAAGTTCATCCAATTCAAGTTATGGGCTCGTTCTCACAATTAAAGAGTTCCGAAACCAAATCATCTATTATTATGAATCATTCGTTGATTAAGGAAACCAAAATCTATTCTTACCACCCCAAAGGTCATGGAAAAACATGTGTCTTAAGGTCAAAGACCCATTAAGCTCATGAACATAAAGCCAAAACCTATTCTAGCATGATTATGCATAAAACAAGTTTCATCCATTCTTTTAGAGCTAAATGGTCAAGACTATACCTGGAAGGTCATCCATGGAGGTACAATCCTAACCCACATACATTTAAACCTATCTAAACAAGGCATTTACACACCCATGCATATCAAGATAAGAGATTATCAATAATAACAAGAACAAATCAAAACTAAATCAGAATTAAAAACAAATCATTCATAAATAAGCACATGTGAATGTTTACAATATTCCCCAAGTGGGGATTACACATAAGAGAAAACAAGAAATACAAAGAGAAGAGTTTAAAGGAGACAACCCTTGAAGAAATCCCTCCAAGTTCTCCATGAATCTCTAGCTTGAAATTGGTCCAAGACCTCTCCTTTCTCCTTGCAATCTACTTCCAAATGTAGTGGAGGATGTGTGGAAGGTGGATGTGGTGAGCTTCCCATGGAGGAGAACCTCCATGGGAGCTTTGAAGGCCTCTCTCTATTGTTTAGGTGAAGAAGATGAAGTGTGGGTTGCTGTGGTGTTTCTTGTGTCAAGAGAAGATAGGAAATAGGTGAATTTATAGTGTTGGGAGGTTATGGCACGAAATGGGTATCAAGTGTGTTGCAGTTTGGCACGAGGCGACAGCAATTTTCGTGATTTAAGTGCCACGGTTAGGTTTCCAGCCTCGTGCACGGTTACGAAAATGTGCATATCTCACTCTAGAAAACCCAAAATTGTGATCCATAAAAACCACTGTGTTAGGTTTATAGTTTGTGTTGGCATGTATTCCATATCAAAATATGTTTCTTTTTTAATGTTTAGTGGTCCATATGTTGAAGATTTAAGAAGACGAAGAAAGTCTTGGCCACAATTCATGCAAGATGCCGGCTTCAAAGAGATATGTGCTTTATTGATCATCAAAGGCAATATAAGACCTCATATCTCTTACAAGGCTAGGCACACACACACACACACACACATGGCATCCTTGTGTGTTACTTCATGGTTAAACATCATTTATATATCACTTTCACACACTTGATAATATATGCTCATGCATTTATACTATCTTGACAAACTTTGCTTATTATATGTTCTAGGACTATGTCTAGGAAATAGCATATGTGTGTGTCTTTGTGTTTGTATATTTCCATATTTTTGTATTTGGACTTGAATATGCTCTATTATGATTCCTTATTGAGTTCCGGTCATTTCGGTTACTCATTCATTTAATTTCGAGTCCAAACGATGTAGCTACGCTACTTTTCGTTCTCATTCGCTGAGTTGACTTCATTGTCGTTTTCCAAGATGATTTCTCAACCATTTTTCAAAGTTGTGTAGTCTTCATTGTGCGTGAGGGAGTCACGGTTTGTAATCCAAAAATAGATTCAAAATCAGAGTTCGGATGCCTAAGATACGGCTGAAGAACGCAAGGGAGCGCGCAAGAGGAGAGCGTGGCCAAGAGGCCATGTGGCCCAAGCCGTGTGGGAGCCGTGGGACCCACGGCCAGAGGACCCCTCTGGTCCCGTGTGGCCCACGTGTCCCCCATGGGGTGGGTGACGTGGCCACCTCTGATTGGCCCGGAAAATCTCTCTCTCTCCTTCTTTTAAATTCCCTCCATTCCCTCCATTTTATTTCCAAGAAGAAAAAATTGAAATCCCATCAGATTTTCTCTCCAATTTTTCTCATCTTCAAATCATCATAACTTTCTCATACGAACTTGAAATTGAGTGATTCAAGTTGGAGATTGTTCGTAATCAAGTCCTCTACCTTTTCCGATCAACTTTTCTAGTGGTTGCACACAGAAAACCGAACCAGCTCGAGAATCCAAGGTAGTGTTCATATCTTTGAGATTTCTTCTTTTATAACCTTCAATTACCTTGGGGTTTCTTCTTCTATATGTATGTGTATGTATTATGAATACTATAGAGAAAGATAACTTCATAATCAATCTTAATCAAAAGTCTAATTAGAGACATATGTGAACTAGTTTCTTAGATTCTAGGTTTTTCACATGCTTGAGAGTTGTATTGTGATTTGATTGATATCTAGGATTATTTGTGGATTGATTGATGTATTTTATGATTAATAATCCTCACATGTGCTTAGATCCTCTTATTGAACAAATCTGGGATTAGCACTTGTGTTTGTGTATTTAGAGACTAATAGGATTTAATTGACTATTCATTATATCCTTGCTCTAAATCTTTGGCTAGAATATTCATTGAATATATTTTGTGATTCTAGCATTTTTGTGTATGTTTATGACATCTTGAATATGTGCTTCTTGTATATGATTTATTCAAGTGTTATGTGTATGAATGAAACTATGAGCTTTTATGTTAGGTGTTTTTCACATGCTCTAGGTTTAATTCATGTTTTGGCATCTAGACTACTTTACTTGTGTTCTCACATGTTTAGGTATAGTTGTTCCATGGAATGTATTGATCACATGTTCTATGTTGTATTGATTGTTTGCATCATTTGTATTCACATGATCACACTAGGAAGTCCTTGTAAAAGGCATAAAGTCTTGACTAGGACAAGGTGTCCGGATAGTCAAGCAAGGAAGTCTTGGTTAGGACGTTAGGTCCGGATAACCAAGCAAGAAGTCATGGCTAGGATCGGGAAGGTCTGGATAGTCATGCATGGGAGGCTCCCTAGAGACATGAGTGCCTTGGATAGGGAGTTGGCTATTATATTGGTAGGCCTAGGCATATGGTTAGACATAGACTCTAAAAGAGCGGGGTACACGGGAGGTGTATGCACTCTTGAGGAATTTCTAATCTTCCATCGATGTTGGTTTTGTGTGTTGTCTAATATATGGTGGTTTCGCATCATTGAGGGATTTCATACTTTCCAATAGGGTTGGGTAGACTTAGACTCCATGATGCAGTAAAATCTGTGTTCAATTTACTAAGAAAGTTCGTTCACTGGGATCGGCGATTTTATCAGTCACAACCAATTAATCTAGCAAAAGGTTACTCTAAATGCGAAAACTAAATTGCATAATGCTTTTCTTTGGAAGATTGTTTAACTCTAAAATTAACCTAAATTATGACTACTTGAACTAAAAATCAAATCAAAGAATAATCAAATCAAAGAATGAATATATGGAGAGAAATACTAGGGAATCGATGCACCTTTCTTAGACACTCAATGCTCTCAATTAGAATCAATAAACACTTCAATAAAGTTTAGGGCTTGTTTTGATAAACAATTAAGAACGAATCTCCTTCCCACCACTCGCACAAAGGCCATGTGTCAAGTGATAGTAACGAAATCCTTTGGAACAAAACTCTAAGCCAAATCAATGCAACAAGGCCATGCAAACATTAACTTTCAAATCTATTAAGCTTATGATTGTGATTTAAATGGAAAGGCCATTCACATCTAAACCCTAATCTCATGGATAAACTAAATCACAAACTCATATCAATTGAGGCCACAAAATAATATGAATCAGTAATGTAGAGCAATTAATTCAATAGACAAGACTAAAACCCAATTGATTAACAGAAAGATAGACTAATTGATTACAAAGAGTTATCCAAAATCGGTTACATCAATCCCCTAGTTAGAGGTTTAGTTACACATCAATGGAGAGAACAAAAACATAGAAGAGATGAAGATAGAACGCATTATGGTGAGATGCTTCTGACTTGATATCTCCGTCGTCTTCCTGCTCCCAGTAATCTTCTAATGATGGAATGAATGAAAGAATGAAAGAATGAAAGAATGGTGGTATGAATCTCGATCTGATTGTCTCTAGAAGTCGGCTCCTTTCTTTCTTTTTATAGGTCTTCTACAGTTTTGAGAAGACGAAGAGGCGGACCACCGCTCAACGTGCCGCTGAGTAGGCACGTGCATGGGCAGCGGAAATTTCCACTTCAACATTCTGGAATGGCTCGCTTGAGGGGTCGCTTGGGAGGCACTTGCCTCCTGAGCGTCATGGGCCGTGGAAATTAGGGATCCTCGACTGCCTAGTGTACCGCCGACGGTGCACTTGCATGATGAGCGGCCTGGCCCGCGGTAAATGGGGATTTTGGCCCTTTCTTCATCTTTTGACTCCATCATCTCCAAAATAAGATCCGATCAACATTTCTATGGAAAGAGACCTGCAAAGACTTAACAAACACATCAACCCACCAAAAGGACCCAAGAAACAAGCATAAACATAAGCAAAATGGGCAAAATATAAGTATAGAATTAGACTGATCACTCCACTAGGTTGGGTGAGCTAAAGATTGGTCACTTTGTGGATTCTCTATTTTTACCATCCAATATATATAGTACCCTAATAGTTGTATTTCAACCCGTGGATGTTTCCTCCTTGGAGGTTTTACCACGTTAAAAAATCTCATGTGTCAATTCTTTCTATCTCTCTTTTTGTATATGTTTATGTGTATGTTTTAATCTTGTGGTACAATATTCACTTGTGATATATTTGGAAGCAAGATTGTGTAAAGTGTGATTTGTAATCAATATTCATTTTGATCATTTTTGTATATACAATTCATTTGTGTAAATATAATTCTCTTATTTTTTGATTCTTTTGTATAGATGTTTTTAGATCGATATTTGTATATTCATTGAACATTAATATTATTACATGTATCCTTTGTTTTGGTTTTAACATATTTCCTTCATTGGCAAGTTGTAGTAGTTTTACTTAGTATACTTACATTGTAATATTCAAAACACAACTTGTGGAATTTGATCTTAATTGAATATCTTGTATATAAGATACATTGTTTGTTGGTATATGTTTTGTAGACTAAGGGTGGTGAATTGAGCATACGTGTGTTAATTGTTTTCTCATAACAATCATGTTTAAGGTTAATTTGTATGCTCACCAAGGTTTTGATATAAGTCACGAAAGAGTTTTTAAAACTAGTGTGTCAACCTATTCACCCCCCTATAGGTTGTTTAGTATAACCTTGTAGGTATTTTCACGCTGGAAAGAAGACATTCAGGGCTTTTCAAATATATGTTGAGCTCATCGTGGTTCGATCTAAGGAGAGAGATGTGGCCCCCGAAATATGGGTGTTCTGCATGGGCATATGCAATGTCAGCCTATTAAGGCATTAACCTTTGGAAAACAGAGTTGACCAGTGCCACGGTCTCAATGTCGCGTTATGGCTCAACGGTGGATCCACCGTGGAACTATGGTTTTGCTTGCCACGGTTGACCACGAATCACACCGCGGTTTGCGTCAATGGCGAGGCCACGATAACTCTGCATGGCTTCCATTCTTGACTTCTTTTTGCTCATCTTAGCTTCCCAAACTTGACTTTAAGTGCAAAACCTCATTTTAGGGAATATGTATCTACACAAAGCTCAACAAACACATTATATACAAAAATATGCTCAAAAACGAGAACAAACGATAGGAAATGGGGACCTTAAATAGGTATATAAATCATCCGATCACTCTCCAATAGCACACCTATCAAGCCACTCAACCTTATTCGACTAGACATTCCAAGACATCGACACCATATTTTCTCCCTTCTCCACATTCATCTCATGGTCCTTGTTTTGAACTCCGCTCACCACCTCCGCAAAAGACTGATTTCCTCGATAAAACTTCTTCTGGAAACTGCTAACCTTGCCCATTTCGGCAAAGACCTCCTAACCGTAACCTTTCTTGAAAGTAGAGTCCTTCTTTTGTTCCAACCAAACTCAACCACCTTCGAGCTAATCGGCCAACCATATACATGCATTCCATTCGTCATTTTCACCACCTTGCTTGCTTCTTCCACAGTTTCAAACCTAAGGAAAACAAATCAGCACTTTCTTAAACTAGTTTTAGAAGATAAGTAAACATCCCTCACCTTCCCAAAAGGTTTGAAAATTCCTCATAGACCATTTGAATCCACAACAGGATTGATGTTATCAACAAAGATTGAGTGCAGATTCATCCTAAAATCTCTTCTCTCCCCATAACCAGAAGTATTGGTCCTCCTCTTCTCACCATAACTGAAAACTTTAGCACTTTTCCTCACACCTTGGCTGAAACTTTGAGAGAGTCTCTCTAGCTTTCTCTCTCTATCTTTTAGAATCGCATATGTCTTGCTTCTCTAAATTGTTTTGCTCTCTCTTGATCAATGATCGCGCTTTAAATGTTCACATTTAGCGCTCCATTTTCCTATCTTTTTGTACTTGTTTCTCAGGTAAAACCGGGTATTTAACGGAATAAATAAGTGTTTCAGGAAATTAGGGAAGTTCAGGGGCAATTGTGTAATTTTGGACAAATCAGGGGTAAAAGTGCAATATTCGGATTATAATTGCAGATTCTGCAATTAAGGGAAAAAAAAGGGGAGCAAATTGTAATTTACCATCAAACGCATAGCGCAGCAGCCACGTCACGCTTCAGAACGGCATCGTTTTGGAGGGGTTGCGTCACGCTTGATATCAGGTCGTCTTCTTGCTCTAACCGGGTCGACCCGACCAGCGATAGACCCAGTTCAGACCCAACAGACCCGACTTGCAACCCGAAATTTTTCGGCCACTTTCTGATGATTTTTCTAATGGTTTTCAGCCCAGATCGACGGCCACAGTCCTCCCGGTCCCATTGCACTCACTTTTGGCCTCTCATGCACGTGATTTTCCTAACCTCCAAGTCCACCAACTTCCATGGATGTTCAAGCCTTCAAGCTTGATTCCAGCGAGTTCTTGCACGCCCAAACTCGTCCAAACTCGCCAAGATTCAGTGGTTTCATGCCGTAGGAATATTCCCGCAGTCCAGAAGGTTAGAACTCACGGCTGACCTTTGTAAATGACCCGGCGACTTTCGACGGTGGGAACAAACCCACGAGACAGGGGAGACAAGCCCGCCGAAGCAACCGACTTGGAGATATTTCGTCCAAAACCATGCCCAAACCTTCCCTACTATATATATTCATCTTTCCCAACCTTAAACACAATCCCCAAATATCCAAATAACCCTACTATCACCTAAATAGCTTAGCATAACCCCTAATGTCCAATTAAATGCCTAAACTAGCCTAAATTACTTTAGAATAATCCTAGATTAGCTTAGACAACCCACCACCTCAACACTACATGGTTCATGTGGAATTCTAGCTTGGAAGAAGAAGGCTTGGTGCTCTATTGAAGAACAAGAAGCTTTCCTACTTGTGGTTTCTTCTTACTTTTACTTCTCTTCCATTTATTTGTAATTCATGAACATGTATGTGTAATATACTTTAAATGTTGAGGAATGGATTTTATATGAATTATTCTTGTAGTTAATTCATCTTATCTTTACCATATCCATCTTGAGTGATTAACTGTTGAATTGAATTAGATTGAATGTATACATGTTGTTAATTGATCACTAGTAACATGTAAACTTTGTTTTCCAACATTGATTAACTCTAGTGGTAAGAATTTGGTTAGTATTTGCATGTCCATGCATATTAACCAGTTCATGTTCTAGGATTGTAAACCTCTCTATTATTGTCATTCTATATCCATAGTTGATGGTAATTGAGTGGTAGGATTATATTGCATATTCCATAGAACAATAGGTGCTTAATTGAGATCAATTAATATATTCCTCATCATTTGCATCTTAGCTCTTGCATAACCTTGCAAGAATTAGTTAGTTAGGTTAGTTAATGATAAATTAGTTAGTTGTAGTTAATTAGTGTAACTTAATTATATTGCTTTAGTGGTTAATTTATTTATTTGCTTTAGTTGCCATCTAATTAGCTTAGGTTAATTATATTGTCATTGTAGTATATAGATTGCGTATCCTAGATCATAGGATCCGCATTGCTTTTAATTCTCCGCATTAGTGTAATTGCATTAGTTTAGTTTCTAGCTTACTTGCGACCATCTCATTTACATTTCCATGCATTTGTAATTATTGTAAATATAGTAATTAGCTTAATTATTGTAAGGTTCATGATTTGTATTGGCTTGATTCCATTGCAAAACACTTCATACTTGTATTAGTTGTTGCTTAGGATACTCTTTGAAGAAAAGAAGCTTAAAAGGTGAAGAGCAACGTCTAGTGCAAAAGTCGTCTTCAAGAGGTGAAAAGCGTCAAAGGTATATCTTGACTCCTATCCTCTTGCAAGGCGTTAGCGCACACACACACAATTCATACATGTGTGTCCTTGCATCGTGGTTCAAACATTTGGTATAACACATTCACACATCTCATAGTATGCTCATGCATTGATCTTGTATAGACAAACATTGTATAATTGCATGCTTTGTGACTATCTCTTTGATATGGCATGCTTGTGTGAATATGTGTTTATTTGTTTGTGTATTTTGTGTTTTGGACTTGAACATGTTCTTATTTGATGCCTTATTGAGTTCCGGTCGTTTCAGTTACTCATTCATAAGGTTTCGAGTCCAAACGATGTAGCTACGCTATTTTTCATTCTCATTCGTTGAGTTGACTTTATCATCATTTTCCGAGATGATTTCTCAACCATGTTTCAAAGTTGTGTAGTCTTCGTCGTGCGTGAGGGAGTTACGGTTTGTAATCCAAAAACGGATTTGAAATCAGAGTTCGGATGCCCAAGATACGGCTGAAGAACGTGAGAGTGCGCGAGAGAGTTAAGAGTGGCCAAGAGGCCACGTGTGCCACGCCGTGAGGGAGGCCGTGGGGCCCACGGCTAGAGACCCTCTCTGGTCCCGTGAGGCCCACGCGCCCCCACGGGGTTGGTGATGTGGCCCTCTCTTATTGGCCCTGAAAACTCTTCTCTCTCTTCCTTTTAATCACTTCTCCTTCCCTCTAAAACTTTTGAAGATTTTGAATAACACTTGAACATTTCTGCAGAATTTTCTTCAATTTTAGTTTTAGTATTTTGATCATATCTTTCTCATACGAACTCGAAATCAATCGATTCAAAAGCCAAAATTGTTGGTCTTGAGGAGAGCTACAAAGCCCAAGCATTTCTAGAGGCAGCTGACTTTGTCATTGTTCCCAGTTGCTTGATTTTCAGTACGTGGTCAGGTTGTTTGTTCAACTTCTTCTTTTTCATTTCATCTTTGATCATCTCTTTGATTCTTACTATTTGATTGATGAAATATGATAAGAAAGATGTTAGATCATATGCTAGGGGTGTTTGATCATTTGTCAATTGAGTTTTAGATTTGTGATTTTTCTTAAACATATATGTGCTAAACTTGATTTTGTTTTAAATTGATTCTAGAAAATGTATATATGATATGTCTCATATTATTTTCTAGGTTTTATTTCATGATCTAAGAACTAGGTTTTTAGTGTGATATATTGAATATTCATACCTTGTTCTTATTGATTTACATGTCTTGATTTCTAGATAATTTTGTGATTGTGTGTTGGAAGCATATTCTAGATTGTCATTGAACATGTACATTTTGCTTGATTGATCATCTAGCTTAATTTGTTTGTGTTTGCATCACTTGCATCACGTAGATCATAGCCTTACATTAGGTTGAAGTCTCTAGCAAAGTGAGTGAAGCTTTGTGGATAGAGCAATGAAGTCTTGATTAGAGTCGGGATGACTTGGATAATCAAGCAAGGAAGACTTGTCTAGGGTCGGGAGAATCCGGATAGGCAAACAAGAAATCTTCCTATAGACGTGAGCGTCTTGGATAGGAAGTTGCTTTCTAGAGGTGTAGGATACATCTCGAATAGGAAGTAGGCTTGCTGATTCACTAGCCCGAGGGTAGATTAGGAGTTGATAGCTTGAGTGTGTAAGTCCTTTTTCACATAGTGGATTGCTTTGCCGATGGTTGTGGTATCAACCCGTGGATGTTTCCTCTTTGAGGTTTTACCACGTAAAAACACTTGTGTTCATTTTTGTTTTTATTTTTCTTTATCTTCCATATCTTGCATTGATTGCATATCTTGTAAATTGATTAACTCTTGTATTAGTGAAATCAATTCATTTGCTAAATCTAATCAAGTGTACATTTTCTTGGTTATATTCCGCATTATTTTTAATATTGGAAGAATTTGGAGTCTATACCTATTCACCCCCCCCCCCCCCCCCCTTTCTAGGTATATTTACACTACTACTTAAGGGAAATTTCAATTATAACATAAGACGTAGAACCGACTTTACGTGTACCAACCAACCATCCTCCCTCGTGGGAACGATACCCTTACTCGTAACCACTATACGTGGCCATCAATTCGTATACTTGCGAAAAGGGTAGAAATACACTCACACGCATGTACCATCATTTACCGATAGTAATAGAACTATCGTGTGTCCCGCGTGCGCTGATCAAGTTATTGGCGCCATTGGGGATATTTTATTAGAACATTTACGTGTGCATCAATCATGTGATGTGGCATCTAAAAGGATCGATGGGTTGATGGGGCTGGTTCACTTTGCCCCAGTGTCCACATTAGTAGTGGCATTTGATAGATCCAAAGATACAATGTAGATGTTCAAGTCTTTCCTCTTATTCCATAAGAAGATATTGTGTGAAGTTCTCCCAAGGTCTTTAGGGTATTCAAAATCTTCAAAGCTTCAGTTGAACTTTTATTTGATAAAAAATTCAAGTGCCTCAAAATAGATTGGGGGGGGGGGGGGGGGGTGAATATGAATATCGATAGCTTTACTTCCTTGTCTTGAAATATATGTACGTGATCAGTCTAATTCTATGCTTATATTTTGCCCTTTTTGCTTATGTTTATGTTTGTTTCTTGGGTCCTTTTGGTGGGTTGATGTGTTTGTTAAAGTCTTTGTAGGTCTCTTTCCATAAAAATGTTGATCGGATCGTATACCAGAGATGATGGAGTCAAAAGATGCAGAAAGGGCATTTTTCCCATTTTCAGCGGCCCATGCCGCCCATCATGCAGGTGCACCGTCGGCGGTGCACCAGGCGCCCTTGAAGCCTTCCTTTTCCGCGGCCCATGCCGCTCAAGAGGCAAGTGCCTCCCAAGCGGCCCCTCAAGCGAGCCATTCCAGTTTGTTCTGCTTAGCTTTTCCGCTGCCCATGCATGTGCCTACCCAGCGGCACGTTGAGCGGTGGACCGCCTCCTCATCCTCTCGTTACTGCAGATGACCTATAAAAAGAAGGAAAAAGAGAAAATAAAAGGGTCGACATATAGACACAACGAGAGAGTTTTAAAACACCACCATTCATTGATTCTTTTCATTCATTCCATCAGAGGAGATTACTTGGAGCAGGAAGATGACGGAGATCTCAAGTCAGAAGCATCACACCATAATGGGTTCTATCTTCATCTCTTCTATGTTATTGTTCTTTCCATTGATGTATAACTAAACCTTTATTAGGGGATTGATGTAACCAATTTTGGACAACTCTATGTAATCAATTAGTCTATCTTTTTGTTAATCAATTGGGTTTTAGTCTTGTCTATTGAATTAATTGCTCTATATTATTGATTCATATTATTTTGTGGCCTCAATTGAAATGAGTTTGTGATTTAGTTTATCTTTGAGATTAGGGTTTGGATGTGAATGGCCTTTCCATTTAAATCACAATCATAAGCTTAATAGACTTGAAAATTAATGTTTGCATGGCCTTGTTGCATTGATTTGGCTTAGAGTTTTGTTCATAGGGATTTCATTACTATCACTTGACACATGGCCTTTGTGCGAGTGGTGGGAAGGAGATTCGTTCTTAATTGTTTACCAAAACAAGCCCTAAACTTTATTGAAGTGTTTATTGAGACTAATTGAGAGCATTGAGTGTCTAAGAGAGGTGCATCGATTCCCTAGTATCTCCCCATATATTCATTCTTTGATTTGTTAATTCGTTGATTCGATTTTTAGTTCAAGTAATCATAATTTAGGTTAATTCTAGAGTTAAACAAATTTCCAAAGCAAAGCATTATGCAATTTAGTTTCTTCGCACTTAGAGTAATCCTTGCTAGATTAATTGGCTTTGACTGATAGAATCGCCGATCCCAGTGAACGAACTTTCTTAGTAAATTGAACACAGATTTTACTGCATCAATTTTGGCGTCGCTGCCGGGGATTGGTATAGATTCTATTAGTTGGATCTAGTTAGTTTAGGTTAGGTAGTGTGTGTCATTAGATTTTATTTTTAGTTTTTAGTTATTCTCTTGTTTCATCTTACTTCGTGGTAGTTGTGTTTTTGGTGTTTCAGGTTTTACAGGTGTATGAATGGACGTCGTTCGCTTGGAGGTATTCTGATCCCTGCTAACGACGAGATTGACCGAGTAGGCCGAGTTGCTAGACAATTTGAAGAGTTAGATCCTTTTGTTGAGGATATGGGTGATCACGGTGAGCAACGTGACCGGGTTATTCGAGCTGAAAGAGAGGATCATGATGAACAAGGTGTTCAGAATAGACAGGAAATTCGAGACAATCCACCGGGTCCTCCAAGACGTGCACTAGAAGATGAGATCAGACTAATAAGAGAGTCTGGACAGCCTATGTTGGGAGACCAACCTCAGCCTATTGTGTTAGATGCCATAGCCAGGAGTTATGAGTTGAGGGGTAGCCATTTAAACATGCTGCCATCTTTTCACGATTTGGCAAAAGAAGACTGCCTCCAGTTTATGAAGGATTATCAAGCTACCGTAGGGAATTTCCCGATGGGCCGATTGACAGAAGAGCAGTTGAGGATGAGGTGTTTTCGGTATAGTATGAAGGACAAGGGCATCAAGTGGTACAATTCAGTAAGGGCAGGATCTTTGAGATCATGGGTTGATGTGTGCACTGCATTCTTCAACAGATTTTTCCCTGCTTCTAAAGCAAAAGAAGTCCGGATCAAGATGGCTAGTTTCAATGAAAAAGATGGTGAGTCGTTCCTTGAAGCATGGTCGCGATATAAGGAGCTGTTAGATCAAATTCCCCCTCACATGGTGACAGAGGAGTACAAAGTCCGCACTTTTTATGATGGATTGACACCTTTCACACAGAATAATGTTGACAACGCCTGTGGGGGTATCATTACCAGGAAATCTGCTTTAGAGATTGCTGAGATCTATGAAACTTTGGCTCTAAACTCCCAACATAGAAGTTCAATGGTCAGAAAGGGAGGTAAGTATGAGGTCAACCAGACAACTGGGGTGGAAATTCAGATGGTGAATCTAGCTAAGCAAGTACAAGCTATGATGGCCCAAAACTCGATTAGGGCTCAACAGCAGTTAAGGGTGAACTCAGTGCAAGATGGAGATGGGATACCATTTGAGACAGAGGAGGTTCAAGCTTTCAATTACCAAAGAGGGAGGAACGATCCTTACTCGAATACCTACAACCCTGCATGGCGTAACCATTCGAATTTATCTTATTCTGACCCTAACACTGCTCTTAATAGTCATCAGCTCATTCAACAGAACACTCAGGGAACAAATCAAGGAGGGTACAACAGAGGCACTTACCAAGGTCAAGGTTCCAATAGTCAACCTCAACAATGGAACAATGCAGCTAATAGAGACAGTACCACCTATCAACCGAAGAAGAGATCCTTGGAAGAAATTGTGACATCCCTTGCTGAGAATACAGAGCGTTTCTCACGTGATACAAATCAGATAATTAACAACGTTGAGGCATCCATTAAGAATTTAGAAACACAGATGGGGCAAATAGTCGACGCAGTCCGCAAGAATGAACCAGGAAGGTTTCCTAGCCAATCAGAGTAAGCCAAGGCATTGACTGTGTTGAGAAGTGGGCGAGTGTTAGACACTGAAGTTGTCAGGGGGCAACAGAAAGAGGGCACCAGAGAGGTGAGTGAGAAGGAGACTAACGCAGAAGAAGAGGTAGTGGTAGAGACACCCAAGAAAACCTCAGTTTTACACAAGTCATCAGACCCTTATGTTCCACCCCCTACATATGTTCCACCAATTCCTTTTCTTGGGAGGCTTAAAAGGGACAAGCTCAGCAAGGCTTTCAAAGAAATTTTTGATGTTCTGTCCAAGGTACATGTGAACTTGCCTTTACTTGAGATGATAGAAAAGATGCCTGCCTATGCAAAATTTTTCAAAAGCCTTCACACCAACAGGTAGAAATTTGGGCCGAATCATCAGGAATACATAGCAGGTAGTGCTAGTGCAGTTTTGCAGAAGGAACTTCCTCCCAAGCTGAAAGATCCGGGCAGTTTCTGCATCAATATCACGGTAGGAGGTACCCAACTTGAAAGAGCAATGCTAGATTTAGGTGCCAGTATTAATTTGATGCCGTATTCTATTTACAAGCAGCTAGGGTTAAATGAGTTGAAGCCTACAACAATGTCACTTCTGTTAGCAGATGGTTCGGTAAGATATCCGAGAGGGCATGTTGAAGATGTTCTGGTCCAAGTTGGGAAACTTATAATTCCTGCTGATTTTGTGGTATTAGACATGGAGGATGTGAGCAAAGAGACTAACATGAGACCTGTTCTTTTGGGTAGACCGTTCATGGCAACAGCAAAGACATTTATTGATGTGCAGAATGGAAAACTGTCAATGACAGTGTTAGATGAGACAGTGGAGTTCAAACTTTTTGAAGCATCATCATACCCTGCCGGAGCTGATGATTGTTCATTCATCGAGGTTCTAGACCCTGGGGTTGATGGAGTATTCAAGGATGAGGATTTGGCAGATTGGGATTGGGATGATCAAGACGACATGACTGAAGATAGTTCTGAACTAGCTGAAGAAGAAGTTGAAGACTTCCAAGTTTCAACTGTCAGTTTTGCCAATGATCCACCACCAAAGTTGGAGCTCAAGGAGTTACCAACAACTCTGAAGTATGTGTATCTAGGTGATAATGAGACATACCCGATAATTGTTGCTTCAGAATTGTAGAGTACCGAGGAAGAAAGGCTCATTGGGGTTCTACAGAAACATAAGTCAGCTATAGGATGGTCAATTGAAGATATCAAGGGAATCAGTCCAACAATTTGCATGCACAAGATATTTCTCGAAGAGGAGTCTAGACCGTCAAGAGAAGCCCAGAGGAGATTAAATCCGATAATGAAAGAGGTAGTGAAGAAAGAGGTCCTGAAACTTTTACAAGTGGGGATAATTTATCCCATATCAGACAGTAAGTGGGTCAGCCCGATTCACGTGGTTCCTAAGAAATCAGGTATTACCGTGGTTGGCAATGAGCAGAATGAGTTGGTTCCACAGAGGTTTCAGACAGGATGGAGGGTGTGTATCGACTACAGGAAGCTGAACACTGCTACTAGAAAAGACCACTTCTCTCTTCCATTCATAGATCAGATGCTCGAGCGATTGGCAGGGCACAGTCACTATTGTTTCCTCGACGGGTACTCAGGTTACAATCAGATAGCTATCGCACCAGAAGATCAAGAAAAAACTACTTTCACTTGTCCATTTGGGACATTCGCATACAGAAGGATGCCATTCAGTCTCTGCAATGCACCAGGTACTTTTCAGAGGTGCATGATGTCAATATTTTCAGATATGTTGGAAGAGATCATTGAGGTATTCATGGATGACTTCTCAGTGTTTGGGGATTCATTTGATTTGTGTTTGCACAACCTTACCTTAGTCCTTAAGAGATGCGAGGAGAACAATTTGGTGTTGAACTGGGAAAAGTGCCATTTCATGGTACAACAAGGGATAGTTCTGGGACATGTGATTTCAAGAAGAGGAATTGAAGTGGACAAAGCTAAGGTGGAGGTGATCAGTAGTTTACAGCCTCCAAAATCTGTGAAGGATGTAAGGTCGTTTCTGGGACATGCAGGTTTTTACAGAAGATTTATAAAGGATTTTTCGAAGATAACAAGGCCCTTATGTTTGCTTCTACAAAAAGAAACTGAGTTCGAGGTGACTGAAGAGTGCATGGTAGCTTTTAACACTTTGAAGAGTGCATTGACCACCGCACCAGTAATAATTCCGCCTAATTGGGAATTGCCCTTTGAATTGATGTGTGACGCTTCGGATTATGCTATCGGAGCAATTTTGGGGCAGCGAGTAGATAAGGTTCCGCACGCAATATACGATGCTTCTCGAACCTTAAATGACGCTCAATTGAACTACTCAACAACTGAGAAGGAGCTCCTAGCAGTAGTCTTTGCATTGGAGAAATTCCGAACTTACTTGGTGGGCGCCAAAGTCATTGTATATTCAGACCATGCAGCCCTTCGTCATCTTCTTCAGAAAAAGGATGCCAAACCTAGATTGATTCGGTGGATCCTCCTGCTACAAGAATTTGACTTGGAGATACGAGACAAGAAAGGTAGTGAGAACGTGGTTGCTAATCATCTAAGCAGGTTAATACAGGTAAACTTGGATGAGGTAGACATATTGCCATTGCATGAGAAGTTTCCGGATGAACAATTGTTGGCTGTAATGGATAGTGAACCATGGTATGCTGATTTGGTTAACTATTTGGTAAGTGGGGTAGTCCCAGAGGATTTGAACTCACAAGGAAGAAAAAGGTTCATTACAAAAGCGAAAAAATACTTTTGGGATGACCCTTATTTGTACACTCATGGTCCTGATTCTGTGATAAGAAGATGTGTTCCTAAGTCAGAGCAGATAGACGTTCTGAAATTTTGTCACGAGCTGCAATGTGGAGGACATTTTGGTGCAAGAAAGACAGCTTTGAAAGTGTTGCAATCTGGATTCTTCTGGGAATCGTTACATAAAGATACAGTCCGGTTTTGTTTGGCATGCGACAGATGCCAACGTACGGGGAGCATAAGTAAGCGAAATGAGATGCCCTTAACTGGAGATTTGATAATAGAGCTTTTTGATGTCTGGGGCATAGATTTCATGGGACCATTCCCACCATCTTGTGGTTATAGTTACATCTTGGTAGCAGTTGACTATGTGTCAAAATGGGTAGAAGCAAAGGCCACAAGGAATAATGATGGTCAAACTGTGGTGAAATTTGTGAGGGAGACGACATTTGCAAGATTCGGGACTCCTAGAGCTATCATTAGCGATGGAGGTACACATTTTTGCAACAGATCCTTTGCTGCACTTTTGAAGAAATATGGTGTAAGGCATAAGGTTACTACACCATACCACCCACAGACTTCAGGACAGGTTGAGGTCAGCAACAGACAAATAAAGAGTATCCTAGAGAAGACTGTCAATTCCACTCGAAAGGATTGGGCGTTGAAGTTAGATGATACATTGTGGGCCTACAGGACAGCTTTCAAGACACCTATTGGGATGAGTCCATATAGGTTGGTCTTTGGGAAGGCGTGTCACCTTCCAGTAGAACTCGAGCATAGAGCCTTATGGGCGGTCAGGAAGTTGAACTTTGATTATGACAAGGCCGGTGAGGAGAGGAAACTTCAGCTGTGTGAACTCGAGGAATTTCGCTTGGAAGCGTATGAGAGTGCAAAACTATACAAGGAAAAGACTAAGTTGATACATGACAAGATGATAGTGCATAAAGACCTTCGTCCCGGTATACAAGTGCTGGTGTTCAACTCCCGGCTGAAGCTGTTTCCCGGTAAGTTGAAGTCTAGATGGTTTGGACCATTCAGGGTCACACAAGTTTTTCCCCATGGAGCTGTAGAAGTGCAAAACGAGAAGAATGGCAACATGTTCAAGGTAAATGGGCATCGGGTTAAGCCTTACATTAAGGATTTCGGAGCTGTCGTTCGATTGGAGGATTCCGTGCTTATAGAGCCGTAGAGCTCTCACACGTCTTGCCTAGACGCTAAATAAAGCGCTTGGTGGGAGGCAACCCACCTAGGTAACATTTTTTTTCTCTTTCGTTTATTTTCTTTAGATTAAATTGAGTCAGTAATTAGTGTGAGTCATTTGTTTAGTGAAGGATATTTTTCAACCTAGGTTTGGGGGAATCAAGATTTCCGGTTGTGTTGAGCTATGAGCAGATATGTTTTATATGTGTGTTGTTTGCCTTGATCAAACCAGGTAGAACTGCACGAATTATGGAATTAGCGCTTGGTAGACCGCCCAAGAGGCACAGTGTCCACACAGCGGGCAATATTTAATTGCAACACTGGAATGGCTCGCTCAAGGGACCGCTCAAGGGGCGTTGTGCATGGCCAGCGGTTAATGACGTTCTGATTCATCTCTATGATTTAACGCCGCCTAGACCGCCCAAGAGACAGCTGCACAAGCCACGGCCAAAATTCAATTGAATCACTGGTTTGGCTCGCTTGCTAGACCGCCCAAGTGGCGCGTACCTGACCAGCGGTACGCCCGGCGGTCACTTACGCAAAACGGTGCGTTTAGACCACAGGTAAGCATTTTTTTCTCTCTTTACTGCTGATCGGACCGCTGCCCATGCAGCGTGTCTCGTCAGCGGTTGGTCCAAATTTTGCCCTCCTCTATAAAAACTGGCGAGCAGTTTTGTAGGTCTTATTTGACCCACAAACGGCTGCGCCTTTTGTTCTCTCTTCCTCCTTTTTCTTTTCTTCTCTCCCAATTTCTCTCCATAGTCTCTACTCTCCTAAGTTTCGACTACAAGGTATGCTCTCTCTTCTCTCTTCTATTTTGCTTTAATGACATTAACTTATGAAGTTTTGATTTTACAATGTGGTATGAAGAGATTGAGAGTTTTTCATGCTCAAATTCGGATTCTATGTTTTAATCACCAATGGGCTTTGTTCAAATTGATCTATTTAGCATGATTAAGTTTATTGGGTTGTGTTTTTCACTTAGTATATAAGGAATTCTGAAAATTGTTGTTCTTAGGAGAGTTTGAATGTTTTTGCTTGAATAATGGTTGCCATGCTTGATTTTGAAGGATATATTTGGTTTAGATGAACTTGCATGTGATTTATTTGGTCTTGCATGTGATTTATTTGGTGTTGCATGTGATTTATATGGTATTATAAACATATTTGGAGCTGAATTTTGAAACGAAATGCTGCCGAATTTTTGGTAGAAATTGTGTAATTTTGGCTTGTGTTATCTGCAGATGGCAAGGACTGCTATAGGGAAGCGTCCTCAGGTCAGTACATCCGATAAGGGGAAACAAAAGGCATTGCCAAAACAAGCACAACACAAGGACTTTAAGAGTCGGTTTAGCAATTTCCTCAGGCGACCTTGGATTATTGAGAGGGGAATTGATGTTGAGAGTTTGGTACAGACACCTGTTCCACAGATGGTTACAGACCGCGGATGGGGTGGATATGTTGCACGCCCACCAAGGCCGAACAGGGGGATTGTGACAGAGTATTATGCTAGTGCTGTACCAGGGAGACTGTTGGTTGGAGAACCAGTTTTAGTGCAGGGTGTTGAGGTTCATATAACTCCGGAGGCCATTAATCAGTACTTTGACGCTCCGGAGGTGGCTATCAGTAACGGTCGAGGGATAGAGTAAATTGCAGATCTTGACCCCTATAGAGGACGAGTGGCTGCAGGCCTTAGGATGGATGGACAGGCGGAATGGGGTACATTAGTGAAGCTGTACCAGCGCGACACGCATGCCGATGTTGCCTTTTGGAACCTTTTCTTGACATACTCACTGATGCCATCTCAGCACCGTTCAGAGATCTTTTATGACCAGGCCCGTGTGTTGCTACGTTTGAGGTCAGGTGGGCCTATCAATATTGGACGGGTGATTTTCAATGCCATTCAAGACGCCAGTGCGCACGATGACCAGTCCATGGTTTTTCCGTGTTTGATCACTGCTTTCTGTAGACAGGCAGGCATTGATGTGAGTGCAGGGTTAGAGAATCATGACCCGAGTATGATGAACTTGACGAACTGGAACCAGCAGTTAGTCCTGAGGGGCCTTCCTCCTATTGGAAATTATGGGGAGAGAAGACGTCGCAGAGAGGAGCGAGAGGCAAGAAAGGCTGAGGCAGCTGCACTTTTACAAGACCAGCCTCAAGGGGCACCACAGGCCCCTCAGATAGGCGGAGTTCAGCCAGGAGGTGATCCATTTACCACTCTTTTGCAGGCTATGCAGACGCATATGGATTTGCGCTTCGCGCAGTTGGAGGGTCGATTAGATACTCGTTTTGACACTATCGAGACTAACATAGAGGAGCTGTGTGGGATGCTGACTAGCCGGTCTTCTGTGGCTAGTGGGAGTGGAGTGCCATTTCAGCCCCCTATTTCTGACTAGGATCCTTTTGCAGCCGGTGGATCAGGTGTTGAGCCGCAGGACTTTGACCAGCGGACCCCGATTTTGAACTTTGATGATGAGCAGCAGATGCAGGATGACACGATAGACTCCGATCAGGGGACCGAGATCTTACAGCTCTCCGATGAGGATGGAGGAGATTAGCAGGCTATGATTTTTTTTTCTTTTTCTTTTTGAACTTTAATTTGCTTTTGTTTTTCTTTTGTTTTTCTTTTGTTTTTCTTGCCTGTCTTTTCTTGCTTGTCAACATTGAGGACACTGTTGAGTTTAGGTTTGGGGGTATGTTGAGTCTTAGGTCATGTTTTTCAGTGTTTTAGAGTCTGTCGTTCCTGCAGTAACCTTGATGAGATATTTTGGTATTTGACTTTGAAATGATATGCTTAAATCACTGGGTTTAAACTAACATCTTGCCACTTAGAGTATTGCATTGCATTTTCAAAATTTATGACATGCTCTGGATGTGATAGTGGATAGGATGCCTAGTTGGATTGCCATGATTAATAGTGGAGACTACCCTGTGAGTTCACTAAAGCCAAAGTGCGTACATAAATGACATATATGAGGGATTATTTTGTTTCTACTCTTTAAACACTCAATAGGTTCTTAGCATTAGATTTGATCTCTATAGGTTGAACATTGAGCATTATAGAGCATTCATCATAAAAGATTTCACATGTTATCTTTGATCTTGAGTAAGTCGAACCAGTGGAAGTGATGTTAGCCTATGTGTGCATGAACCTCTTAAAAGGCCTGTAATATTTCCTACCCTATGTGTGTGTGCTCCATAGCCCTGTTTGAAGCCAAACACTGATTGTCTTTTCTTTCTTCACCACATTTACTGTAACCCATGTAAGCCATATTATAGCCATACCTGTTAACTTGGGATCATGCTTTGAGATGGTGAAAAAGGTTGAAGAGTTCGCATAAGAAGTTGTGCGAAAGTGATACGAGTCAAATGAAGAATGAGCTGCATTCAATCCAAATGTAAGAGGCAAGGTTGTAAAAAAAAAATAAAAAAAAAATAAAAATAAAATAAAATAAAAATGAAAAAAAAAAAAAAGAAGAAAGTTTTGCCACCAAACTGAATGGTGAGTTGCGTATGCCAGAAAAAGAATCTAAGGAACACAACATGTCAAAGGACTTAAGTGTTGTATCTACTCTCGAAGGAGTGGGCAAAAGTGAATGGTGAATTAAGGGGACATCAATGAATGGTAAGTGGCATTATTCCACTTACAAAGGAAGTCAATGAAGACCTAAGAGCTTGTGCCAAGCCGTAAAGGTAACTGAAGACTCTCACTGAATGATCCTAGGTTTTTGAACTCCTACATCCCGTTCCTTTCTAACCTTCACCCAATAGCCCCATTACAACCTAATGAAAAGTCTAATTGATCTGCTGGTTATCCTTGCTATGAAAGTAGAAGTGTATGTGTGTTTATCTTGCTCATAATGATTCGATTCTTTTCATGAGATCTTTGCATTCAAATCAAGCGTTCTTTCAATGACATATTCATATGCGATTATAATTTGAAATTTCTTGTGCATAACTTCTTTCGCATATGCTTGATGAGTTTATTTGCCTAGGTTCTGTGAGAAATATGAGCGATATCTGGTGAGGCTTAGAGTCAAGGCGAATTACATCTATGGCGTTCGGCAAAGTGTTCTTGATGCTAGAATATCTTGAGTTTGGGCTTTTCATCTAAAACTGAGCAATGCATTCAAATTTGTGACATAATGTTAGTCTTTACCTATTGGCTTTTGCATGCATTGTTTCAATCTGAGCATTAATCGATTGCATCTCGAATGATTGGTTTTGTGGGATATGTTTGTGGGTGTCATAGCTGAGAACCCTCAGGAGACAACACTCCTCCTACTAGGGACACCTAGAGGTTTAAAGGCTTGTAGCATGTGCTCAATGCTATCGCGTTCCCTGCGAAAGTGGCTTTATTAGGATTTAGTTTTTCAGTTTAGGAATGTTTGGTTTTGCTCGAGGACTAGCAAAAGATAGGTTTGGGGGTATTTGATTAGTCTAATTCTATACTTATATTTTGCCCTTTTTGCTTATGTTTATGTTTGTTTCTTGGGTCCTTTTGCTGGGTTGATGTATTTGTTAAAGTCTTTGCAGGGCTCTTTCCATAGAAATGTTGATCGGATCGTATACCAGAGATGATGGAGTCAAAAGATGCAGAAAGGGCATTTTTCCATTTTCAGCGGCCCATGCCGCCCATCATGCAGGTGCACCGTCGGCGGTGCACCAGGCGCCCGTGAAGCCTTCCTTTTCCGCGGCCCATGCCACTCAAGAGGCAAGTGCCTCCCAAGCGGCCCCTCAAGCGAGCCATTCCAGTTTGTTCTGCTTAGCTTTTCCGCTGCCCATGCATGTGCCTACCCAGTGGCACGTTGAGCGGTGGACTGCCTCCTCATCCTCTCGTTACTGCAGATGACCTATAAAAAGAAGGAAAAAGAGAAAATAAAAGGGTCGACATATAGACACAACGAGAGAGTTTTAAAACACCACCATTCATTGATTCTTTTCATTCATTCCATCAGAGGAGATTACTTGGAGCAGGAAGACGACGGAGATCACAAGTCAGAAGCATCACACCATAATGGGTTCTATCTTCATCTCTTCTATGTTATTGTTCTCTCCATTGATGTGTAACTAAACCTTTATTAGGGGATTGATGTAACCAATTTTGGACAACTCTATGTAATCAATTAGTCTATCTTTTTGTTAATCAATTGGGTTTTAGTCTTGTCTATTGAATTAATTGCTCTATATTATTGATTCATATTATTTTGTGGCCTCAATTGAAATGAGTTTGTGATTTAGTTTATCTTTGAGATTAGGGTTTGGATGTGAATGGCCTTTCCATTTAAATCACAATCATAAGCTTAATAGACTTGAAAATTAATGTTTGCATGGCCTTGTTGCATTGATTTGGCTTAGAGTTTTGTTCATAGGGATTTCATTACTATCACTTGACACATGGCCTTTGTGCGAGTGGTGGGAAGGAGATTCATTCTTAATTGTTTACCAAAACAAGCCCTAAACTTTATTGAAGTGTTTATTGAGACTAATTGAGAGCATTGAGTGTCTAAGAGAGGTGCATCGATTCCCTAGTATCTCCCCATATATTCATTCTTTGATTTGTTAATTCGTTGATTCGATTTTTAGTTCAAGTAATCATAATTTAGGTTAATTCTAGAGTTAAACAAATTTCCAAAGCAAAGCATTATGCAATTTAGTTTCTTCGCACTTAGAGTAATCCTTGCTAGATTAATTGGCTTTGACAGATAGAATCGCCGATCCCAGTGAACGAACTTTCTTAGTAAATTGAACACAGATTTTACTGCATCAGTACGGTATCCTTTTTACACACCCTCGCCCTCACACTCACTAGCAAAATGTTATGCTCAGCCGAATGGGAGCACAATGTGACACATCATTGTAAATTAGTCACACTCTCTTAGGCAGTCTTAGCATGTGCATCCATGCCACTTTCAATGGGTTGGGAAGCTTTTGACACAATAGTATGCCAATATACACATCATGAATAGACTCCCTACCCTAATTCTTTCTAACAAATCTCCATTCGAACATGTTTAATTACAATTGAAAACCTAATATTTTCGTTGCTTGAGGTTTTTGGTTGTACTTGCATGTTCTCCTTTTTTGAGAGCTTATAACAAACAAAAATTTCAAGTAAATTTGATTGTGAGAAACATAACAATGAGCCAACATTTTATAACGTTTTGGATGATGATTAATATTAAAATCTGAAGTAAATTTGATTTTGGGACATCAATAATGTTTTTTCAAGATATTGGATGCCCGTAAAATAAATCTTCACTACAAGAAAAATGACCTATTGAGACGTTTTTTTTTCGTCCCAATAGGCAGTCTATTGGGACAAATTATATATTTCGTCCCAATAAACATCCTATTGGGATGGAAAAAAAAAAACGTCCAAATAGACTGTCTATTGGGACGAAAATATTTCGTCCCTATAGATTTTCGTCCCAATAGAATGTTTATTAGGACAAATTTTGTCCAATATGGTATGATCTTTAGGGATGAATTTTTTTCGTCCCAATAGGATATCTATTGGGACGAAATATATAATTCATCCCAATAGACTGCCTATTGAAATTCGTCCCAATAGACATCATATTTGGATGAATTTTTTTCGTCCCAATAGGTCTATAGGGACAATTTTAGGGCTATTGGGATGAAAAATATCGTCCCAATAGCCCTTTTTTTTTTGTAGTGTTTTCAATTAATCCTCAAAAGGCTTAGATGAATGTGAGTGAAGAAAGAAACGTGAAAAAAGTATTAGAAGACGAAAATGAAGAAAATATTACTTTAAGATGAAAGGAGAGAAAATTAGGTAAATAATAGAGGTAAAAAATTATATATTATTTTGATGTGTTTAGTTATTGTATTTATGGTTATGAGTACATCTTAACCATTTTTTTATTTTATACAGAATTTGTCACACTTATGTATCCATTAGATCATACTTGTCTGAATGGTCAAGATTTCATGATCATTAATTATCTTAATTGTTTCTCTCTCTCATATTTTTTCTCTTTTCCTAAACATTTTATTTGTTTCTCTCTAGTCATTTATTTCTCTCTTTCCTCTCTTATTACTATTATTTTCTCTTCATCTTATAACATTTCTTATTTCATCCCTTTTTATATTTTCACTTGTGGCATTCTTTTTTATTTATTGATAGAAATGTTTAAATAAAATAAATACATAGTTGATAAAAATTCTTCAAAGTACTCGAATTTTTTTTTACTGGAATTTATGATATAAAATATGTTATCCATTCAAAAATTCAAAAAAAAAAAAAACAAAACAAAACAAAACAAAACAAAGAACTAATTAATTAATTTTGTTGAAAATTCTTGATTTTTTTTTTAAAGTTTTTCCTTAAAGGTAGATTAATAATTAAATTACCATATAAATTAGAAAATGATGCAATATAGATCATTTTGTTCGTCCAAAGTGGTTCTCTATCGAGATGAATTTTGTTTTTTTCCAATAAATTCTTCATAAGGATCAATAATTATTAGTCTTGAGAGGTTTTCTATTTATTAAAAAAAAAAAAAAAACCCGAATCGTCGGAACCGGAATTGGAACAGGAACCGAAACTATTGATTCGGAATTAAAAACCGAAACCACTAGTTCCCAATTGAAAATTGAAACCACTGGTTTCGAATCAAGAACCGGAACCGAAGTCATGTCTAATTCTGAATACGATTAACGATTGACCATTTGATCTGACAATATATGATTTAAAAATAATAATTTAATTAAATGTTATAATAAATGTTTTTTAATATCAATTTGTTTATCAAATAAAAATAAAATTTAAATTAGTGGAATCGATCTACAAACAAAATTTTGATTGAAAAAAAAATCAATAAAAAATTTAATAACAATTAGAGGTTATATATAAAACTTATGCTTTTATTATCACATTCGAAGCTACAGCACGGTGGATAAGGAGGGTGGGTGAGCTTGTGCGAGCTAGGTTCAACACCCAGTAACAACACATATTATTTGTAATATGTGTTGGGCGAGCTAGTGGGTGGCTTAGGCGGGCGTGCATGGGTGCGTAGGTGGGGTGTGGTTGGCTTGAGTGGGCAACAAAAATTTTTTTTTTTTTTTTTTTTTTTAAATTTTCGTCCCTATAGGTTGTCAAATGGGACGAACAAAAATCGTCCCTATAGGTTATCTAAAGGGACGAAAATTTATCTAATGGGACGAAATATTTCGTCCTTACAAGTTGTCAAAGGGGACGAACAAAAATCGTCCCTACAGGTAGTCTATTGGGACGAATTTCAATTTTTGTCCCAAAGAAGCTATTGTGACCCACCTGAGGCAACGTAATTTGGGACGAATTTTAGTCGTCTCAATAGATCTATTGGGACGATTTTTGGGCTATTGGGACAAAAAAAAAAAAAACCTCCCAATAGCCCTTTTTTTGTAGTGCTTTAACATTTAGCCCAATGGTTTTTGTTCCTTTTGCCCCACAAATGTTATAAACAATTGCCAACCAAAGTATTGGCTCTTTTTTCCCCATCTATATACCAATTATTGATTGAATTTGGATCCTCCGCTAAAATGATCTTTGTTCTGATCTAAATAGTTCTTGTGACATGTGTAATCAATAGCTAAGATTATTTCTTTTATTTATTTCATTTTCGTTATCTTTAAATGCATATTATTATCTTCCAGTGTTTTAGATCAGGAAAAAAATCAGCTCAAAAGAACTTAAAAGTAGTATTGGCCACACAATCAAACATAGAGGAAATGGTAGGACATGGCACTCTTTTCATGTTGAATTTCGAGAGTATCATTAGATTAATAACTTAACTTTAAATGGCACCAAAGGACTAAAATAATCTCATCTCCTTCTTTTATTACATTTGAATCATTCTTAAGTTTTTTTTTTTTTTTTTTTTTCATTTGTATCATTCTTAAGTTTTTTTTTTTTTTTTCTTTTTCAAAATCCTCCATTGATGGAGGACCAATGGAGATGAAAAACCTCCATTGGAGGTTGAGGTTTCAATGAAGAAGATGACCAAAAAAGAAGTTTGAAAAATTTTCATTTTTACCCAGAAAGTCTCAAAATTACAAAAAGTCTCAAAAAAGTCTCGGAAACTACAAAAAAGTCTTGAAAACCACCAAAAAGTCTCAAAAATTACTAAAAAGTCTTGGAAACTACCTAAAAAGTCTCGGAAACACCAAAATAAGTCTCGGAAAGCACAAAAAATAAGTCATTAAAAAAAGAAAAAGCACGAGACTTATTTTTGTGAGTGTGTTTTAAGGGTATTTTTGTCAGATCCACACTTTAGATGTTATTAAAACTTATTACAGGACCCGCCCCGACTCCTATCGTAAGTTCAAGGGAATCCTGTGAGAATCTTATTTTTCTTTCTCTCGTGGGCTTGAGTTTGAGATTTATAACCCAAACGCCTACATACCCTATACTCAATAAGGATCAACGCCCTCGTAGTTCATTTAATTTCATACTAGCCAACAAAAATACAATTTGGAAAGTATTAGCTATATAAAACTTTTCTTAAATTTCTTTCTGAATTCTATATTTCTTAGGCTAAACTTAATCTATAGAACGCATTTCTATATCTCTTTCTGAAATAAATCTAAAACTGTTCCGTAACATAAGCTAAGAACTAATTAAATATCTTCTCTTTAAAGCACATTCTTTTGAAAATACTATATAATATAATAAAAATGTTTTCTGATTTTATAAAATATAAAATATATGATAATATGAAATCTTTTCTCTACTGATCATAATCAGTAATGCATATAATCTGAAAACTCTTTATCAAACTAGTACCCAAGGGAATATCTCACGTACGTGGCAAAACATCTCAATGCACACGCAGAGCAGGAAGAAATACATATCTCACATACACGGTGACATCTGATCACCCGAGCAGAGCGATTATCTCACATACACGTTGATATATGATCAAATGTGCAGAGTAATCTCATATAATCTCACATACACGTCGATATCTGATCGAACGTGCAGAGTAATCTCACATACACGTGCAGAGCAGCCCCAAAGGTTAATAATCTAAATATAATAATGCTGGGGAGGGTACATAATCTGATATCGTAAAATCTGATCAATCTTTGTAAACTCTTTTCTGAAAACATGAACAAATATTCTTTTCTTTTCTTTTCTAAAATCAAGAAAACTTTATGGAAATCTTGTAATCTTTCTGAAAATCTAGAAATCCATCTGAAAATCTAATAGAAAATCTAACAATCTAGAAATCTATCTGAAAATTTGGGAATCTGGTAATCTATCTGGAAATCTATCTGAACATACGTGAACTATTCTTCTTTCTAAATCTTAATTCTTGATCTACTTCTGGATTCTGAAAATCTACATGTTTCTCAAAAACATATATCATCTAGAAATTTGTTCACTAAATAAATGAATAAATCATTTATTTCTAATAACTCTTTTTTTTTTTTTTTTTTTTTTTTGAAGAATTTCTAATAACTCTTTAAATAACTTAATCTAACATATAATTCTAAAATAAATGACTTAAATCATAAATAAAAACTATCCACTCACAGAATTGCTGTACTCAAATCTGTTCTAAGACTGGGTTCCGTCTAAATACATCTGATTCTGGATCCACCCTGTTGTATACATATCTGCTGCATATCTACTCATGCACTCTAATTCTTCCTTATATCTCATACTGTATCTCTAAATAAATCTCTCTATTTTGTCTCTCTTTTTCTTTTCTAAGCCTTGATCTCACTCTCACGCACACAGACCTGGTCTCTCCTCTTTTCTCTCTTCTCTATTTTTTTTCCCTTAGTTTCACGCCTACCAGACCTCACTTCTATGATTCTGTCTCTATCCCTTTTTTTTTCTTTTATTTATTTATTTATTATTCTTTACCACCTATCAGTTCTATCACCATATTCTTGCCACCTCACTCCAGCTGCGGTCACTTGTCCCACTTGTCCCATTTTTTACTAATTTTTTTTTATTCTTTAAACTCATCCGATAGCAAGATGAGTCTAACTTCGGTTTGGGCTTGGGTTTATTAAACTGGGTTTTGGGTTATGTGTTTAAGTTTGGATTTCAAGTTTAGGAAAAGAGTGGCGATATTTGCACCCCTCTAAAATCGTATGTGCACCCCAAAACTATATATTTTTAAAATTCCAATATTGTCCTTAAATTAACCTTTTTTTTCAAGGGGAGAAGACCGCAGCCTTATTCAGATTCCAATCTGTAAGAACGAGACTTTGAACAAAACAATGGCAAATGATCACCTAAATCTTGTTTACTTTTTCAAAATTTAACTATTTAAATTAAATTAAAAGAGAAAAAATAACAAACAAAAGCTCAGACCATTCTCCTAAGCTCTAAAAGATGGGCGATCATTTGGATTTGGAATTTGGAAACTCCGATAGTCTGGCTCATGTAGTCATGCACTTTTTTGGAAGACGGAGCTTGGAGCAAATCTTTTGTGTGGTACCTATGCATAGAGGAAAAAGTGAAAAACTAGATTGATGAAGGATATTTTGGAAGAGGTAACAAATTATCTACGGGAATTTCATAATGTCCAGGAAACTATTAATGTCAAACAACAAGTTTAAAGCCAAAGAGGTTGCAAATTAAGTTTCGAATCCCCCTCCAAAGTCCTAATGGGGATTTGAAGCTTAACACTAATCCGTGCAGCCGTTAAAAGGAATTTCTCTCATATTGGTGCAGGACTGCAGGTGTAGGGATTATCAGATTTGGTTTGATGAAAAGTTAGTTTTATTCTTAACGAAGCTTAGATTTATTTCAATATATAATATATATTTAAAAATTAAAAGGAATGACATATTTGGGAATGTGTGGGGTGTGTTTACAAGATATAATTATTTAAAAATATTAATGGGGTGTACATACAAAAAGGGGTGCACATACGATTTTCCAGGGGTGTAAATATCGTCACTCTTAGGAAAATTTCTAAAACTGGACCTTACAACTTAAGTTATTAATTTGGTGATAGTCTTAAAACTCATTCTTTAAATTTTCGAACCCATCAATTAAATAGTACTATTAAATTTTCGAACCCATCAAACATCTTAGTGGTGTACAAGTAAAATCTTCACTGAACTCAATTATGTATGGAATAAAAAGATCATATGTTTATTAACATTAATTTAGAAAGCAGCACACAATTATGGCTTTAATTTCAACTACCATTAATTATATCTTCCGAGAGTATAAGTTTCCATTGTCATAAATCTTTAATTCTTTGAGATCGGCATAGTACTTTGTTATCCAACCTTCAATGATCCCTACCTCAGTCTCACGCTGCTTCACCAACCAATCCGGATCACCGTAATTTTTTCGAAGAATATCCAAACAATGAGAACCTGCAAAAATTTTATAATTAATAATTTACATAAACAACAGTTTCTCCTTTGTTTTTTGTAGAAATAATCTTACCGTTCACTGTATTGACAGCAACAACACTGTCTGATATGTTCTCTAATACCCTACAATATGAGATAGAATCTTGTTAAATATGTGCTTGCATATAACAAATTACAAATATGAAGAAATTTAATTTATGTATATAAATCTTTGGTTAATTACCCGCCACTACTGTAAGGATCTTTGAGTCCATTGGAGAAAATAATGTTGCTACCAAATCTTTGGAGAATGAGTTTTATATTCTGCAATTAATTAATGATAATTAATTACCAAAGTTAATGCAGCAATATTATATACATCATATGTGTCCTTTAAAACAAATTTACAAAAAAATTTAAAAAAAAAAAAAAAGAAAAAAGAAGAAGCTTACATGGCCTCCGTAATAGGTTGTGACCCAATGAGGGCGAGGAGGGACGCCGTAAAGGGTATTGCAGTGGCTGTTGAATACGGTTTGGTTGAAAGGATCATGTGGGAACATTGTGTTATTAACAATACCTATGGGTTGCACCATCTCACTGCATTTCTAAATTAATACACACCAGGCCAGAGATATATAAATATATCAGTCTTCAAATAAATTAATTAGATCAATATGATCAATTCTAATTGCTCATATAATTGATAGGACAATTTAATGGTATATATGTTAGGTTTTTTTTTTTTTTTTTTTTTTTTTTTTTTTTTTCTGAAATAATATTACAATAATTCGGGATTTGATAGTGGTGGATAGATTCGAACCCACAACCTTATAGTATAGGTATGAGAGGCAAACCACTTGACCAACCTCATCTTGTTTTTATATATATATATATATATATATATTAGTTTTTATTGAAAATTGTATTTGATATATATAGCTATTTTCTATTCATTAATTTCGTATGTTGATTCTAGTGGAGGAAATTAGTTAAGGTCCTGTAATGATTTTGTTAATTTGCTTATGGTCCAGGTATGTTCCTTTACTGAAAGCAACATTTCAAAAATATCTTGCTTATTAGTTGAATATGTATTTATTGCTTATGAGCAGGATTTGTGGGGCCTTAGAATTGGATATTTTTTAAGGAAAAAATCTGATAAAATTCGGGTAAAAGGTCTTATGAGACTTCACGAGATTAATTATTACACATCTCACCGCTTTAAGATTTAAAGGACAAATATCAGAATCTGATATCTAAATTTTATTTGTTTCGGTAAGTGCATTACTTCAAATTTCTAATAGAAGGCATGAGTGCATGACAAATATGGATGACATGTAGCTTGTGCTAGCTTGCATATGCAATTATCATATTTATATACATGATATTCCTCAAGACCCTAATAAAAATAATATATATATATATATATATACACATACAGTCTTTCTATTATCAGTTCGAATTGACAAAAGTTATATTAGTTCCTTGTATGTGGGCCATTGGATTTAAATACTTTGACTGACAAGTGCATACAGCCAAGTCAAAGTATTTAAATCCAGTGGCCCACATGCAAGGAACTGACATAACTTTTGTCAGTTCGAACTGATAATAGAATTTCTGTATATATATATATATATATATATATAAAGCCATCATCATTGTAGGTTAGGGGTCTGCCCTGACTTGACGAGATTGGGCTCGTCAAGCTCGACCTAAAATGCAATTTTCATTCTAGGGGAGGGGACTCCCACACTTTGGGGTTTAATGGGTAGAGGTGAAATTACAATACTAGGTTTTGAACCCTGATGGTGGAGCATTGGAGCTTCATTTTGAAGTCTCAAACTATCAAGGCAGGGGAACCTTGGTTAATAAAAATAATCATTATTATATGACTTAACTAATTTGAGAACATATTTATAAGTTAATAACATATAATATAAGAATGTGATTTTGTTTACCTGCCAACTCCATCCCACAGCAGTTTCAGATTCATTATTGGGTGAAAAATAGCAAAACTTATGATCTCCTTCGTAAGCAGCAACACCGGCAACTATTTTGCTCAGAATATCACTTCCAGAAGCTTCTCTATCAAGGCCGCCACAGATCACGTTAATCGGATATCTCAGTGGTTGATTATATTGAGCTGCATCGCTATATAGTTCCAATAAGTAGTCTTTGAGCTCAGAAGCCGTTTTCAAGGGACTAGTACAAGCAAACAATTAATAGAGTAAGCAAAAAGCATCAGTGTACTTCAATTGTAACATTCAAGCAACCAAAACGATAAAGGTAAATTAAGGATTCGGTATTACAAGCAAGTTTTGAATTTCTTGCTAAGAATTGAAAGACCATCCGGCTGAGAAGCAACTTTATCAATTTCAGACCACGAGTCCCTTATTGTTTGGTAGCATGTCTCACTAGCTTCCTGCGGTACAGCTTCCGCTATCAGAACCTCATGATGATGTAATTTTAATTCAAGAAATATATATATATACATATAACAAACTTAAATATAATATTACTCTGAAATCCTTGGTGACAATGGAATAATACCCATCCTGTGGTGTGATGTCATCAAAATAGAGAATTGGAGCCGAGGAGGCCAAAGCTCCAAGGGCTACATGCGGATATTTCAGCCGAAACCATGAAGCAAGCACTGGTCATGTAAATGTTATTATCAGATAAAGAGAAACAAACCAATTAAATTAGTTAATAGTTTTAATTGATATTGATGTCATAGTTTTTTGTAAGAAATTTGTTTGGTGGTGATCACTTACTTCCTCCATATGATCCTCCAACAACGATCACTGGAGAGTCCTCAGCATGATATTGTTTCTTCACATACATGAGTATTTCTGCATAATCAGCTATAGCTTGAGCCGAGTTGAAATATCCGAGAGTACTGGTATTCTTGAAAGCTTCTTCTCTTGATCCAAAAGGGATTGATTTCCCGTAGTATCTATGCTGCAGATCATGAGAAAACAGATGTATTATTGCCAGGGACGTAACCAAGATTCAACATCAGGACAATCGCAAAGATTGATTCCAGTATATATATACCGCGAATGAGACATCACAATTTATGCATAAAAAGCAGTAAAAATTATCTATGACGACCTCTATATACACCAGGAGAGCTTTAAATCGGACAGCGTTATCAGGCAGGAAACCGATGAATAATACATCGTTGTCCAGGGGTGCTTCAGCGCCAAGATATGCAAAAATTGGTGAACTGGAATTTGCACCACCCCAGTACTTGGAACTGATCACGTATCTTTGCTGAAAAGATGAATAGCTTTCAGGCCTGTAGTTGAAGTGATCAAGTGTTTGGTTGTAAAAAAGATCTTCGTAGTCACCGGAGATATTCCTCTCAGACGACTGGATTTCAGGTTCCTGTAAGATTGCTCCTTTGATTGGACTAAGCCTTGGAATGTTGAACCTTGAAGCTGTAACAGAGTTGAAGAAAATTGTGAAAAAAAATAGAAGACAAACAGAAGATGGACATGTTGAAGTTTTCATTGGAAATTGATGTGAATATTTCTGAGTTTTGAGTTTCAGAACTGGTGGTAGGTACTTCCTTATATAGCAGAAATCTTTCATTTATTTTTATAACCTAATTTTAGAATATATGAAAGTAATTAATCATTTGATTAATAATTGACCTGGCAGTTTATGGTCACCATGAAATTTGAATCATCTATTGAGCTGATCTTTATCCTGACCTAAATACATCTACCAATAATTAATAATCAGTTTTCCTATTTTAATCTTTTGTCAAAAAACATTCCTATATATTAATGTCTTTTTTTGTAAAGGAAGTAATGGTTTGCTATGAATCATTTAAGATAGTTTCCTATTAATAGTTTGATATTAAAAAATATCATAAAAACTATTCCTATTTTCTTAAGAGTAATGCTAATGTGCCCAAATGATATGGTATTATTAAAATCCAATCATTTCAATAATGTAAATCTAATAAATAAATAAATAAATAATCAAGGATGACACATCATTTTAGCCTCAAATTTGGACAAAATAGAATTATTGTTTTCTTAAACTTTAGATTCTCTTTTAAAAATTAATTTCAAATATATATATATTTTTTTTTTTAAGGAAATACAAATTGATTGTTAAGTATGGAAAACGAATCGAAATAATTATACAAATTGGTTGTAAAAAAAATAAGTTTTAAATTATTATTTTTTTTATTGAAAATTAATTTTTATTATTTTTATTAAAAGAACAAAATCAATTATGCATTGTTTTATCTATTATATCGGTTTTTTTTTTCTTTCAATCCGGAGCGAATCTCTTTGTGGTTAGATTGGGCCAGTCTGCCATTTTAAAAACAATTACAAGTTACTCCCTCCATTTTAAAACAATTTACAAACCAACCACATAATTTAGAATGTTATTACAATTTTCCCATTATGTGTTAATTTTTAGAACTTACCCTACATTTGGCAAAATTTACAAATGCTAGCCACTTATTTTACCCCACCCATTTTTTTTTCTCTTTTACTTCTTACAAAAGGAATAATTATTGCTTACTTGTTATCTTCAATAATTGAAAAACGAGACTACTATATTTGGTGGTGGCTTGCACATGAGATAATGTCAAGTTGAATAAGTGTTTCTGTAGGGGATCACTCTACAATTGTTTTGATGTGGGCACCTGCAACCTATGTATAGAGCTAGACAGAGAAGGCATCGTCAAGCGTTCAAAGAACCTGTAAAACAAACAAACGGAAATGAGTGATTGCGGGTGTCCTTTGAGAGTCTCTCCCGACGCTCAAGTCAGTTATCGAATGATAGGAAAAAGAATATCGAATTGAAATGACAAAGTAATAGTAAATCAAACCATGTTCAACCGATTGGCCTGTCGAACGCTCGTCGAGATAAGGTTTATAGTTTTGATATAGTTACAAGAGCGTGGAAATAAATGTCAGTGATGGAATTATGATGTAATGAAACTAGAGGATCGGAGTAGAGTAGGTTAGCAATTTCGAAGACCGAAATAGTAATTTTGGCATAGTTTTAGTATATGAAATAGCTTTAATTGCTGAAGAGAATTCAAAACCCCTTCTCTGTGAAGTGGGGGTGACATTTAGAATGGTTTGTGAGATAATAATTTGATCGATGAAGGGAACTAATCCTTGAGATCTCTTGTCCTGATATTGTGGGATGACAATCCCAATCAAATTCGAAGCAGTTATCAATATCTGATAACCGCCAAACCTAGTCAAATGAAACTCCATTAAATGAATTGAGCTCTTGGACTTCTGCTAAACCGTCCCTTTATTGTGCTTGACCTTGATTCAAATTAACAATCAAACCCAGACTTGCCTATTGGGCCTAAGCCAATTTTTGGCTACCACGATTTCCACCAACAAACCACATTGTCTAGTGGTCATATATAGGGGTGGACAAAAAACTATTAAACTAGACCGAACCAGCAAACCAAACCGGTCCAACCAGTTTTTTTACCAATTGTATTAAGTTGGCTGGTTCATTTCGGTTTAAAATTTTGAAATCCAATCTTTTCGGTTCGTGACCTTGATCTTGAAAACTGACCCAAGATCCAACATATAAAAAAATCCTTAATTTTTATAATTATATCATATGTTAACCTCTTCACTTAAGTAGCCTCTCACCTTTCAAAACCCTAAATTTCCTCTCAACTCACCATCCGCCGTTCGTCAAAGATTGCTTATGCTCTGGTGCTCATCTTACAACTGTTGTCATCTGCTTGTATTGAGAGTGTCCTTTTCGCAACATCCTTTGAACGTTCATCCTCTTCTCGCGACATCCTCTAGCCGTTCGTCCTTTACTCGTGACGTCTTCCTTCTGTCGCTCTTCCTCCAACACATCAGTCTTCTCAGTCGCATTAGGTAAACTTCGATTCCTCTACTTTTTTTTAGTTAGGGTTAAAGTTTGTGATGGTAGTTTGTGTTTTTTGTCTTGTTGATGTTGATTATTTGGACTAAAAATCTAGAGGGTTTCTTTGGATTTTGATATAGTTGTGTAAATTCAAATAATAAATTATTCTATATTTCATAAAACTTGCTATATACATAGTAACACGGATTCTATTTTAATAAATTGTTATGTGGATTTGCATATGGTTTTTCTTTTTTCCTTTGCATTGTATTAATGTGTTATTCAAACAATTTTTTATTATTAAATATGAGTATATCACAAGAAAATAAAACCAATGAATTTGAAAACTCACTGATCGATCTACTTTTATATATATTTATTGCTCCTATTTCCTATGTAATAAGCATTTTTCTCAAGTATTTTAGGTGTTTTTAAAGGTTTTGTGAGCTGTGCAGATTGTTATCTCTAGAGAAGGTGCTTGAAAGCTTTTATTGAGAAAAAGAAGCGAAAACGAGAAGAAAAGGGCAAAAATGTCAAGTTCCGCAGCGTAGGTCGCTGTCCATGCAAGAGCCTCTACCATGGCATAGCCAATGGTACATTTCAGAAGATTGCCAGTGCTTTTTCGCTGTGTAGACTGTTGTCTAGGCATATGCTCCAACTGCAGTTCATACCGCGTAAGTTCCCAAAGAGAACTGCTTGACAGGACCGCGACTCATGCAAGTTTCTAGGCCACGGCACAGGCAGTGGTCGTGTGATTTCCCAGTTTCCTCAAGAGAACGTGAAGCCCTAATATGGTGGAAAAATATATAAATACTTCCTATTTTTATTCCTAAGACCAGATCTCTACAGCAACTTAGAACCATAAACCCTACTTTCACAAGACAAATTTCATCACCCATAATTCAATTCCATTCTACACACCTGACATCATACAAGGAAGAAGACTTGAAGATTTGGATTCGCACTTGAAGATTGAGGAATCTCTGCCTGATTAACATCGGTTCCTTCTTTATTATCTCTTCTCGCTTATTACTTGTAGCCATGTGTAGCTAAACCCCATTCTAGGGGATCAATATGAGGATTGCATGAATATTGGGTGTTGTCAATGACTTATCTTTAAAATATTTATTCAAGTTAGTTTCATTCAAGTTTTAACTGTTTTCATTCTTGGTTTGTTATTAAATTGAATGCCACTCTTTATTTCAAATTGGGTGAGAAAATTATTTGAGGATTTGATTAAGTGAATGCCATGCTTTATTGAATCATGCTCTAATTGAATGGAAAAGATTTAATGAAGATAATGTCACTCTAAATTGATTTTGGCCTTTTAAGTCTTTGTGTTTAAAATATATCTTTTCCAAAACTCTTTCTAAATGCCATAGAGGAGCGAAGGTTTAAGGTAATTGATTTCAATCATAAGAAAGAAAAGATTTGGTCCTAAGTTAAATAATTAAGCATTAATAAGGTCAAAATTAATAATACTCAATTATTAATAGCTTGACTCTATTGATTCCCTAGTCTCATCATCATCAATATTCACTTTCAATTGATTCTAGCTGTAGTTTGAGATATAATTTGGTGTTTTACTTTTAAGATATTTTAATTTTGCAAACCAACATGAGTAATTTGATTGAGTTTAATTTTCATGCACTTAGATTAAATTTTACACGAGTATTAGTTTTAACCAATAATCTACTTAATCCCTGAGAACGATCTTTCAAAAATACTTAACACTCACCAAACCCATTTAATAATGCTGTAAACTGATTATCAGAACTTACATATACATGTACAGCCGTTTTGTTTATCAATTGTTGGAGGACACATCACTCATGACTTGAGACCACTGTTGAGTGATAGCAGTAAATCATGTTTCTTATTTTTATCTTAAAATAATTTGTTCTGTTATTGATTTGCTAGTTACTTTGCTAGTTAATGTTATCATGTTTGGGTTTGAAAAAATATATATATTGAAATGAATAGGGTATACTGTTATAAACTTATATGTGATATTTCTATGCAATATCAGTTGGTGTTCTTAGTTCTTACTCTAACTAGTTAGTGATTTGTATGTCATTACAGAAAATGAATGATGATAATGTCTTGTCAGCCAATGTTGTTGATTCCTTGAGTTCTAAGGGTGAGGAGGCGGTGTGGGAGGTGGAATGAGTTCAACTGGTGGTGGTGGGGTAAAATGGAGGAATATATGGTGGGATGATGATGATGATGGGCGCATCAAACACAGATAATATAATGTCTGTGTTTTGTGTTGTATAAGTGGCGGATTTTAAATAAAATTTGTAGTGTGTTTTTGTTGTAATTTACTCAAATTTGGCCTAATAGGCCCAAAGTATGAAAAAAAAATGTTTAATAATTAAAACCCAAAAATTTGGCCCAATAGACCCAAACAAAAAAAACCGAATCGGTCCAATTCAGTTGGTTTTTGATCGGTTGACAATTGTAAATTTTATTGGACCTGTTTACTTTTTTCAAAAACCGAACTTATTGGTTTTTTTATCGGTTCTATTGAAAACCAAACCAATCCATTATACACTCACCCTTAATCATATATGAATTTAATTAATTAGATATAAGAGATGTGAGCAAAAGAGCGAATCTACATGTGGTGCTTATAGAAATTTACAAAAGAAAATTTAATAATTATCATATTTCATTTTCATATATTTTTGAATTTATATATTAGACGTGGATTCTAATGAGTTTGATGAGAAGCCACATAGAGTAAAACATAATATTACTACCTTTTTATTATCATTATTAAATTATATGGATTTTTTTCCTCTCGACGATTTTTTTTTTTTTTTTTTTTTTTTTTTTTTTTTTTTTTTTTGAATATGCATATTCAAGGGTCAAGTTTATTACGTCTATTTTATTTTTAATAAAATTTTATCTTAATATACTAAGGTTCACTTAAAAACAAATTTATAACTAGTATTTAGTTTAACCCCATATAATATAAAATCCTGGATTTGCTCCGACTTTCAAACACTTTTTCATCGATTTTTTTTTTTTTTTTTTTTTTTTTTTTTTGGTTTTTTGGTTTATATTAGTTGTTCTTCAATTTCATCAAACACTTTTCTACTTCAACATCAATTGGGACATGACACAAATCTTGCATCCCTAAAACTCTCACAAACAAAAAGTGGATCTCCAACCAGAAAACCCCCCCAATCGGAGTGATTTTGTGAATAGATCGAAAACGGTCAAGAATAACATGAGGAGAGAATAAGAAAGAAAGAAAGAAAAATTTAGGCCCCGTTTGATTTTTTGTTTGAAGACTGAACAGTGCTGAATGTTACTGAAGACTGAATAGTGACTGAAAACTAAAAACTGAAAAACATGTTTGTTTTTTTTCATTGAAAACTGAACATAAGTGATAAGTTGTTTGTTTTTTTAAGTTATAAATATCTGAAAATAAATACTTTTACCTCTATACCCTTTTAACTATTATTTGTTATATATTTACATTTTAATATACTAAGGACAACTCTAACATGTAAATTAATTATAAAATAAATTTATTTAGTTATTAATAATTATTCAAATTTATATTATTTTGGATTGGTTGGTTTGTGAATAGATTGGTTTTTTTTTTTTTTTTGTTCTAAATTTAATATCATTATCAATGAATAACAGCATGAATATCATTTTATTTTTTTGAATAGTAAACATTTATTAAAAGGGCAACAACAGCCCAAGAGTAGAGCACAAACAACGAGAAAAGCAAACAACCAAACCACGCAAAAGAGAAAGGAAAAGGTAAGAGCAGAAAATAGATTAAATTATAAATACAATTAGGGCATTAATAGAAGACAAAATTGGAAATAGATTAAATTGGTGAAGATAGTTTTGGAAATAAAACTTTGTATTAAATTCTCCTGGATTTGTGTTAAGTGAAAAGTGAAAATTTTTCACTTTTCAAAACAAGTGGTTTTAAGTGCTCATTAAGTGATTTTACTACTTAAAAAATCAAACAAAATAACTAAATAAAACACATTAAGTGCCATTTAGTGTTAGTGGAAAAATCAAACAGGGCCTTAGTCTGATTTTGAGAAGAAAAAAAAACATGAGAGAAGAGAAAGATCAATGAGAGAAATAATCAAATAAAGATAATAACAAAATTTTAAATAATAATAAAGTTGAATAAATAACATAATAATAGGTGTAGGTGGGATGTTTAATTACAAAAATACAACACATTATAATTAAAAAAAATATATAGTATTTTTGGCATTAATTGGGGTTTACATATAAAATAGAGATTTTTTTTTAATATGGATGTTATTACAAAAGAGTTGTATATATAAATTTTAAGGGGTGTCATTATTGGTTTATCGCCACTCTTAAGTTAAAAAATAACCAAAATCATATTACTCTCAAGCGCTTCGACAAATTACCCAAAAATAGGCTGATTCGATTTGACCCGAACTCAAACCCAGTTGTTTCAATTAAATTCGGTTCAATTTAATTGTATATATGGGTTTTTTGGACCATAAACGGTTACCATAGTCGATAAAATATACACATATTTATATATAATCCAACTACTCTAGAATTTTGTTTTTAAAAATATTTAACATAATAATGTAATAAATATTTATATATAAATAATATACTCTAACAAGTTTATTTGGTTCGGTTGTTTTATGAGAAGCTAATTAAAACTGTATCTGACCCGTATAAATTTGGTGTTTTTTTTTTTTTTTTTTGAATTGAAACGACTCTTTTAAGTACGTGGTGATTTGATCTGAATATGTAATTGTAATTCGGTTTGGTTTAGATTGGATCGTGAAACCACCATGATCATCCCTACCCATAACTCAATATTCAGACAATATTGAGCATGACAGTACGTCAAATGAACATAGAGAATATGACAAAAACACCCTGGTCTTAGCAAAGTTAAGCTGGCATGCATGATCACTTCCAATATATAGTACTGAATGATGTGTGTTCAGTGAGAATGGTGTGAGACTTTGCTTTGTTGCGCTTGCTACCTTCTCAATCTTCGTATGTTACTACATGCATGTTTTTGAAAATGAAATGGCAGACAAAACAAAAGTTGATGTCACCAATGTTGTTTATAGTCCAACTTCTGAAGCCCAAAGTGAAGTCCAATGATAAGATGGGTTGAAGCCAATAGAACCTGAGATCCAAGTGCTCCCAACCAGGCCCATCACTTACTCTACACGACGTCGTTTCTTGGATATCTGAAGTGATAATGCTGAGTCAGGATTTTGTGCTGAGTCAACAAATGATTGGTTACACTTGTGTGAGCTGGACCTTATCTGATAAAGGGTATAAAAGTGGAACCAAAGGAGAGAGAAATCACTTTTCTAATTTCTAGGGTTTCGTTGATATTCTTAGAAGCTTTTCTCAGTATTTTCTTCTTGGTGTTCTTGGTATTCAACTTGAATATCAGGCTTCTCTATAGTGAATCTAAGTGAGAGGTAGAAGGATAAAAGAGAGATATGAGTGTTGTGCATCTACTGATACCATTTTTGTTTCATTCTAGGTTGTAATCTTAGGTTGAGTTTGTGTAATTAGGTCAGTTGGTTGAGTGGTTTGTAGGTCTAGGTTTTGGGCTCCTTTTGAGGGCATTCTTGTGTAATATTTTGGGTAGATCAAGGCTGTAAAGAATACTATATAGTGATAAAGTCTCTCTGAAGAGGCTCAATGTGGATGTAGGCCCCATTCTTTGCCGAACCACGATAAATCCTCCGTGTTCTTTATATTCTGCTTTTACTATTTTCATATGGAATCTGTATGTTCAATATCATTTGATCTATATCTACTATTAGTTTGGATTGCTTTATTCCTTTTGTTTGCAAGTGTTTCTTGCAGGTTCTGCTAAAAGGAAGGTGGTTAAGGTTCTATAGTCGTACAAAATCCTACCAGTGGTATCAGAGCCACCCAAACAGTACCAACGACAAACGAACCAGAACAGGAACCTCTAGTATTGGAGTCTTCAGGCACTGAATATCCAACTAGAGAAGAAGTGAACACCAGCAAGGCAACCAGTAACCAAGAACAAGTAAATACGTAAAATGGTGGTAACTTCTTTTCACCCATAATGTCTTTAAAATTTAATATAGATAAATTTGATGGTTCTTGTGACTTTGGAATCTGGAGAAGAAAGGTGAAAGCCTTACTTTCTCAACAAAAGATTCTCAAAGCCATTGAAGGACCTGATAAGTTACCAGATGCTTTAATTGATGAAGAAAAAGATGATATGCTAGAAATAGCCCTAGGGACTATCATTCTTAACCTATCTGATAATGTGCTAAGAGAAGTAAATGATGAATCTACTGCTTTTGATGTTTGGAAAAAGCTTGAAAGCTTATATCTCACAAAATCTTAACGAATAAAATTTATCTTAAAGAACGCTTGTTTAGCTTTAAGATGTACCCTAGTAAAGGCTTAGGTCAGAACTTAGACGAATTCAAAAGGATGACTATAGAATTAGCCAATGCAAGGGAAAAGGAGAAGTTGAGTGATGAGAATGAGGCAATCATTCTCATCAACTCACTTTTAGATTCTTTTAGGGACATTAAAGCTACCATTAAATATGGCAGATCTTCTTTCTCTCTAGAAGAGTGTATCTCAGCTTTCAAATCTAAGGATTTGGAGCTTAAGATTAAGAAGAAACATCATGGTGAGAACTTATTTGCTAGAGGCAGGCCTTATGTTAAGAATAGTAACCCAAACAACGAGAATAAAAGCAAAAGTAAAACTCTCAATAATAGGTCTCAATCTAGAGGTAGATTTGGTTCGAGGAAATGCTACTTTTGTGGCTAAGAGGGTGTGTTAGGTTTATAGTTTGTGTTAGCATAAATTCCATATCGTGTTTCTCTTGTAATGTTTAGTGGTTCGTATATTGAAGATTTAAGAAGACGAAGAATGTCTCGACCACAAATCATGCAAGAAGCCGGCTTTAAAGAGATTTGTACATCATTGATCATCAAAGGTAATATAAGACCTCATATCTCTTACAAGGCTAGGCACACACTCACACATGGCATTCTTGTGTGTTCCTTCATGATTAAACATCACTTATGTATCACATTCACACACTTGACAAAATATGCTCATGCATTCATACTATATTGGTAAAACTTTGTTTATTGCATTTTCTAGGACTATGTTTGGAAATTAGCATATGTGTGTGTCTTTGTGATTGTATGTTTCTGTATTTTTGTATTTGGACTTGAATATGATCTATTATGATTCCTTATTGAGTTCCCATCGTTTCGGTTACTCATTCATTTAATTTCGAGTCCAAACGATGTAGCTACGCTACTTTTCATTCTCATTCGTTGAGCTGACTTCATCGTCGTTTTCCGAGATGATTTCTCAACCATTTTTTCAAAGTTGTGTAGTCTTCGTTGTGCGTAAGAGAGTCACAGTTCGTAATCCGAAAACGGATTCAAAATCGGAGTTCGGATACCCAAGATACGGCTGAAGAACCGAGGGAGCGCGCGAGAGAGCATAGGTGGTCGTGAGGCCACTTGGCCCATGCCGTGAGGGAGGCCGCCCCACGGCCAGAGGGGCTCTTTGCCCCCGTGAGGCCCACGCGCCCCCCACGGCCTGGGGTGACGTGGCCTCACCTGATTGGCCCGGAATCTCTTCTCTCTCCTCCTTTTATTTCCCTCCTCTCTCTCCATTTGATTTTTCGAAGAAGAAAATTTGCAAAGAATCCCGTCAGTTTTTCTCTCTAGATTTTCTCATCTTCCAAACATCATATCTCCCTCATCCGAAGTCGGATTTGAGTGATTTGAATTGGAGAACGTTTGTAATTGAGTCCTCTATCATTTCCAAGTGGTTGGTAGCTGATTGGTCAAGTTTTCTGGTGGTTCCACACTGAAATCCAAACTAGCTGTTGAATCAAAGGTATTGGACTTATCTTTGGGATTTCTTTCTTTTCAACCTTCAATTTGCTTGGGGTTTCTTCTTCTATATCTATGTTTATGTTTGGTAAAAGCTATTGAGAAAGGTAGCTTGATATTCATTCTAATTGAAAGTCAATTTATAGACAAATGTGAACTAGTTTCTATGATTCTAGGTTTTTCACATGTTTGTGAGTTGTATTGTGATTAAAATGGCATCTTAGGTTGTTTGTGACTTGATTGAATCAATTTTGTGATAAATGACCTTGAGATTTGATTTGATCCTTTGATTGATGAAATCTAGGATTATTAATTGTAATTGTTTGTGTTTTAGAGCAATCTAGGATTTGATTGATTTATATCTTGAATCCTTGCTCTATATTTTTTGGCTAGAATATTGATTGATTAAATCTCATATATCTAGCATTTTATTGTATGTTGATTGCATCTTGAATTTGTACTTCATGAATATATTTTGATTCAAGTGTTGAATGTGTGAATGAGACTTTGAGCTTATGTGTTTGATGTTTCACATGCTTTAGGTTATATTCTTGTATTTTGCATCTAGACTTTATTACTTGTGATATCACATGATTAGGTCTATTTGTACCATAGAATGTATTGATCACATGTTCTATGTTGATTTGATTGTTTGCATCATATGCATTCACATGATCACACTAGGAAGTCCTTGTAAAAGGCATGAAGTCTTGGTTAGAGTCGGGATGACTCGGATAGCCAAGCAAGAAGACTTGCCTAGAGTCGAGATGACTCTGATAGGTAAGCAAGAAGTCATGGCTAGAGTCGGGAGGACTCAGATAGTCATGCATGGGAGGCTCCCTAGAGGCAAGAGTGCCTTGGATATGGAGTTGGCTATTGTATTGGTAGGCCTAGGCGTATGGTTAGACATAGACTCCGATAGAGCGAGGTACACGAGAGGTGTATGCACTCTTGAGGAATTTCTAATCTACCATTGATGTTGGTTTTGTGTGGTGTCCAATATATGGTGGTTTCACATCATTAAGCGATTTCACACTTTCCAATGGGGTTGGGTAGGTTTAGACTTCACTAGGTTGGGTGAGCTAAAGATTGGTCAATTTGTGAATGTTCTATGTTTACTTTCCAATAATATAGTACCCAATTGTTGTAGTTCAACTCGTGGATGTTTCCTCCTTTGAGGTTTTACCACGTTAAAAAATCTCTTGTGTTAATTCTTCCTATCTCTATCTCTTATATTTTATTTGTATATTTTTATTATCTTGTTTCATAGTATTCACTTATGATGTATTGTGAAGCAAGACTTTGTATAGTGTGATTAGTGAACTCATTTTATTGATCAATTTTACTTCTATGATTCTTTTGTAAATTGTATATTGTATTTGTGTATAGTGATATTTGATCACTCTTGTAACTCATTGAACATATAGTGAAATACAAGTATTCTTTGTTGTTATACTTATTTGTTTGTTTACCTCATACAACTTGATGATGTATGTAGACCATGCTTATATGATTACCTATTCATATTATCTATGTATGTTGTCTTTTCTTAGTATATTTGTTGTATGTAAGGCAACATTGAGGGACAAACGAAAGTTTGTTCAAGGGATTGAAAAAGGGAGATATACCTAAATCTGTTACGGATCCTTTAAAGGATGATGAAACACAGATTCAAGTGGATATTGGCAGTCAATCCTCTAATCAAGCCTTGATTCAAGATGAACCAAATGAAGAGGTTGAGGTTACCCATTATGATGGTTCTTATTAAGTGGAAAGGAGTCAGAATTAGCCAGAGATCAGTGAGTCTCTAGCTGATTACAAGCTGGTTAGGGATAGGGTTAGAAGAATAGTAAAACCTAACAGTAAGTATGCCAATGCAAATGTAATCTCTTTTGCATTGTGCACTAGCCAAGAGTTGGAAAATGCAGAACCTAGGACTTATCAAGAGGCTGTCAACTCTATAGATAAGTCAAAATGGTTTAAAGCTATGGTAGAAGAGATGAAGTCTCTAGATAAGAATAAAACCTGGACTTTAGTTAGTAACCTGAGAAACAGAAGGTTGTAGCTTGTAAATGGATCTTTAAGATCAAAGATGGTGATGGGCAGAATGAACCAACTAGGTACAAGGCTAGATTGGTGGCTAAGGGGTTCACCTAAAGAAAGAGAATTGTCTATAATGAGATCTTCTCACCAGTAATCAAGTATAAAACCATTATAATTATTCTAGCCCTAGTCAGTTTCTATAATCTTGAACTAGAACAATTAGATGTAAAAAATGCCTTCTTATATGGTGATCTTGATGAGACCATTTACATGTCTCAACCAGAGGGTTTTGTTTCTAAAACTAAACCCTCTCATGTTTGTCTTCTTAAGAAATCTCTATATGGGCTGAAACAGGCCCTAGACTATAATGGATCTTTAAGATCAAAGATGGTGATGGGCAGAATGAACCAACTAGGTACAAGGCTAGATTGGTGGCTAAGGGGTTCACCTAAAGAAAGAGAATTGACTATAATGAGATCTTCTCACCAGTAATCAAGTATAAAACCATTAAAATTATTCTAGCCCTAGTCAGTTTCTACAATCTTGAATTGGAATAATTAGATGTAAAAAATGCCTTCTTATATGGTGATCTTGATGAGACCATTTACATGTCTCAACCAGAGGGTTTTGTTTCTAAAACTAAACCCTCTCATGTTTGTCTTCTTAAGAAATCTCTATATAGGCTGAAACAGGCCCTAGACAATGGTATAAGAGATTTGACACTCTTATTACTAGTTTAGGTTTCAACAAGAGTGAATATGATACATGTTTCTATTTTAGTAGTGAAAATATTGAGACTACTATTTATCTACTCTTATATGTTGATGACATGCTTATTGCTAGTAAAGACATAAGCAGGATTAGGGATTTAAAGAAGAAGTTAAAATCTGAGTTTGAAATGAAAGACTTAGGAAATGCTAAGAAAATTCTAGGTATAGAAATTTAGAGGGCTAGAGAAGAATCTAGGTTGTGTCTTAGTCAAACTAAGTATCTGTCAAAGTTAGTGGACAGATTTGCAATGAAAAATTGCAAGCCTGCCAATGTTCCTTTATCCTCCAATGTTGTGTTATCTGCTGCCCTGTCTCCTAGTTCTTTAGAGGAAAGTAGATATATGGAGACTATTCCATATTCTAGTGCAGTAGGTTTAGTTCTGTACTCTATGATAAGTACAAGACCAGATTTGGCTCAAGCTATCAGTGTACTGTCTAGATACATGGCTAATCCTGGAAAAGGACATTGGAATGTCATGAAGTGGTTATTAAGGTATATCAATTCCACTATTTCTGTAGGACTGATTTATGATTGTCCCAATAGTAAGTTAGAACTGATAGGATATGTAGACTCTGATTATGCTGGGGATAGAGATATGAGGAGGTCTACTTCTTCTTATTTATTCACTATAGCTGGTTGTTGTGTCAACTAGAAGAGTCAGTTACAATCTGTTGTGGCTTTATCCACAACTGAAGCTGAGTATATAGCTGCTGCAGAGGCCATAAAAGAAGCCATTTGGCTTCAAGGCCTCCTAGGTAAGATCAATGTGTTAAAAGATAAAGTTGTAATATATACACAGATAGTCAAAGTGCTTTGCATTTATGTAAAAACCCTGTTTTTCATGAAAAAACTAAACACATTGAGGTCAAATACCATTTCATTAGAGACCAGATCTCTAATGGAGTGGTGGAAGTGGAAAAGATTTCCACTGAAGACAATCCAGCTGACATGGGAACAAAAATAATACCTTACAGCAAGTTAAAGCATTGCTTGAACTTGCTAAAGATAGGAGATTATGGCTAACTATTTTCTATGTGGTTTTTTGAGCCAGATACCTTTGGAGAGATCTCTGTTGCTATATGAGTGGACAATGCAGTTTTGAAATTTCTTTTGTTGTGAAGATGGACTAGGTGGAATTTGTTGTTTATAGTCCAACTTCTAAAGCCTAAAGTGAAGCCCAATGATAAGATAGGTTGAAGGCAACAGAACCCGAGATCCAAGTGCTCCCAACCAAGCCCGTCATTTACTCTACATGATGTCGTTTCTTGGATATTGTAAGATCCTTGATTTGTGTTGGCTTGATTCCATTGCAAAACTTCTTTTATTTGTAATGGTAAGCTGCTTAGGTGGTTCTTAGTGAAAAGAAGCTTCGAAGGAGAAAAGCAACTTCTGATGCAAATATCATCTTCAAGAGGAAAGATACTTCTTCCTCTTGCAAGGCGTAAGCACACACATATACATGTCATTCATTTGTGTCCCTACATAGTTGTACACTATTGGTATAACACATTCACACTCTTGATAAAGTATGCACACGCATTAGTTTCAAATTGACAAACATTGTGAAATTGCAAGTTCTAGGACTATCTCTAGGAAATGGCATACTTGTGTGACTTTGTGTTTATTTGTTTTTGTTTTATTGTTTTTGGACTTGAACATGATATCATATGATTCCTTATTAATTCCCACTCATTTTGGTTACTCATTCATTAGGTTTTGAGTCCAAACTAGGAAGCTACGCTAATTTACATTCTCATACATTGTGTTGTCTTCGTCGTCACGTATCGAGTCGAATTCTCAACATTTTATCAAAGTTTCATAGTCTTCCTTGTGCGTGAGGGAGTCATAGTTCGTAATCTGAAAATGGATTCAAATTCAAAGTTTGGAGGCCAAAGAACGGTCGAAGAACACAAGAGGAGCGCAAAGGAGGCGAATGGCCAAATACCATATTGGGCCACCTTCCCATGAGAGCGTGTGAGGGGGCGTGAGCCTCACAGGAAGGCCACCTCTCTGCCCCGTGAGGCTCATGTGCCTCTCATGGGGAGTTGAGGTAGAAATACCTCAGTTGGTGGCCGGCTCTCTCTCTCTCCTCCATCTCATTTCCCTCCATTTAAATTGAAATCTCAAGCAGAAATTTTCATAACTTTTGATTTCTTATTTTGATCATATCTCTCTCAAATCAACTCCGAATTGAGTGATCCAAAAGACAAAATTATTGATCTTGAAGAGAGGAACAAGTCCCAAGCATTTTTAGAGTCAAAAGATGTCCAGGTTTAATGCAGTCATCTGATTTAGTTCGTGGTTCATCTTTGTGTATGGTAATCATCTTCTCTACATTTTTCTTATGATCAACTTCATGGATCTACTTTATTGATTGTTGAAAAATGTTTAGAATGTCTTTGATTCCATTTTTAGACTTGTTTGATTGATTTTTGAGTTGTAGCTTTTGTGATTTTGATTGAACATATTTCAAAGCCAAACTTGATTCACATGAAATTGATTCTAGAAATGATTTATGTCATGAGCTTGATTGTTGATTTCTAGGTTTAGTTTCATGACCTAAGAACTAGAATATTTTGATTGTGATATTCATTATTCTAATCTAGTTCTTATTGATTCACATGCCTTGGTTTCTAGATAACTTTGTGAATGATTGTTAAAAGCATATTCTAGTTATCCTATTGCATGTTCATAGAGTTTGAGTGATCTGCTTGTTCTATTTGATTGTATTTGCATCATTTGCATCACTTAGATCATTTTGCCTTACAAAAGGTTGAAGTCTCTTTCAAAGTGAGTGAAGCTTTATTTAGAGCAAGAAGACTTGACTAGGACATGTGATCCGGATAGTCAAGCGAGAAGTTTTATCTAGGGGTGTGATGCTCCGAATGGTTGAGCTAGGGAAGCTTAACTAGGATCTTTGTGATCCGAATAGCTAAGCGAGAAATCTTTCTAGAGACGTGAGCATCTTGGATAGGAAGTTTCTTCTTAGAGGTGTAGGACACATCTTGGATAAGGAGTAGGCAAGGAGACTCACTTGGCCTTGAGGGTAGACTAGGAGTTGATAGATGATCAGTCTATTTCTATGCTTATATTTTGCCCTGTTTTCATATGTTTTATGCTTGTTTCTTGAGTCCTTTTGGTGGTTTGATGTGTTTGTTGAGCCTATATAGGTTGCCTTCCATAGAACATAAAAGTGAGGATGGATCCAATAGCGGAAGAAATGAAGTCAAAAGATATGGAAAAAAAGAGACTTTCTATCATTTTCCATGGCCTAGGCTGCAGCCTAGGCAAGTACACCAGAAGCGGCCTTGCAAGCAGTCAGGAGTAGAGACTTTCCATCTATTTTCCGCAGCCCATGCCAGCCCCCCTAGGCATGTGCCTACCAAGCGGTCTACAGAGCGGTCAAGTCCAGAGGAGCTTCGCTTGATGTACCACTCCCTATGCAACTTACCCAGGCTGCGGTATAAGGAGTGGTAATACGTAATCCTGGTTCACTCAGGACAGCACGTGACCTATTTTTGAGAGAGTATTTAAGGTTTCTGGTGCAGTATTTTTACGGGTGAGCCACCAGAAAGGGATTAGACCCAAAAACACTATTCTTTCACATTCATTCATTCCATTGATTCTTTCATTCAATTCCATCCATCCTTGGAGGATTCTTGGAAGCAAGAAGAAGGAGATTTTCAGCTAAGAAGCTATCAAGATCAATATGGGTTTTCTCTACATCTCTTATATGTTTTTATCTTCTCCATTGATGTGTAACTAAACCTCTAACTAGGGGATTGATGTAACCGATTTTGGACAACTCTATGTGAACAATTAGTCTATCTTTTGTTAATCAATTGGGTTTTAGTTATGTTTATTGATTTAATTGCTCTATTCTACTTGCTCTGATTATGTTGTGACCGCAAGTGATTTGAGTTTGTAGCTTAGTTTATCCATGAGATTAGGGTTTATATGTGGATGGCCGTTCCATTTAAGTCTTAATCACAAGCTTAATAAACAAGAAAATTGATATATGCTATGGCTGTGCTGTGTTAATTTGGCTTAGAGTTTTGTGTAAAACATGAGTTTTGACAATTACTCATTACATGACCGTGTGTGAGTAATAGCCTAGATCATTATTTCATTGTTCATTGCATGACCGTGTACGAGTAGTGGAAAGGATCTTCGAACTTAATTGATTTATCTTCAAAACAAGCCCTAAACTATATTGAAGTGTTTATGAGACTGATTGAAAGCATTGATTATCTAAGAAAGGTTCGTTGATTCCCTAGTATATATCTACATATATTCATCCCTTGTGTGATCTTTAATTTGATTTGATTGATTTTAGTCTTTAGTTCAAGTAGTCATAATTTAGATTAATTTTAGAATTAAACAAACTTCCAAAGAATAGCATTATGCAATTTAGTTTTTCGCACTTAGAGTAATCCTTTCTAGATTAATTAGCATTCGACCAATAGAATCGCCGATCCCAGTGAATGAACTTTCTTAGTAAATTGAACACAGATTTTACTGCATCAATAGATTAGGTGTTTATCATGTGTTGATTGCCTTGAGTGTGTATCTCATTTTCATCATAGTGAATTGCTTGTCGGTGGTTGTGGTATCAACTCGTGGATATTTCCTTTTAGGAGGTTTTACCATGTAAAAATACTTGTGTCTCATTTCGCTTTATGTTTCATTATCTTCCATATTATATATTGATTGCATCACTTGTGTATTAATTTTCACTTGTGTTGGTTAAAACAATTCATTTGTTAGACACACCAAATGTGCACATCATTGTTGTTTTTGAGAAAAAGAAAATTGGAAGAATTTGGGCCTATACCTATTCTAGGTATATATTACACTATATTGCTTAAGGAAATTTCATATATCTGAAGTGATAATGTTGAGTCAGGATTTCATGCTGATTTGGAAGCAAATGATTGGTTACACTTGTGTGAGATAGACCTTATCTGATAAGGAGTATAAAAGTGGAAGCGAAGGAGAGAGAAATAACTTTTTTGATTTCTAGGGTTTCGTTGATATTCTCATAAGCTTTTCTCAGTATTTTCTTCTTGGTGTTCTTGGTATTCAACTTGAATATCAGGCTTCTCTGTAGTGAATCTAAGTGAGAAGTAGAAGGATAAAAGAAAGATCTGAGTGTTGTGCATCTACTGATACCATTTTTGTTTCATTCTAGGTTGTAATCTCATGTTGAGTTTGTGTAATTAGGTCAGTTGGTTGAGTGGTTTGTAGGTCTGGGTTCTGGGCTCCTTTTGAGAGCATTCTTGTGTAATATTCTAAGTAGATCAAGGTTGTAAAAGAATACTATATAGTGATAGAGTCTCTCTGAAGAGGCTCAACGTGTATGTAGGCCCCATTCTTGGCCGAACCACAATAAATCCTTCATATTCTTTATATTCTACTTTTACTGCTTTCATATTGAATATGTATGTTCAATATCATTTGATCTATATCTACTGTTAGTTTGGACTGCTTTATTCCTTTTGTTTGCAAGTGTTTCTTGCTGGTTCCGCTAAAAGGAAGGTGGTTAGGGTTTTATAGTCGTACAAAATCCTAACATCCAATACAATTTACATGTATTGTAATTATTAGTTTTCGGTCTAGAAATTTCATGATCTAATTTACATGTGTCTCACCTTTCTCCAGCACAAGGAATTAATTTTCATATAGCAAACAATATAATTAATATAAATTTTTCCATAATTTCTGTCTATATACCGGTGATTCTTCTCTACATTACAATACTTGGCTTTATAATTTAAAATGATTGGTCAGAGAAGAATAAGGTGTGAATAGTGGTCATACATCACTGAGAAAATCTTGAGTGCATCCGGTGCACCAGCTGAATAGTGTACCAAGCCATTCAAAAGTTGATATATGTCAACTCTTGAATTAAATATATTATTTAAAAAGTTTTTCTCTAAAATAAAAAATTACCACATCTTGTTGTGAGTGGCCCAGTGCACCAGTAGTGATTGGTGCACCAGGTGCACCTAACATTTCCTCGCACCGGTGAGTAGTGATCATTGTCTCCTCTCTTCGGTGACTTCTACAAGTCAAAGATTAGAAGGCACGCAACGCAAGGCTGGCTGGGCACAATTTTGTGCCTAGAATAGTCTTATCTTGAATGTATAAATAATTGTGTTCTGAGTTTTGACAAGTGCTGTGGTGTGAATACTTGAAGCGATCTTTAAGAAATGTTATCTTTTGTAGTGCAATAAATCAAACACAAACGAATAAAATAAAAATAATAAGGAGAAACACAAGTATTTACGTAATTTGATGTAAATTTACATTCACAAAGTATACAAACACTCAACTTCCATTATTAAACTATTGTTTCACATAGGTCTTAATCAACTCCCATGATGTATCAGTGTATAGTGGAACAAAACTGATTCAGACTTCATAACCTAATATCGCATATTAAATAAATAACCAATTTATATGTAACTTTATACCATACGAAAAGATGTGATTAGAATATCGTTGCTTCTATCCCATAATGGAGACAGGATGCCTTTAAATTTATCCCACTAAAGGCTTTTATGTTAGATGGGAATTCCCACTCCAAACTGGGATGGGATGGGGATGAGACAAGATCACTATTACCAAAATTTCTAGTCATTCGCATGCGCATATCTCACTATACAAAAAATTTATTTGATGATGCGCCATCATCCATGTAACTCTAGGGGGACGAGTTCGACTGCACCTTTTTTTCACGCGCAGTACCAGATGCATTCAATTTAATTGGATATATTATTATCATTATTTTTTATATATATAATTATTCGGTACGGAATTCTATATATCATATTTTTTTTCTATATGGAATCTCATCATTATAACGTAATAGCTAACTATATGACGTTTGTACTGACCACTCCTAAGGTGACGCTCACAATCGTACGAGGCCGGGAGTATAGTACAATAACAAGTAAAGTTCGTTCCCACAAAGACTGAGTGATTTATTACCAAAATTGATTAACCAAATTGCTATTCAAACAATCAAAAAGATATGATTTTTAGATTTAAATTCTATGATTAAGCTAAATTATACTACTCAAACAACTTCAAACTAAGATTGTAAAATAATGACAAACAAAGAAATCGAATGTAACAATATGAGATAATATGATAAGACTAGAATCCACCTCACCCTTTCCTATTTAAGCCCTAAACTCACCTAAATACCCAGTTTATGCAAATGTGAATTGTAGACTCATGTACGCAATAATAATCTCTATTCTCGATCGAGTTATAGAGATTGCATCCAAACATACCCAAAGCCCATCTTTCGATGACCCCAGATTATACGCATGAATTTATTAAGAACTTATGCACACTCAAAAGAGCCATATATGCTATACTCGCATGTCTACCTTACTAGACATACATAGAGGACATTTCATCTAACACGTTGTGTGTGTCTCCCCTCGGTTCATAACACACAATATCATTCAAAATGAGATCAATCTAATGAAAGCATTAAATACTCAAAAACATTCATACAAAACACAAGCAAATATGAATAAATTCGGTGGTCTATATATATATAAAGTCAAGGGTTGGGTTTCATTAAGCCTTAGCACTAGAAATTTAGCTCATATTACAGGATAAAGCCATACAACATATATAAGCAAATAAATACATGGCTCTACAATAGAAATGAAAGAGAAAGAGTTGTAGAGAAAACTATATAGAGAGCTTTCTCTTCTTCTTGGCTTTTCTTCTCCTTCGATGGTTCTTCAGCTCCCTTTTGCCCAAAAATAAGAAGTGATGGTGGATGTGATCAAAAGATGTGGTGGATGTGTAGGATTTTAGGGAAAGGTGGAATCATGGTAGTTTTCTTGGAGAATGAAATGGTGATGTAGGAGGAATATCTAAAAATGATGTCTTGGTGAATATTCTTGGGTAGAGGGTAGTTGTTAGGTTTAAAAATAGCAAAGGGTTACATAGGGGAATGAATTAGGTTAGGGTAATGAGGTAAATTCCTGAAATTATACATTTTCTAGGTAAAATAACAACCTAGAGGCGACCTGGAGAGTTGCTAACCTAAGAGGATAACGACCTTGGTGTGATTTGGTTGGGCTCGCCCTGAGGTCGCTTTTTACTCTGTCTGATAAGGCTTAACTCGAGAGGATAGCGACCTTGGAGCGATCTGGTTGGCTCGCCTTGAGGTTGCTTTCTTGTATGGTGGAGAAGGTCTTGAGCCAAGAGAATAGCGACCTTGGGGTGACTTTGTTAGGCTTGTTTTGAGGTCGCTTTCTTGTCTGGTGGAGAATCTCTTTTTGCCGAAAGGATAGCGACCTTGGGGCGATCTGGTTGAGATCGCTCTAAGGTCGCTTTTGTGTATGTTTTGGCCTCTTAAGCATTTTCTACTTCACTGCAGGTCCATCCAAGACCATTAAGCTCCAAATCTAACTTAAACCTATACAGCTTATTTAAATGGTTAAAAACAAGGTTTTACCCGAGAAAAGAACACAAAAAGACGGGAATATTAGGCTACACATAGTGTAGAAGTGAAGCAATCATGTACAAAATACAAATTAAACATGAAATCTTTTTGTTACAAAATTTCTTTTTTTTTTTTTTTTTTCAATTTATTCAAAGGAATAAGCTAAATCATACCTAGCCTAATGTGATCGAGATTTGACCAAAAATCTCTTGTACAATAAACACTAACTGATATCGATAAGAAACAAAATGAATGTACATACTTCCCTTTATATTTGAAATTTTTACAATGTATAGTTTCCTTATCTTAAATTTGTTCACTTTTAGCAAATCAGGCCAACATGTTAGTACATGTAAAAAGTTCTTATTGAGGGGACAAATTATAAAAATTTATTATTTAAGGGATTTAAAAATAAAATTAGTTATATGAAACTTGAAAGAAAAATAGATAGATTTGGGCATGTGGACATGGGCCCCCTCTTATTAAACACCAGCACGTAATATATATATAAACATTATCCACTAACACTATGTTTAGATTGATGGAAGAAAAAAAAAATAATGAGGAGAGGAAAGAAAAGTGTTTTTAGTAATTGTTGTTTTAGATGGTTATATTTCCCATTTACAATTCCCCAACGACACCATTTTATTCTTGAAACCGAAGGTGGAGTATCTCATTAATGTGAAGAGAATCTTGCAGTGTTTCGAGTTAGCCTCTGGGCTAAAGATCAACTTCCACAAATGTAATGTTGTTAGAATTAGCAAAAAGGTGGTGGTGGACCATGACTGGGTTGCGGTGTTGAGGTGTAAGGATGGTGTTCTTCTGCTTTCTTATTTAGGTCTTCCTCTTGGCTCAAAACCGTGGTCAAAGGTCTTCTAGAAGTCTTTGGTAGAAAAAATTGAGAATAGACTCGCGCCTTGGAAACAAAAGTATCTATCGAAAGGTGGTAGATTGACTTTGATTAAAGCTGTCGTTGCTAGTATTCCCACCTACTTCATGTCTGTCTTTAAAATGCCGAGTGGGATCGCCTAAAAGATCGAGAAACTTCAACATAGTTTCTTTTGGGGCGATGGGGTGGAGAAGAGGAAAATACACGCAGTTAAATGGGAGAATGGAGAATAGAGAGCAAAAACAAGGGTCTGTTAGCGAAGTGAATTTGGCGTTTTGGTAACGAAGGATCCTCTTTATGGAAAAGGGTTATCTGCACAAGATATAGGATAGACGATTCCAAGTTATTATGGGATTGATGGGGACCCAGTTCCCCTTCGTTTTTCATCAATGTTGTCACTAGTCTCTTCAAGCTTAGTGATCGGTCTCAAAAGGTGCTAAAGGACGACCTCAAGATCATCATAGGCAATGGTGCTAGAGCTAGTTTTTGGGAGGATATAAGGATTGATTCGTATTCTTTAAAGGATTCCTTTCCTCAAATTTTCATGTTATCCTATGTGAAAACATGCCCTATTTGCAGCTTTGAGGAATGGATGGGGTCGAAATGGGAGTGGAATGTTCAGTTATGGAGGACTTTGTTTGGCTGGGAACAAAGTCAGTGGAGTTGTTTTAGTCCATTCTTGGATTGTATCAAAATTCGCAGATCTTCTATGGATGCTTTGGCATGGTCTTTTAGCTCAAAAGGTGTTTTCAATGTGGGTTCGTTTTGCAGGTATGGATGAAACAACTTCAAATACTCCGTGGCTTGATAAATTCAGTTGGCAGGGCTTGTGTCCTCCGAAGATGGAAATATTTGTTTGGCAGTTTCTAAAAGGCAAATTAATAATGGGCAATTTTTTGCATAAGCTTGGGCTGGCCAATAATGTCAGCGGTATGTGTTCCTTGTGCGACAATGAGATGGAATCTATCAATCATCTCTTCCTTTAGTGTAGTTGGGCTTGGAGTTTGTGGTCGATTTGCATGTCTTGGTAGGGAGTTTACAGCTGCATCAATAAGACTATAGTTGACTGGGCTGGTGGTTGGGCTACTTTAAGTCCCTCCTGTAGCCACTTAAGAGCTTGGAATACGTTGTTTTTTACGGTGGTGTGATCTATTTGGGAGATGAGGAATCATAATGTGTTTCAGAATGAGGAGGCAAAGATTTACCTAACAGCAGATGCGGTGAAACTCAAAGTTGCCTGATGGTTTAAATTTTATGGCAAAGGTTCCATATATCCCATCACCTATATTTTTCTCAATTTAAAAGATCGTTGTGCCGATTCCTTTAGGATCAGGCGAGATAAGTTAGAAGACTGGATCTCGCCCACCAACAACGGATTGAAATTCAACGTTGATGGGTTAGCGCGTGGTAAACCAGGGTCCGCAGGCATTGGCGGCATTTGAAGGATAATAATGGCAAAGTCTTATGTCTTTTCTCACTATTCGTGGGGTGTCATAACTCCAACGAGACTAAACTGATGCCTATTGAGAAGGCTACGTTCCTGTATGCGTCCAATACATCATTGCTGGATCGCGAGATCGTCATCGTTAGTGACTCAAAGGTCATGGTCTCTTGGATCAACGACGAAGGTTTTGGGAGCCTCAATCATGTTGATATGGTTTATGATATTCATAGCTATTTGTAGATTTTATGGGGTACTGTTGTCTCTTTTAGTCTGAGATCAACGAACTCCTTCGTGGATAATCTAGCTAAGTTAGGTTATAGTTCGGCTAGGGACTTCATTCAATAGGGAGATTTTGATGGGCTGTGGTGGTTCGTTTTTTGGTCTTGGGCAGCTGGTTTTCTAGTGTTCTGCTGCTCTGTTATTTGTCTTTGTCCTTGCCCTTGTCCTTAGGTGTTCTTTGCTCCCTATTTGCTTTTTGTAAGGTTCTCATTTGTTGATAGGCTCATTTCGTAGATAAACCACATGTTAGGGTTTATTGTGTAAGGGTAGTTTAGGTGATTGGGGTTCAAGCTCAAAAGCCCTTTCAAGACCTCAAGGGACAAGCACGTCAAAGGTATAATTTCTAGTGCTTAGTTTTTCTTTGAAGAGATTTAGATAGCACACACACACTTAGCATACTTGTACTTGTGTGTATTCTCTTCACATGTCACATTTCACACTTGCACTTTGATTGATGTATCTTGTTGTGTTTTTGTGTTGTGTAATCCGTTTCCCGAATATGTTCGGAAACGTCCGCACTTGCACGAATGTGTGCTTGGTTTTACGTGAAGACCGCTTAAGGAGAATGCTTTTGGCTTCTCCTTTGGTTTCACCATTTTCAGTGAATTGACGGTTTGATCGGCGGCCTGGCCGCCGAATGGAAACCACCGTTTCAGTCTAGAAAGGTCTGGAGTGATTCTACGGTTACGATCGGTGGCCCCGACCGCCGTTCAAAACCGCGATCATACCTAATTGATTTAATCTCTCGGGTTTGATTCTATGGTTGGTTCGACAGTTTTGAAACTGTCGATTGAAACCGTCGTTGTTCCCCTGCCTTTCTCGGGAGCCATTTGGCGGTTGTAAACGGCGGCCTGGCCACCGATTGAAACCGCCGATCGGTGTGTTTCAAGGGCAAACTTGTCTTTTCACATGCTCTGTTTTTCATGCCTATAAATACCTCACTTTCTCTTGTTCTAGGTGTGACTCTTTAATCATCAAGAACCCTACGTTTAAAAGAAAGATTTTTAAGAGAGAAAGCAACCAAGTTTGCTCATTTAAACACTCAAACCAAAATTCATTTGCATCAAAATTCATCTAGCATGTTCTAGCATATCTAGGATACTTGCTTGCATGGGTCTTTCATCATCACACTTGCCTTGGTAAGTTTTTCACTATTATCATATATAATTAGTGTTTTATTTATTATGGCATCTCTTTTATTACTTGATTGTTCTTAGATTAAATTCAAATATTCAAAATAGAGATTGTTTTGTTGATTTGAATGAGTGTTGTATTGTGATAGCTAATTAGGTTTTTGCTTAATCTTGATTAGCTAAGCTAAGCTATTTGAGATGTCATTTAGTTTTTAATATCTAGGATTGCTTTAATTGCAAAATCATCATCTTAGATAAGCATATAGGGTGAAATTTCCCTTAAGTAGTAGTGCAAAATATACCTAGAGGGGGGGTGAATAGGTATAGACTCAAATTCTTCCAATATTAAAAATAACGTGGAATATAACAAAGAAAATGCACACTTGATTAGATTTAACAAATCAATTGATTTCACTAATACAAGAGTTAATCAATTTACAAGATATGCAATCAATGTAAGATATGGAAGATAATGAAAAGTAAAACAAAAATGAACACAAGTATTTTTTACATGGTAAAACCTCAAAGAGGAAACATCCACGGGTTGATACCACAACCACCGGCAAAGCAATCCACTACGTGAAAAAGGACTTACACACTCAAGCTACCAACTCATGATATCCGCTCAAGCTATCAACTCCTAATCTACCCTCGGGCTAGTGAATCACCAAGCCTACTTCCTATCCGAGATGTGTCCTACACCTCTAGAAAGCAACTTCCTATCCAAGACGCTCACGTCTCTAGGAAAATTTCTTGCTTGCCTATCCGGATCCTCCCGACCCTAGACAAGTCTCCTTGCTTGATTATCCAAGTCCTCCCGACTCTAATCAAGACTTCCTTGCTCTATCCACAAAGCTTTACTCACTTTGCTAGAGACTTCAACCTAATGGAAGGCTATGATCTAAGTGATGCAAATGATGTAAACACAATCAAATAAAGCTAGATGATCAATCAAGCTAAATGTACATGTTCAATGATAATCTAGAATATGCTTTCAACAAACAATCACAAAAGTATCTAGAAATCACGACATGTAAATCAATAAGAACAAGGTATGAATATTCAATATATCACACTAAAAACCTAGTTCTTAGATCATGAAATTAAACCTAGAAAATAACATGAAGCACATCATATATACATTTTCTAGAATCAATTTCAAACAAAATCAAGTTTAGCACATATATGTTCAAGAGAAATCACAAAGCTAAAACTCAATTGACAAATGATCAAACACCCCTAGCATATGATCTAACATCCTTCTCAACATATTTCATCAATCAAGTTGTAAGAATAGAAGAGATGATCAAAGATGAAATGAAAAAGAAGAAGTTGAACATACAACCTTGACCACGTACTGAAAATCAGCCCACTGGGAAAAATGACGAAGTCGGATGCCTCTAGAAATACTTGGGGTTTGTAACGCTCATCAAGACCAACAATTTTGGCTTTTGGGTCAATCGATTTCGAGTTCGTATGAGAAAGTTATGATCAAAATACTAAAACTAAAATGTTGAAGAATTCTGCAGAATTTCTTTGAAATTGTTCTTCAAGTTCTAAAATGTTTGGAGGGAAGGAGAAGTGTTTAAATGAAGGAGAGAGAGAAATTTTTTGGGCCAATCAGAGGTGGCCACATCACCCACCCCGTGGGGGGCGCTTGGGCCACATGGGACCAGAGGGGTCCTCTGACCGTGGGTCCCACAGCTCCCATACGGCTTGGCCCACGTGGCCTTTGGCCACGCTCTCCTCTCAGGCACTCCCTCACGTTCTTCAGCCTTATCTTAGGCATCCGAACTCTGATTTCAAATTTGTTTTCAGATTATAAATCATGACTCCCTCATGCACGACGACGACTACACAACTTTAAAAAATGGTTGAGAAATCATCTCGGAAAATGACGATGAAGTCAACTCAACAAATGAGAACGAAAACTAGCGTAGCTACATCGTTTGGACTCGAAACCTTATAAATGAGTAACCGAAATGATCGGAACTCAATAAGGAATCAAATAAGAATATATTCAAGTCCAAAATACAAAATACATAAACCAACAAACACAAATTCACACAAGCATGCCATATCAAAGAGATAGTCACAAAGCATGCAATTCTACAATGTTTATCCATTAGAGACCAATGCATGTGCATACTAAGAAGTGTGTGAATGTGTTATACCAAATGTTTGAACTACGATGCAGGGACACACATGTATGAATTATGTGTGTGCGCGCTAATGCCTTGCAAGAGGATAGAAGTCGAAGTATAGCTTTGACGCTTTCACCTCTTGAAGACGATATTTGCACTAGACGTTGCTCTTCACCTTTTAAGCTTCTTTTCTTCCAAGAACATCCTAAGCAACAACTAATACAAATATAGAGCGTTTTGCAATAGAATCAAGCCAATACAAATCATCAACCTTACATAGGGTTTCCCTTGTGTAAGATCTTAGATTTGTGTTTGCTTGATTCCATTGCAAAATACTCTTTATTTGTATTGATTAGTTGCTTAGGTGTTTCTTGGAGAGAAGAAGCTTCAAAGGTTAAAAGCAACGTATCTTGCAAATGTCGTCTTCAAGAGGAACATCGCGTACTCGGATGCTAAAGTATCTAGATTCTTCTTCCTCTTGCAAGGTGTAAGAGCACACACACACAATTCATACACGTGTTTCCCTACATCGTAGTTCAAATATTTGTTATAACACATTCACACACTTCTTAGTATGCACATGCATTGGTCTCGTATAGACAAACATTGTAGAATTGCATGTTTTATGACTATCTCTTTGATATAGCATACTTGTGTGAATTTGTATTTATTTGTTTGTGTGTCTTGTATTTTGGACTTGAATATATTCTTATTTGATTCCTTATTGAGTTCCGGCCATTTCGGTTACTCATTCATAAGGTTTCGAGTCCAAACGATGTAGCTACGCTACTTTGCGTTCTCATTCGTTGAGTTGTCTTCGTCATCATTTTCTGAGATGAATTCTCAACCTTTTTGCAAAGTTTTGTAGTCATCATTGTGTGTGAGGGAGTCACAGTTTGTAATCCTAAAACGGATTCGAATTCAGAGTTCGGATGCCCGAATACGGCTGAAGAAAGCGAGAGGTGCGCGAGAGAGCAAGATTGGCCAACGGCCAAACTTGGCCACCACGTGTGGAGGCCGTGGGACCCACGGCTAGAGCACCCCTCTGGCCCCATGTGGCCCACGTGCCCCACACGGGGTGCTGACATGGCAGCCTCTAATTGGCTCACGTCTTCCTTTCTCTTCTCCATCTCTTTTCCCTTCATTTATATTCGAAATCCCGTGCAGAATTTACTACAATTTTTGATTTCTTATTTTGATCATATCTCTCTCATTTCAACTCCGAATTAAGTGATTCAAAAGCAAAAATTGTTGGTCTTAAAGAGAGCTACAAACCCCAAGCATTTTTAGAGTCATTTGAGTTTGTGATTTTTTGCAGTGAGCTGATTTCAGTCCGTGACTCAACTTTTGTATGTGAAACTTCTTCTTCTCACTTCATCTTTTGATCATTTCTTTTAATCTTCCTAATTGATAGATGATATTGTTTAGAATGTTGTTAGATCATAATCTAGGGGTGGTTGATCTATTGATTGTTAAGTTTTAGCCATTTGATTTCAATTGAACATATATTGCTAAACTTGACCTATCTTGAAATTGATTCTAGAAATGTTGTATATGATGTGTCTCATGTTATTTTCTAGGTTTAATTTCATCATCTAAGAACTAAGATTTTTGTGTGAAATATTGAATATTCATATCTTGTTCTTATTGATTCACATGCTTTGATTTCTAGATGCATTTGTGATTGTTTGTTGAAAGCATATTCTAGATTGTCACTAAGCATGTTCATAGAGCTTGATTGATCATCTTGCTTTATTTAATTGTGATTTGCATCATTTGCATCACTTAGATCATTGCCTTGTAATAGGTGGAAGTCTCTTGCAAAGTGAGTGAAGCTTTGTCTTGAGCAAAAAGTCTTGGCTAGGAAAGTGTTCCGGATAGCCAAGCAAGAAGATTAGAGTCGGGAGGACTCGGATAGTCAAGCAAGAAATCTTCCTAGAGACGTGAACGTCTTGGATAGGAAGTTGCTTTCTAGAGGTGTAGGGCACATCTTAGATAGGAAGTAGGCTTGGTAGTTTACTAGGCCCGAGGGTAGATTAGGAGGTGATAGCTTGAGCAAATATCATGTGTTGATAGCTTGAGTGTGTAAGTCATTTTCATATAGTGGATTGTTTTGCCAATGGTTATGGTATCAACCCATGGATGTTTCCTCTTTGAGGTTTTACCATGTAAAAATACTTGTGTCAAGTTTCGTTTTTATGTTTCTTTATCTTCCATATGTTTGTATTGATTGCATTACTTGTATATTGATTTTCACATGTGTTGGTTAAATCAATTCAATTGTTAAGATTCATCAAGTGTGCTTTTAATTGTTGTATTCCACATATTTTTTGTATATTGGAAGAATTTGGGTCTATACCTATTCACCCTCCCATCCCACCCCCCCCCCCCCCCCTCTTTAGGTATATATTACACTATATTGCTTAAGGGAATTTCACCTTGCTCTATGTTGCATTTTGGATATTCATATATCCACTTAGGGTGTTAATCTTTTCATTGATAATCAAAGTCTTGTGTGTAGCTTCCGGGATTAGGTTGCTTAGATCGCAAGCAATCAAACTAGGTTCACTCATACCGGGATTAGGTAGGTGTGTGATTACTTCTGGCATTAAGTTGTAATTTTATCACATTTAGTGGATTCGAGGTTTGGGTGTGGCTCACTTAACAGCCCGTGGTTTTTCCCGTGAGAGTTTCCACGTAAATATCAAGTGTTGTTTATATTTTCGCACCATATTACACTTGCTTTATTTTATTGACTATTAGGGGCATTTTCGTAATTTGTCCTTAAACGAAAATTGAGTAAAATCTATTAAAATCTATTCACCCCCCCCCCCCCCCCCCTCCTCGATTAATATTCAACACACCGTTAATTTGTTTCAATTGGTATCAGAGCGGGTCCCTAGATATACTTAGGTGATCCTTGCTTATTTTGGTGTGTTTTGCATTTTGTGTGATTTTTGATCATTCGTACATTTGCATTCATTTCATTCATTCATAAACACTATGGTGGAAACGGTGGAAATGGTGGTGGCGAGGAGGGTGCTTCTAGCACAAGGCCTCCACTTCTTACCGGGTTGAACTATTCCCAATGGAAAGGAAAGATGGAATCCTACATATGTCAAATTCACGACCGTGCGTGGATGGCAGTGGAAGATGGATATAATCTACCCATGATGACTCCCGATGGTGGAGGAGAAGAAGTATTGAAGCCTAAGGCGCAATGGAATGTGCAAGAGTTTGAGGCTTCAAAGTGGAATAGGAAGGTGATGCACGCCATTCTTTGTGCAATGGATGAAAATCAACATAAGCTAATTCAGAACACTCAAATCGTGAAAGTGGCTTGGGATATATTACAAGTTGCACATGAAGGAACCGAGGTGGTAAAGGAATCCAAGCTTCAAGTCCTCCAAACTCAATTCGAGTTACTTAGGATGGGAGAGGATGAATGCTTCAATGATTTCGAAATCAAATTGATGGATATCGTTAATCAAAGTCACCAACTCGAAGACCCGTATTCGGATAGTAGAGTCAAGTAGAAAATCATGAGATCTCTCCCCGATAGTTTCAAATCAAAGGTGACGGCTATAGAAGAAAATAGTGGATATATGGACATGAAGCCGAGCGAGGTTATTGGAAGACTCCTCGCCTATGACTCTAGGAAGGCTCCTAGCTCTACACCTTCTAAAAAGCAAAAAGGAATTGCTTTAAAAGCTTCCAAGGATGAAAAGGAGGCAAAGAAGATTGACTCGGACGAAGACCTTGCCTTATTTGTAAAACGATTCAACAAGGTTATGAAGTTTGGGAGAAAGGGCTTTGGATCAAAAGGTCAAGATTTGAAGAAAAAGGGTCATTTCAAGAAGTTTGAACCTAGGCAAGAAAGGACCAAAAGGAAAGGGGTCCAATGCTTCAAGTGTGGTGGCATAGGTCACTTTGCCCCCGAATGTGCTAATCACAATGACAAGAAGAAGGGTAAAGTGATGGCCGCCACATGGAGTGGTAGTAATGATGACTCCAATGAGGGAGATGAGTCTTCAAGTGATGAAGAACTCATGGCTAACTTCCTAGCCTTTGCTTCCTCCCACAAGAGCAAAAGTGCTAGTGAAAAAAAGGAAATGAGTCAAGAGGAAAATGACTCAAGTGAAGGAGAAAGTGATTCCTCATCTAACTCCATAAATGGTTTTATGGAGAAAAAGGTGCTTGCTAAATACCATGCTGAGTTCAATGATTTAGCAATCAAGAGCACGAGAAAGATTCAAAGATTGAGAGAAGAGAATCTTGAACTTTCATCTCATAATGACCACTTAAGTGAACAAGTGGAAAGACTAAAGAATATAGAAGATAATCTAAGAAAGGAGTTAGACTTATCTAAGGGGAATGAAGAAGGTTTAATGAGAGAGCTTGAAGAGATTAAAGAATTTATGACTAGGATGGCCTCTAGCACACAAAAGCTTGATCATATTCTTAGTGTTGGAAAGAATCCGTATGACAAGAGGGGTCTTGGATTTAAAGATGGCAAGGTGACCTCCACTTCTAAGAAGACCATATTTGTCAAGAGTTTGGGGAACCAAAAAGCTTCATCGGTGCAAACTCCTAGGAAGAAGTTAGAACTAGGACAATGTTCAAATAGTGCACAAGTGAAGGTGGTGCCAAGAAGGCAACCTCAAGCTCAACCCTCTAGGATCATTCAAGCCAACATTCCTCAACAATTGGCTCACAAAGGAAAGAGACCAATCATGCAACCTCAAGTTAGGAAGCAAGCTAGATCGGTTCAACAACGAAGATGGATTGAACCCACTCAACCACAAAGACATGGGCAAGCTTTCATGTATGCACAAGGACAAGGTATGATTCCTTATTTTATTCCTACATGTCATTGTTGTGGATTTGATGGTCATATTAGACCAAATTGCTTGCGATATATTAAAATGTGTAGAACACGAAGCATGATTGAAAAGAGAAAGAATAAAGCCAAGATGCATGTTCCTAGGAATGATAAAATTGATGTGCATGATCCTAGGATAACTAGAGCCCATGTACCAAAGACCACTAAGAAAGCTAATATTGTTTCTAGGTGGATTAGAAAGAATAAAAATGTTTGCCATGTTGCTTAAATAGCCTTGAAGGCAAATTCTTCTAATTTTTGGTACTTAGATAGTGGATGCTTTAGGCACATGATGGGAAACCAGAGTTTCTTCGAGACTCTTGTTATGGAGGAAGGAGGATATGTCACTTTTGGTGATGGATCCAAAAAGAAAGTTGTAGGGAAAGGAACCATTTCCGTTCCTGGATTACCCTCCTTATCTAATGCTTTGTTTGTTGATGGCTTGAAAGCCAACTTGATAAGCATTTCTCATCTTAGTGATGAAGGATATTCCGTCATGTTTAGTAAAGATGATTGCTCTATCCTAAAGACCGATGGACAAACCTTGTTGAAAGGTATGAGATCTAGCGACAATTGCTATTGTCTTGAAGCTAGAATAGTCTCAAACAATGTGTCCATGGATGAGCAAATAGAGTTGTGGCATGAGAGACTTGGCCACATGAACTTTAGGGATTTAAGATCCCTTGAAAGGTTCAATTGTGTGCGTGGCCTCCCTAAGCTTGGGAAGAAAGCCAATGGTATTTGTGGACCTTGCCAACAAGGAAAACAAACTAAAAGCATGCACAAAAAATGCAAGTATCTCTCCACCAAGAAGCCCCTAGAGCTTCTCCACATGGATCTTATTGATCCTATGCAAACCGAGAGTTTAGGTGGAAAGAGATAAATTAGAGTTTAGGTAGATGATTTCTCTAGGTTCACATGGACATATTTTCTTAGAAAAAAATCTGAAACTTTTGATAAGTTTAAAATGCTTTGTACTAAAATACAAAATGAAATGAATTCTAACATTAAAAGCATTAAATGAATTAGAAGTGACCATGGGAGAGAATTTGAGAATGCTTCTTTTGAAAGCTATTACAATAGCTTAGGCATCTCCAATGAGTTTTCGGCTCCTAGGACACCTCAACAAAATGAAGTTGTTGAGAAGAAGAATAGGGTCCTTCAAGAGATGGCCCATGTGATGTTGCTTAGCAACAATGTTCTTAGGAACCTATGAGCCGAAGCCATCAATACGGCTTGCTATATAGGGAATAGAGTTTTCCTAAGACCTGGATCTAGAAATACCTCATATGAGTTATGGAAGGGTAGGAAGCCAAATGTTAGCTACTTCCACACATTTGGAAGCAAATGCTACATTTTAAATGACCGTGATCAACTTGGCAAATTTGATGCTAAGAGTAATGAGGGTATCTTTATTGGCTATGCCTTGAATAGTAGAGCCTATAGAGTTTTCAACTTGAAGACTCGAACCGTTATGGAATCATCTAATGTTGTCATTGATGATACTAGACTCAAGTCTAATGAACATGATGAGGAGGATGCTCTAGATAATGACTCTCCTTTGGAGAGGGTTGTGGAGACTCCCAATGATGGGACGTCCGATGGTAATAATAAGGACACACAACCTCTTAATAGAGTCCCTTTCTTGGACTCTAATGAACCCGCTCCTTGGGTTAGAAGACTCCATAATAAAGAGGATGTTATTGGAAATGTGAATGAGGGTGTAAGGACTAGGCGTCAAATTGTTAATCTCATTAGCTTTACTTGCTACACCTCTCAAATTAAACCCAAAAGGTTGATGAAGCCTTGAATGATGAATTTTGGGTTCTTGCCATGTAAGAAGAGCTAAACCAAGTCAATAGGAATGAGGTTTGGACTCTAGTTCCTAGGCCTAAAAACACACATGTTATAGACACTAAGTGGATTTATAGGAACAAATCCGATGAAGATGGCAACATAGTGCGGAACAAGGCTAGACTTGTAGCACAAGGGTACTCTCAAATTGAGGGTATCAACTTTGAGGAGACTTTTTCTCCCGTTGCCCATTTAGAGTCCATTAGGCTTCTCTTGTCCATTTCTTGTGTGCACAAGTTCAAATTGCACCAAATGGACATCAAGAGTACCTTCCTTAATGGCTTCTTGCAAGAGGAAGTGTTTGTTGAACAACCCAAGGGGTTTATGGATGCACACCACCCCAACCATGTCTGTCGCCACAAAAAGGCTTTGTATGGGTTGAAACAAGCACCGAGGGCTTGGTATGAGCGTCTCACTCAATTTCTTGTTGACAATGACTACACAAGAGGTAGTGTTGACAAGACCTTGTTCATCAAGAGAAACAAAGATGACATTGTATTTGACATTGTATTTTACTCAACCAACAACACCAAAGTCCAACAATTTGTTGATGTCATGTCTCATGAATTTGAGATGAGTCTTGTTGGTGAGCTTAGTTACTTCCTAGGTTTGCAAATTAGGCAATTAGATGATGGGATCTTCATTACCCAAGCCGAATATGCAAAAAACCTAGTGAAGAAGTTTGGTCTTAAAAATGCCAAACATTGTGATACACCCATGAGTACCACTTTGAAGCTTAGCAAGGATGCAAGTGGAAAAAGTGTGGAACAAACCCTATATCGAGGCATGATAGGAAGCCTGCTTTATTTAAGTGCAAGTAGGCCCGATATATCTTTTAGTGTGGGTGTGTGTGCTAGGTACCAAGCGGATCCTAAGGAGTCCTATCTCTCTTCCGTAAAGAGAATCATTCACTATGTGAATGGGACTTCCAACTATGGGATTTGGTACTCGTTTGACACTAATGCTAGTCTTGTAGGCTTTAGTGATGCAGATTGGGTAGGAAATTACGATGATAGGAAGAGCACATCGGGCGGTTGCTTCTTTCTAGGCAACAACTTGGTGTCTTGGTTTTGCAAGAAGCAAAACTCGATTTCCTTGTCCACGGCCGAGGCTGAGTACATAGCCGTGGGAATGGATGCACACAACTCCTATGGATGAAGCAAATGCTAGTAGACTACAGATTCGACCAAGGTACACTCACTCTCTTTTGTGATAATATAAGTGCTATAAATATTTCCAAGAATCCGGTACAACACTCTAGAACTAAGCATATTGACATCCGCCATCATTTCATTAGAGAGCTTGTTGAAAATAAATGCATAGTACTTGAACATGTAGGTACTAATGATCAACTTGCGGACTTATTTACTAAACCCTTAAATGCTACTCGATTTAAAACACTAAGTAGATCCATTGGGATATGTCTTGTGGAGTGATGTGATTTGTATTTGACCCCATATGGGGAACTCAAGCAAAGAGAGCTATTTTGCATTTTTGTCACTTGCAAAAAATTTGAAATATCTTATGCTTCTTCTTTTAATTGCTTGAGTAAGCTTGGTTGCACATATGTATATATGTTTTCAATTCAATAAGTGTGAACCTTGCTTGTTTACAATCCATGTCATATTTATGTTCAAACATGCATTTTTGGACTAGGAGATTTACATAGGAAGTATGATTTGAATGACCTATAGTTATCTCCATGACATGATAATTCTTCTATAACATGCTAATGACAAATGAAAAAGCATGAAATTCATATAATATGCTCAAATGAAAAAGCATGAATTGATAATTGCATATTCTTAAAATGCAAAACTTGTGTGAAAAAGCTTATGAGACTCAAAATGAATAAAAGATCTTGTATCCATTCAAAGGAATTTAAATTCCAAATGTCTCTCTTTCTTTATTAGTTGAACATGGCTACTATCATACGGGTTTCTCACCCGAAAAAATCAAATAAGGTGCAAAGTCGCTCATGCCATGTTTCGCTTATAAAGTTGGATATAGTTGCTCTTATATTGAAAACAATAAAATCTCTATATCCTTGCTTTTCTCATGACAATGGTGAAATTGGTTTGAATTCTTATTAGAAACCTTTGTCATTTGCTTTGCCAAATACCATTGTATTTTGGACTTAAATGCTACATATCTTGTATGCAAAGCATGTTTGATTCACACATTTTCTTCAAATAAATCTCCTTGTTTCTCTTCAATTAATTGGGATGCATAAAGTGACTTATATGATTATGCAAATATCTTGCATGTTACTATCTCTCTTTGCTAAGAGTGACCCAATTGGGGACTACTCATTTGCCTATATCATGACAAAAATGAAGAGTAGAACATGGTAAGGGGAGTTGAAAATTTGTAGTAGCTTTTGTGCTTGTTGGGGAGAATATTCATTGAGGGGAAGTAACCCGTTGAGGGGGAGCATTGCATACACATACATTGCATAATGTTGTGCCTAATCTCTTAAAATGCAAATGCTCGTTTTTTTTGTTCTCACTTGATTAATCTCACATTTTACTTGTATTGGAAAGTATAGAAACCTTATTTTCAAGGATTAATTATTCTACAAGAGATTGAAGACTTCAAGATGTAGTATTTAAAATATCCCTTTGTATTGTAGAATATCATTATTTTACCCGTAGTTTCTAATTTTTGTGAGGAATCAATGTGAGTGGTGGTTTTGTCACGAAATAGCCAAATGGGGAGATTGTAAGATTCCCATTTGTTGATTGGCTCATTTCGTGGACAAACCACATGTTAGGGTTTATTGTGCAAGGGTAGTTTAGGTGATTGAGGTTCAAGCTCAAAGGCCCTTTCAAGACCTCAAGAGACAAGCACGTCAAAGGTATAATTTCTAGTGCTTAGTTTTTCTTTGAAAGAATTTAGATAGCACACACACACTTAGCATACTTGTACTTGTGTGTATTCTCTTCACATGTCACATTTCACACTTGCACTTTGATTGATGTATCTTGTTGTGTTTTTGTGTTGTGTAATCCGTTTCCCGAATATGTTCAGAAACACATGAAGACCGCTTAAGGAGAATGCTTTTGGCATCTCCTTTGGTTTCACCATTTTCGGTGAATCGACAGTTTGATCGACGGCCTGGCCATCGAATGGAAACGGCCGTTACAGTCTAAAAAGGTCTGAAGTGATTCTGCGGTTACGATCGGTGGCCACGACCGCTGTTCGAAACTGCCAATCATACCTGATTGATTTAATCTTTCGTGTTTGATTCTGCAGTTGGTTCGGCGGTCTCGAAACTACCAATTGAAACCGTCGTTGTTCCCCTGCCTTTCTCGGGAGCCATTCGGCAGTTGTAAATGGCGGTCTAGCCGCCGATTGAAACTGTCGATCGGTGCATTTCAAGGGCAAACTTGTCTTTTCACATGCTCTGTTTTTCATGTCTATAAATACATCACTTTCTCTTGTTCTGGGTATGACTCTTTAATCATCAAGAACCCTACTTTTAAAAGAGAGATTTTTAAGAGAGAAAGCAACCAAGTTTGCTTATTTAAACACTTAAACCAAAATTCATCTAGCATCTTCTAGCATATCTAGGATGCTTGCTTGCATGGGTCTTTCATCATCACACTTGCCTTGGTAAGTTTTTCACTATCATCATATATTAGTGTTTTATTTATTATGGCATCTCTTTTATTACTTGATTGTTCTTAGATTAAATTCAATTATTCAAGATAGAGATTGTTGTGTTCATTTGATTGAGTGTTGTATTGTGATAGCTAATTAGGTTTTTGCTTAATCTTGATTAGCTAAGCTATTTGACATGTCATTTAGTTTTTAATATCTAGGATTGCTTTAATTGCAAAATCATCATCTTAGATAAGCATATAGGGTTTCCCTTTCTCTATGTTGCATTTTGGATATTCATATATTCACTTAGGGTGTTAATCTCTTCATTGAGAATCAAAGTCTTGTGTGTAGCTTCCGGGATTAGGTTGCTTAGATCGCAAACAATCGAACTAGGTTCACTCATACCGGGATTAGTTAGGCGTGTGATTACTTCAGGATTAGGTTGTAATTTTATCACATTTAGTGGATTCGAGGTTCGGGTGTGGCTCACTTAACAGCCCGTGGTTTTTCCCGTGAGGGTTTCCACTTAAATATCATGTGTTGTTTATATTTCTGCACCATATTACACTTACTTTATTTTATTGACTATTAGGGGTATTTTCGTAATATTGTCTTTAAATGAAAATTGGGTAAAATCTATTCACCCCCCCCCCCCCCCCCCCCCCCCCCCCCCCCCCCCCCCCCTTCCTAGATAAATATTCAACACACCGTCAATTTGTTTCACTTTTGTTGTCTGTTTGCTGGCGTTTTTTTAGTGCTTGTTTGCTGGTATTGGCTGGCTCTTACTTGTTGTGGACCTTTAGCCTTTTGTTTTTATTAATTTTATCAGTTGTTCAAAAAAAAAATGAATAGAAAGGAAACAAATGCAATATTAATAAGCTTAGTTTTGGGATATTGAAAAAATTCATTAACTTTTAATTCATTTCCCTTGTTTTCCGTCTAATAAATTTTGGTGAGAAACCAAATTGGATGAAACAAGAAGAAACTATTCTCTCTATTTTCCTTTCGTTCTCATTTAACAATCCAAACAAGGGATAAGAAATCCGCTTATTTTCTTTCATTTCATTTATCTCATATTCCATTAAACCAAACATAGTGTAAATAACAAGAATGTGTTAGAGAAGTAAAGAGGATACATGCACGGCCTGAGTCTCTCCACACTTGCAATTTAATTGGTAAATGTGAAATTCAAATCTTTATCGTAGATAGGGGTGGATCTCAAACTTAGAGAAGTAAAGAGGATACAAGCACTGCCCGAGTCTCTCCACACTTGCGATTTAATTGGTAAATGTGAAATTCGAATCTTTATCATAGCTGGGCAGAGCCCAAAATTCGAGAGTGAGGGGCCATTATATATAAGCAAAAAAAATTGGAGAGGAAAAGTGAAAAATGTTTAAAATATAATAACAATTTTATCCACTTTGCTAATAGTTGGTGTATTGCTTATTTGCTTTTTTTTTTTTTTTTTGAAAAGATAGCTTCATTAAAGAGCCAAAAGGCAAGAAGGGCAAGCACCACAAACTAGCAGAAACATAACCACCAAAAAAAAAAAAAAAAAAAAACCATTGCCAACAGAGGCAAACATAACAGTACAGGACAAGGCATTAGCCAGCAAAAGGAAAACAAAAACAGGGGACAAAAGAAAAAAGAAAAAAGAAAAAACTGACCCTAAATAAGACCAGCCTATAGAACAGGCGAAAACAAAGGCGCCACGAAAGAACAACCCAACCAAACTAGAAGGCTGAATCATGTGTCTCCCCATTCCACAAAATCCCCACTCCTGCTAGAACCCATCTTCGCCAAACAATCCGCAAAAGAATTGTAAGCTCTTTAATCAAACACTACCTCCAAGTTGCCAAAAGCTCTCATATTGCTATGAATATCATAAATAGTATTAACATGAGAAACATTTCCAAAATCCTTATCATTCACCCAAGCAATGGCCACTTTAGAGTCACTAACAACCGAAATGTCTCGTCCTCTGAGAAACGAATTTGACATACACAAATAAACTGCTTTCTAAATAGCCCAGATTTCCACTGAATTCGAATCAGCAGACCCTATAAAAAACAAGAAAAGGCACAAAATTTTCCCATGCGAGTCCCTCAACACTCCACCAATGCCAGCAAGCCCTGGTTTGCCACGCGAAGAGCCATCAACGTTAAACTTAAGCTTATCCATAATAGGAGGAGACCAATCCTTAATACCAGTCTGCTTCTTTTTACTGACCTCCACACAAAGGTCTTTGAAATTAAGCAGTAAGGCTTGAACCGAATCTTGACTCCCTTTTCCAAGGTGCTTAAACCACCAAACGATCCTAAATTTCACCAAATCAGCAGCCATGTCAATGCTCGAACTCTTACCTTCAAAAATCAGTTGATTTCTAAAATCCCAAATGGTCCAAACAATAGCAAAAAAACAGAGAACTCCAAACCCTCTAAAGGTTACTCGCTGAACAAAGACCTAACCAACCTTCCATCCACTCTCTAATCCTATTATTGAGACAACCAACAACCTCCCACCAGGAATGCAAATCATCCATAGGGACTTGGACCAATAACAGTAAAGGAATATATGATCTATGGTTTCCTCCTCCACACAGCAAAAAGGACAATCCAAGCATAGGTTACTATCCACACCACGCCTACGCAAAACATCTCTCACCATCACCTTTCCTTTCCAAAGTTGCCAAGAGAAAACCTACACTTTCGAAGGGTACACCCCCTTCCAAAAATAAGAAGGAAAAGCCTCCAACACCTCCTCATCCTTCTCCAAAAAAATTCGAAAAAAAGCTACAGAAAACAGGCCATTAAAGTTGAATGACTAGGCAATGGTGTCTAAAACTTGGCTGCGAACAAAGACACAATCCAATAATGTTTAAAAGAGATTCCATTGGTCTTTTTCCCAATCTAAAGGGGTCTTCTAGTGTTAATAACCCACTTCCATCCATGGTTCAACCCAGTCCAACAACCGAACTCTTGAACTAACCCTTCCTTTTTGGTTGCCAAAGCAAAGCATCTAGGAAAAGCTTCTTTCAGAGGTTTGCCTTCCACCCTAATATCCGTCCAAAAATCAACTCTATCCCCTTTACCAATGATAATCACAAAACCATCTTTAATACCCTTGGCTGCCCGAGAATATGTCTTGAAGAGGCTTTCAACAAACTTTATAAAAAAGGAGATTGGTTTGGAGACATGCCAATTCCAAAGAAGAGACCTCTCTTTGATCCTATATTTGGAACAAATGATTCTCCTCCAAACCGAATTTTCTTTTCTACCAAACCTCCAAATCCACTTAGCTAACATAGCCTTGTTTTTATCAATAATCCTCCCTATTCCCAATCCACCATTATCTTTACTTTTGCAAACCTCTGCCCAATTAACCGCATGCAATTTTCTTTGCTTTCTAAAGGCGTCTTAATAATATATCTTTAAAAGGTTTTTTAAAAGTTCTATTTCAAGAATTGTTTTTAGACTCAACCTTTTCTCTTTCTCTTCTTACTTGTGTTCATTTAATTACATAAACCTAAATCTTTCAATCTCTCATATCTTGAAGCCTTAATTTTTTTATTTTTTTATTTTTTTGAAAGAATGAAGCCTTAAATTTAGTTCTTCTTAACTGTTTCTTAAATAATATTTAATAAAATCCTCTCTTGATAACCATTAGTTACAATTTCTCTTCTAAAAGTTAAAACCTCTTATGTCTATTAGTAATGTTAGTAATTTAGTATTAGTAACTGAGAAATTTTCTTAATTCATGTCCCATCTAGGAATGACAATGGATCGGATCAACATCATGGGCAAAATTAGGTCTGGTTGGGTTGGGCTACAGCCCAACCAGGAATTTTGAAAAAAAAAAAAAATGAAAGTTTAGAATTTTTAATTAGAGTGACCGTATTTACACACCAATAAAAAATTGCATGTACACCACTTTTTGTTTATGCACCCTATTAAAAAAAAATTAATGTTGGAACTCGTAAGCACACCCCAGTGTTACCAAATATGCCCTCCCTTTTAATTTCTATGAAAATATTATAGATTATCAAATAACTAAATTTAAAAAAAAAAAATGAAAACAAATATTGTAGTTTCTTTTCAAAAAAAAAAATTGAAAACAAGAAATAAAAAGATTGTAGTATCTCGGTCTAATCTGGGCAGCAACCAGCAACCTTCTACCTCAAAGCTTTATTTTTATTTTATTTTTAACTTTCCTTATTTTATTTTAAGTATTTTAATATGTTTTTATTTTGATTTAGTTACCTAATATGTTTAATTTTAAATAATCACTATTTACGTTTTAAGTAATAAATATATAATATTGTAACAAAAATTATTACATTTTTTCTTATATATATATATATATATATATATATATATATATATATATATATATATATATATAACTGCTCAAGATATTAAATATTGTAGTATTATGATATATGAGATGTATTTGAAATTATTTTTATAATTTGAATTAAAGGTGATATTGGAATATTTAAAATTTTACTACTTTGGAGTGCACATCCAGCTTTAAAGGGGTGCAAATATCGTTACTCTTTAATTAATCCTTCACTATATAAAAGAATACATTCTAAGCCCAAATATAATACATATATAGACTACAACCCATCAAAGACATAAAATAAAAATCTTTAAAAAGATTAAAAAGCCACAATAAGTCTTAAATTTAAAATACATTCCAGCCCAAACCATTCATTTTTAAGAGTGATGATATTTGCACCCCTTAAAAACTGTATGTACACTCCAAATTAATATGTTTTTGAAAATCCGATCCTTGAGTAAAATTACCAAGAAGACTGAAATAATTTGTAAGTACACCCATTAATAATTATTAATTAGTCTCCTATCTTAATCCTTTGTGAAAAAAAAAAAAAAAAAATCCTATTAATGATTAAATATTAACATATATCATTAAAAACTCTTTTCATTTTCTTAAACCCTAGATTCTTTTTTAAATACTAATTTCAAATTTTCAATTTCTTTTAAGGAAATACAAATTGATTGCTAAGAGCATCTCCAATACAAGTTTGGCTTGTGAATATATATATATATATATATATATATATATATATATATATGTAATATAGGATAAATAGACGGTCTATTAAAAAAAAATATCTTTAATGCATGCAGCTGTGCATATTAAACCTCACACTGATGTGACAAAAAAAATATATTAGAAATTATCAACATGATCGTCTACTTTCAGACGACCTGTTGCACAGCTATTTTTTCGGTTAACTCAGTAAGTATTTAAAATTGACATTAATTTTTTATCTATTTTTGGTAAGAAAATAAAAGAAAAAATAATTGGACATGTCATTACAAATAAATGTGTTTTAAACATAAACATTGGAGACCAAATTTTGAATTGATTGTCTATCAAGTCCATCTTTATGCCACATAGGAAGCAAGTGTCTTGACATTATGCCATGCCAATGATTTATGGTATGCAAGCCACTTTTACATTGGAGATTCTCTAAGTATGGAGAATGAGTCAAAATAATCCAAAATTGATTGTGAAAGTTTGAATTAATTATTATTAGTTTCAAAATCAAAATCTCTTTAGACTTTTTTTTTTTTTTTTTTTTTTGTTATCAATATCGGTTGTTCTTCAATTTTATTAAAAACGTTTCTACTTGCAAATCAATTGGGACATGCCACAACTGCAATAAGCCAGTTTACAATAGTTCGCAATTTTATTTTATATTTTTGTTGCAGTTCTATTTTTTTCCTAATAAAATTGTTTATATATATACATACTAAATTCAAGACATTCACAATTCATTTTTATTTCATATATATATATATATATATGGTCCCATTCACATCAGTGCACACTGATGTAATTATATCAGTACCAATGCATGTGGACCACTAATTATGGAGAAACTTCAACAAGTGCATACACTTTGAGTCAAAGTATGTAAATCTAATGGTCCACATCCAACGCATTAATTGATGAAGTTATATCAGTGTATATTGATTTGAATATTTCTATATATATATATATATATATATATATATATATATATACGGTTTTTCTATTGTCAGTTCGTCCTAACAATAAATATATCAGGACGAAGAATGTGGACCACAGATTATGGAGAAGTTTTGACAAGTGCATACACTTTGAGTCAAAGTATGTAAATCTAGTGGTCCACATTCTTGGTCCTGATATATTTATTGTCAGGACGAACTAATAATAGAAAATCTGATATATATATATATATATATATATATATATATATATATATTTACAACATAAATTCACAGTCCTTCTATTATCAGTTCGAACTGACAAAAGATATATCAGTTCCTTGCATGTGGGTCATTGGATTTAAAAGATGTTTTGACAAGTGCATGCAGCCAAGTCAAAGTATTTAAATCCAATGGCCCATATGCAAGGAACTGATATATCTTTTGTCAGTTTGAACTGATAATAGAAAAATTGCATAAATTCATATGAGATATAAATGAAAATATATATATATATATATATAGGGGTGAATTCATAATGAGCCAAAAAATTTATGGGTTTATTGTTTTTAGCCACAAATTTATTTTTTATTGTTTTCATCACTTTTGACCATTTTCGGACAAAAATGCCCCTAAATTTGGAAAAAAAAAAAAAAAAAAGATGTCAGTGGGTGGGTGGTAAAAACGAGGTATTTTATTATACCAGCATGTAACTTTATAACCAATTGGCATGTAACTTTATAACCAACTGGCATGTAACTTAATAACCCACTGGCATGTAACTTAAAATTATACTGGCATGTAAATTACAAATGAACTGGCATGTAACTTAAAATTCAACTGGCATGTAAACTTAAAATACAACTGGCATATAACTTATTAACAGACACTGGCATGTAACAATACTGAAATTTGATCTTTTAACTAAGTGTCTTTCAAGTGGGGAAACAAGTATGGCCTGACATGTAACGTAAAATTCAACTGGCATGTAACTTGTTAACAGACACTGGCATGTAACAACCTGGCATGTAACTTAAAATTCAACTGGCATGTAACAATACTAGAATTTGATCTTTTAACTGAGTGTCTTTCAAGTAAGGAAACAAGTATAACCTAGCATGTAACTTAAGAATAAACTAGCATGCAACTTAAAATTCAACTGACATGTAACTTGTTAACAAACAGTGGCATATAACAATGCTGTTATGTAACATCAAAAAGTATGAATCAATTGGACAAACAGTGTACTTTTCCGAATCATTATTCCTTTCTTTTATTAATTCGGTGGCCCAAGGAGTCAATTGTGTACAAATTACTCGAAATATATTGTATTCACATTTCCTGTGAATATATTGTATAAATTACTCGGAATTACATTATATACACTTGGAATGTGTATGGTATAATAAATTACATTATGTGTTTGGAGGCATGTACAAGTTAATGATCGGACGATAAATGTACCTAATTGAGGTCCCCATTTCCTAGCTTTTGTTCTCGTTTTCGAGCACATTTTTGTATATAATATGTTTTGTGAGCCTTGTGTAGGTATATATTCCCTACAATGGTGTTTGAACGTAAAGTCAAGTTTGGGAGGCAAAAATGAGCTAAAAAGTGAAGAATTGGAAAGTATGCAGAGTTGCCACGGTCTCACCGTTGACCCAAACCGTGACGTGATTTGTGGTCCACCATGGCATGTTTCCGTGGTAAATCCGCCATTGAGCTAGAACGCGACATCGAGACCGCGGCATTGGTCAACTCTGTTTTCCAAAGGTTGATGGGCTGAAATTGTAAAATGCCCATGCAGAACACACTAATTTCGGGGCCTATATCTCCCTCCTCGTTGAGAACTGAGCTTCGTGCAATATATTTTCGGAAAGCCCCGGAAGTCCACTTTCTAGCGGTTTTTACGGATCGAGATTCCGGGTTTTCTAGAGGGAGTTATGGCAGTTTCCGTAACGGTGCGCGAGGCTGGAAACATGACCGCGGCAGAGAATATTGTGCAGATCACCTAACTTTCAGGGGGCATATCTCCCTCCTCAGATCGAACCACGTTGATTTCTACATATATTTGGAAAGCCCCGGAAGTCTACTTTCCAGCGGTGTTTACGGATTGTAATTCCGGGCTTTCTAGAGGGAGATATGAGCATTTCCGTAACGGTGCGCGAGAAGTTCGCTGCCAAGTTCGCCCCCTGACAGCGAACTTGGGGGCGACCTAATATTTTTAGCATCAGAGGCAGAGATCTTCGCCCCCTAGCTGGTCGCCCCCTGACAGCGAACTTGGCAGCGACCTTCCGTTGTCAGCTCAGCGAAAAGTCAATTTTCAAGCCATTTCAGAAGGGCATTTTGGTCCTTTCATACCCAGATCGTGCCCTAAGTTTCCCAACCTATTTATACACCATTTTAAGCCCTCTCTTGAGACAAGAAATCAGCCACCAAACACAAGAAAAACACAGCAGCTGCACTTCATCTTCTTCCCCAAATCAAGAGAGAGAAGAGCTTCCAAAGCTCCCATGGAGGTTCTCCTCCATGGGAAGCTCACCACCACCACTTTCTACCCATCATCCACCACATTTGGAGTAGATTGCAAGGAGAAAGGAGAGGTCTTTGGACCAATTTCGAGCTAGCATTCATGGAGAACTTGGAGAAGGTCACATCTTCAAGGGTTGTCTCTTTTACACTCTTCTCTTTGTATTTCTTATTTTCTAAATGTGTAACCCCACTTGGGAAATATTTGTAAACCTATATTGTGCTCATTTATGTTATGATTGTTCTTAAATCTATTTGGGTTTTGATTTATTCTTGTTATTATTGCATAATCTCTTATCTTGATAAGCATGTGTGTGGAAATTGGAAATTGATGTGTGCTCATGGATGGGATTAGGAGTAGATTAACTTAATATGTAGGAGTAGTTGTAATTAAATATCTCATTTGTGTGTATATGTCTTTAGAAGGTTGAAATGTCTTGTTTTGATGGGTTTGAGTGTATGTGGGTTAGGATTATACTTTTATGGATGACCTTCCGGGTATAGTCTTGACCACTTAGCTCTAAAAGAATGGATGAAACTTGTTTTATGCACGACCGTGCTAGAATAGGTTTTGGCTCTATGTTCATGAGCTTAATGGGTCTTTGACCTTAAGACACATGCTCTTCCATGACCTTTGGGGAGCAAGAATAGATTTTGGTTTCCTTAATCAACGAATGATTCGTAATAATAGATGATTTGGTTTCGGAACTCCTTAATCGTGAGAACGAGCCCATAACTTGAATTTGATGAACTTAATGCCTAACAATCAACTAGGTGTGCACTTGTTTTGGGTGAACTAATAAGTACCTTGTGTGATCATTATCATACATCTCTCCTAGCCACCCTTTAATTATTTGTCATTTTAAACACCATTCTCACCCCTCCATATTCCTTTTAATTTATTAGCATTCTTTTTATTTACATTCCTTCACACACACACACACACACACACACACACACACACACACACACACACACACACCTCACACACATCATTCTCACCACATCTGTATTCTATTTAAATGCTTTCAATAAACTCTAAAACTCGAAACGGTTGACGGATGTCACCTCCCTGTGGACGATACCCTTGCTTGTTGCTATACTAGTCTCTAGTCACTTGCACTAACAAGGTGAACTTGAAATATAAATATTTTGACATGCGAAAACGACAGCCCTGTCAAAATGGCGCCGTTGCCGGGGAGGTGGCCTATTCGTTGGTTGTTTCTTGTTTTAGCTTAGGTTCTGTAAATTTTAGATTTAATTGCTTTGCGGATATATATGTATATGTTTAGGATTCTTATTTTTTTTTATTTTTTTATTTTTTATTTTTTATATAGCATATGCATTTAATGTTGTTTGAGTTGTGCTTGTGTAAGGAAAGGAAATTTTCAAGTCGGATGGACCGCATAACTCATGAGAACAGTAAGAGTGCGCGTATCGCGCCGTAACAACTCCCCAAGTGAAATGGTAGTGCCACAACGGACGCGTTGGACGCAACCACAAGAGGTATCCTCTAAATTTTGAGCTAAATTGGAGTGCTTGTGGATAGTTGTTGATTTGGGCGGAATTGCCCGTGTGCTTAAAGGTTATAATGCTATGTTTGTTGTGTTTGTGATGTTGTGTTCTTATCTCTGAATCTTGCTAAACATTGTCCATATTTTATGAGTTGAGCAACATTGAGGACAATGTTAAGTTTAGGTTTGGGGGTGTGGACACTTCCGTTGTTTATATGTGTTTTTGTTACGTTTAGAAAATTTTCAAATCTCTGCATAAAACGGTCAATTTTGAATTTCTTTGGAAATAGAGTCCATTTTTGTTGAGTTGCTTTTCTCGCGTGCCGGTAGAGACATATAATGTATGCTTTTAGCTCCGTGCGTCACTTAAATTTGCTTGTATAGTGCCAATCTTTTGATGTTGAGGTGGATGAGACTTCTATACTTGTTTAGCCTAGGAAAATTGTGGAGACTACCTGTGAGCTACACTGTGCCTAAATAACGAAAGTTTGTGGGTTTAGTTTCTACTCTTATACACTCTTCGATTTTTTTTTCATTGTGATCTCATTGTACATTAATTTTGCATTGATTGCCATAGAACTTCATCATGTGGACTGTTTGTTGAGACTTGTATTCCCTTGGTAGATGGACTTTTAGAAATGATTTTGGGCTTGAGTGTGTGCATAACTACTAAAATAGCCTAAACACTCCCATACCCATATATTCATTGCAAATTGAAGCCAAACACATATCCATTCCCTAGTTATTGATCATGTTGAGGTGTATAGCTTAAGAGAAGCTAGCTCTAAATTTTGTAAAAGCGTGTACTTAGGCAAATATATGTAAATTGTGCTAGGCAAAGGCTTACAAAAAGAAAAGAAAAAAAAAAAAAAAAAGGAAAAAAAATATAGAACAAGTGTTGCAATATAAAACACTTAAGCCTTCTAGTTCTTCAATTGTAAAGTTACTCACTAATAAGGGTACAAATGTAGCACAAAGCCTAGACGCTTGTATTGTAAGGTGTGATAGAGCTAATTTTGTTATAAAGTGTAATGTGTAAACACACCTTAGCATGGTTAATAACTTTATCTTTCCCTCTCCCACCATCTCTTCCATCCCAAACACTACCATAAATCACCTTGGCCCCAATAAAAGTGAGGGAAACCCCATTTGATCTCTTAGGAAGTCTATCTTGGGAATGTGAGTCAATGCATGTCTTTCCACGTTCGTGGCATTTCAATTCCTTCCATGAGATCCATTTTCAGAAAATGTGCGTTATTGGAAAATACTCATATGCGATTATATTTGATTCCATATACCTAAACTCCAAATCGCATGTGTTTGCTAGAGAGTGCGCCTAAGTTCTGAGTGAAAATAAGACTGAAATCCAGTGAGGATTAGAGTCGAGGCGAATTTTATCTTGGGCATTCGAGCATAGTTGTTTTGTAAACCGAAAACATCCTAAGTATTGGCATACTTGCATTGCGTGATGCATGTTTATTGAATGGTATAATCTAAGATTCTAGCATGCGTGTATTGTCTTTGCTTGGTATGTGTGGATTGCATCTCAACTTTTCTTGCAGAGTATACGTTTGTGGGTGTCGTAGCTGTAAACCCTCAGGAGACTATACTCCTCCACTAGGGATCGCCTAGTGGTTGAAAGGCTTGTGGCACATGCTCAGTGCCATCGTATTTCCTACGAAAGTGGACTAGTTTAGTTTTTATTTTCTTTTGCTTTATTTGTTTGTTTGTTTTTCTTTTTTTTGTTTTGCTCGAGGACGAGCAAAAGATAGGTTTGGGGGTATTTGATCGGACGATAAATGTACCTAATTGAGGTCCCCATTTCCTAGCTTTTGTTCTCGTTTTCGAGCACATTTTTGTATATAATATGTTTTGTGAGCCTTGTGTAGGTATATATTCCCTACAATGGTGTTTGAACGTAAAGTCAAGTTTGGGAGGCAAAAATGAGCTAAAAAGTGAAGAATTGGAAAGTATGCAGAGTTGCCACGGTCTCACCGTTGACCCAAACCGTGACGTGATTTGTGGTCCACCATGGCATGTTTCCGTGGTAAATCCGCCATTGAGCTAGAACGCGACATCGAGACCGCGGCATTGGTCAACTCTGTTTTCCAAAGGTTGATGGGCTGAAATTGTAAAATGCCCATGCAGAACACACTAATTTCGGGGCCTATATCTCCCTCCTCGTTGAGAACTGAGCTTCGTGCAATATATTTTCGGAAAGCCCCGGAAGTCCACTTTCTAGCGGTTTTTACGGATCGAGATTCCGGGTTTTCTAGAGGGAGTTATGGCAGTTTCCGTAACGGTGCGCGAGGCTGGAAACATGACCGCGGCAGAGAATATTGTGCAGATCACCTAACTTTCAGGGGGCATATCTCCCTCCTCAGATCGAACCACGTTGATTTCTACATATATTTGGAAAGCCCCGGAAGTCTACTTTCCAGCGGTGTTTACGGATTGTAATTCCGGGCTTTCTAGAGGGAGATATGAGCATTTCCGTAACGGTGCGCGAGAAGTTCGCTGCCAAGTTCGCCCCCTGACAGCGAACTTGGGGGCGACCTAATATTTTTAGCATCAGAGGCAGAGATCTTCGCCCCCTAGCTGGTCGCCCCCTGACAGCGAACTTGGCAGCGACCTTCCGTTGTCAGCTCAGCGAAAAGTCAATTTTCAAGCCATTTCAGAAGGGCATTTTGGTCCTTTCATACCCAGATCGTGCCCTAAGTTTCCCAACCTATTTATACACCATTTTAAGCCCTCTCTTGAGACAAGAAATCAGCCACCAAACACAAGAAAAACACAGCAGCTGCACTTCATCTTCTTCCCCAAATCAAGAGAGAGAAGAGCTTCCAAAGCTCCCATGGAGGTTCTCCTCCATGGGAAGCTCACCACCACCACTTTCTACCCATCATCCACCACATTTGGAGTAGATTGCAAGGAGAAAGGAGAGGTCTTTGGACCAATTTCGAGCTAGCATTCATGGAGAACTTGGAGAAGGTCACATCTTCAAGGGTTGTCTCTTTTACACTCTTCTCTTTGTATTTCTTATTTTCTAAATGTGTAACCCCACTTGGGAAATATTTGTAAACCTATATTGTGCTCATTTATGTTATGATTGTTCTTAAATCTATTTGGGTTTTGATTTATTCTTGTTATTATTGCATAATCTCTTATCTTGATAAGCATGTGTGTGGAAATTGGAAATTGATGTGTGCTCATGGATGGGATTAGGAGTAGATTAACTTAATATGTAGGAGTAGTTGTAATTAAATATCTCATTTGTGTGTATATGTCTTTAGAAGGTTGAAATGTCTTGTTTTGATGGGTTTGAGTGTATGTGGGTTAGGATTATACTTTTATGGATGACCTTCCGGGTATAGTCTTGACCACTTAGCTCTAAAAGAATGGATGAAACTTGTTTTATGCACGACCGTGCTAGAATAGGTTTTGGCTCTATGTTCATGAGCTTAATGGGTCTTTGACCTTAAGACACATGCTCTTCCATGACCTTTGGGGAGCAAGAATAGATTTTGGTTTCCTTAATCAACGAATGATTCGTAATAATAGATGATTTGGTTTCGGAACTCCTTAATCGTGAGAACGAGCCCATAACTTGAATTTGATGAACTTAATGCCTAACAATCAACTAGGTGTGCACTTGTTTTGGGTGAACTAATAAGTACCTTGTGTGATCATTATCATACATCTCTCCTAGCCACCCTTTAATTATTTGTCATTTTAAACACCATTCTCACCCCTCCATATTCCTTTTAATTTATTAGCATTCTTTTTATTTACATTCCTTCACACACACACACACACACACACACACACACACACACACACACACACACACACCTCACACACATCATTCTCACCACATCTGTATTCTATTTAAATGCTTTCAATAAACTCTAAAACTCGAAACGGTTGACGGATGTCACCTCCCTGTGGACGATACCCTTGCTTGTTGCTATACTAGTCTCTAGTCACTTGCACTAACAAGGTGAACTTGAAATATAAATATTTTGACATGCGAAAACGACAGCCCTGTCAGTTAACAATAACAAGTTCCTGTGAATCATGTATCCCTCCTTTTAGTCATCTTACTCCTTTTAGTCATCCCTCCTTCAAGAATGTCGTTCGGCTCCAGATCAGCTTCAAGAGAGAGAGTTTTTGCTTTGAGCTTTTGCTTTGTCCATGATTCTTAACGGAATGCCAAGAGGGATCGTGTGTTGTTATGTTCCAAAAGATGAGCTACCTCGAGGGTTGTGACAGATTTTGTGCTGAGGAGGACTGCATTAAACCAACCTTCAACGGATCAACGCAATTTTCCTTTACTGCATAGCATGAAAAGGAAAAATAAGACTGAGACTCAATGAGACTCTTACATTGCAGCAACTAAAACAGATATGAATTAAAACAATTGGTGTAGCCACAGCCTTTACAACTGTAACCTGTACAAAACCGAAGAAATCCTTACAGATTCAGCAAAGCATCAACCAAAAACCAAATAAAAAACTACTAGATAAGATCAAATATACATGTTAATTCTTACAATGAACAAATACTGCACTAACATTCTTCTAGATCTGATTTCATCAGTATTGACCACAAAATAACACACAATTTGGGTATAACAACAGAGAAATGCACATGATTCAAACAAAATTAATCTTCAATGATTGTGAAAAACAAATATACAAAAAATTTACCTTAAGCGTATGTGTTGAAACAAAATTAGTCTAGGGTTTGTTGAAACCAACAAAAATGGTAAAAAAAAAAAAAAAAAAGATTAAATCAAAGAACCGTAAAGTGAAATCACCTGTAACTCTGTAAGCGTATGTTTCTAAATCTCAGGAGAGAGAGAGACGTATTTCGACAGCAATGGACAACGGTTAGCTATATGCATTCTAATCAAAATAATTATTTGCACAATTCAGCCTAAAATGTAAAACATAAACCTGATTATTAAATAAACTAGAAACTAAATCAGAACGAATTCAAACCTATAAAGAAATTTGAGTAAAATAATGCATATCAGATTCCAGGTATTTCACAGTGTCTGGAAAAATACCATAGAATTAAGTGATTAACAAAAAAGGGGAAGAGAAGTAGAACCTCGAGAGCGTGATTGAATCGTCTAAGGTTTTTCATGATTTCAACAAGATTTCAAAGTTGTCTCTATCAACGCTTCTTCCTTCATAGTTCGGATTCCTACACCGAGCGAGCGAGACCCAGGTGCCAAAGAAGCTTGAATTCTGTGTGAAATTTGGGGATTTTTAGAAGATGAAAACGCAAACATTGAATGAGACTAATTAAACCAAAATAAAATGAAATAATAATAAAAACCTTAGATGTGGGACGAGAACAGGAAGGAGAGATCATTCTGATTATTGCGATCAGAGTATTCCTCTGATTTGTGGAAGTATACATTTCCTTCTTAAAGAAACCCTCATTATTCAAGAATAGTCACAAACCAGAGGAATACTGAAATCCTTTTTTTTTTTTAAACCCTATTTTATTCAAAGATGAATGTTGATTAACTCACCGGCAACTGAAGACGACATCGACGAGCAAGTGCAGCGGCTTCGACGAACGAGGGCAGTAGCAGCGGCAGTGGAAGAGCCTCTGTCCAATCTAGATTCATGTTAACCATCTCCCCACCAGTTAGAGATTTTTTGATACTATCCCCTAAAGATTTACTAATAAGGGCCGAGGGGATGGAAATGTTTTGAAGATATTCAGCATCCACATTCTCTTCTTCAGGGGTATCCATTGTAATCAAGGGCTCAATCTTGTCATCCGCGACTAGAATGGCTGCTGCTCCACCTTTCTGTGCATTCCATGCCTTCATGGTGGAGTAACAATCTGCAAGGGCAATAAGCTTGTAGTTAATAACATGATACCCTGAACATAGTACAAGAAGATATAAAACCGAATCCACGAAAGTATAACTAAACCCCCAAGCAGAGATCTCCAAATATAAGATATACAAAACAGAAAATCAAAATCTAGCCTATACAAAACACTGGAGGAATCAAATGAAAACGGGTAATCAGTCAAATCCAGAAACAAATTTCCACCACGCAGCAGCTGAAAGTATGAAACATAACCAATAATCAAATTTTAAACCCTCAAGTCTCAGACCTTAATTTCCAACACTACAAGTAAACACTCTATTAAATTTTATCTAAAACTTCAATGGTAGCAGTAGTAAACTAAACAAACCCGTCAACATAATAACAGGATAAATACACCAATTAAACTCATAATCTTGATGAAATTAAAGGAATTTAACAAAACATGCTTACTAATCACATCCAAAATAAATTACCATCTTAGGAAATCAATTCATAATCTCGATGAAATTAACCTAATTTAACAAAACATGCTTACAACCACAACATCCAAAATAACTCTATTTAATTTTATCTAAAACTTCAATGGTAACAGTAGTAGACTAAACAATCCGCCAACGCAATAGTCAGGGAAAATACACGACTTAAACACATGATCTAGATGAAATTAAAAGAATTTAACAAAACATGCTTACTAGCCACATCCAAAATAACTCTATTTAATTTTATCTAAAACTTCAATGGTAGCAGTAGTAGACTAAACAAATCCATCAACGTAATAATCGGGCAAATACACGAATTAAACACATGATCTCGATGAAATTAACTGAGAGCGACAGCGTCGACGCTCCGACGGCGAGAAGGGCGGCGGGTTCAGCGACGACAATCTCTCTTTTTCTCTTCCTTTCTCTCTTTCTCTGTTCGTAGTAAGCTGCCGCTTTCTCTTCCTCCATTTCTCGGCGACGCTGCTGGGTTAGTCGAATGTTGGGGGAGACAAAATTGGTTTATGGGTTGAACAGAGAGAGAGAGAAATTGGTTTCTGATTTTGAAGAGAGAGAGAGAGAGAAATTATGATTTTGAAATTTGAAATAATTGGGATAGCAGGACCGAACATATCAGGAGAGAGAGGGAACAAAATTTTGGGAGGGAAAATTGTGGCATTCAATGTAATTATAAAATCTAATTCAGGGTAATTTTGGCAATTCAAGTCAAAAGATGACGAAAACAATAAAAAATAAACTTTTGGCTGAAAACAATAAGTTTATAAATTTTTTGATCCTTTCCTGCAATTTCCTCATATATATATATATATACACATAAATTCTATTATCAGTTCGAACTGACAAAAGTTATATCAGTTCCTTGTATGTGGGCCACTGGATATGAATACTTTGACTTGGCTGTATGCACTTGTCAGTCAAAGTATTTAAATCCAGTGGCCCACATACAAGGAACTGATATAACTTTTGTTAGTTCGAACTGATAATAGAAAGACTATATATATAACTTTTGTATATATATAGTCTTTCTATTATCAGTTCGAACTGACAAAAGTTATATCAGTTCCTTGTATGTGGGCCACTGGATTTAAATACTTTGACTGACAAGTGCATACAGCCAAGTCAAAGTATTTAAATCCAGTGGCCTACATGTAAGAAACTGATATAACTTTTGTCAGTTCGAACTGATAATAGAATTTCTATATATATATATATATATAGGGTTGTTTTTTTATTAAATTTACATGGGGATATTTTAGTACAAATACATGAATTCCCATTGTAATAAGTAAAGGGAACTTGATTCCAAGTGTGAGTGAGGGGAATCAAGAAAGAAACTTAGTTCCTGATTTGTATGTGGGGTCCACGGAATTTAATTCCCCACAACACTAGTAAATATTGGAATTCAAAATTAGGAATTTAATTTCCTTTCCCTAAATGGGATTCCGAATTAATAAACAGGCATTAATTTAATTTTCAATAAATTTACTCGTTTACAAAAAATAAATAGTATAAAAAATAAAATAAAATAAAAATTATTAAAAAAAATTATTAAAAAATAAAAATAAAAAAACCACACTACCTTAGGATTTTCAACCGAATTAAGTGAAAAAAAAAAAAAAAAAAAAAAAAAAGTCATACCCTTGGTCTGTTAGTTTAATTTAGGGGCACTTTTACTAATTCTGAATAAAATGAGAGAGTATCCGTGTAACTCATATAATTTGATTTTCAACTAATTTAAGTAAATACTCAAAATTTATGTAATCCTTAAAAAATAAAAAAATAAAAAAAATATCGTGTTTTTTTTATAGAATATTTGGCAATCTATCAACCTAGCTGTCATGTAAAATTATGGCATAGTAAACTGTTACAAGGACGAAACCAATAGTTTAAGATCTCTAGATTCTATTCTTCTCTTTTTGACTATCTGGTATCTAGTATTACTGTTGAGGAACTACTAATCAATATAATAAAATTACCCAATAAACCACCCTAAAATCTTTCCTATCTTGAATTGTTACCTCTTTTTTCTCATAAAATCTCTCTTGTTTGTTAACGGTTAGCTCTATATATTGTAAAAACCCTCGTGTCTATTAGCTATATATATACTATTCATAAATCTTTTTAATCGACCTCTTTTCATGACATCAATCTTCACTCTACTATGTTAAAATCTATTTCACTTGAAGGGAAAAAAAAAATCAAAATTCTTGTACTTTATAGTTTCTTCCCTCAGCAGTAATCTTCAATGTTTTCAATTCAATGTCTTCTAGTGACCTCTATAATTTTTATCCAAGAACATGCATGACGTCAATGTTTTCAATTCAATGTCTTCTAGTGACCTCTATAATTTTCTCAGTCTCAGTTACAGCTACAAAGTTCAACCCTGCAAAACGTCCAATAAGAGGCACAATTGTACATCAACCTATAGCGGTGGTAAAATATATTGAGGAGGACTTCAAAACATTTAATTACAACCAAAACACTCGATCACTTCAACTACAGGCCTGAAAGCTACTCAACTTTTCAGCAAAGATATGTGATCAATTTCAAGTACTGGGGTGGTGCAAATGCCAATGCACCAATCTTTGCATATTTAGGAGCCGAAGCACCCTTGGATGAAGATGTTGGTGAAGGTTTTCCAAAGGATAACGCTGCCCGGTTTAAATGTCTCCTAGTATATGTAGAGGCATGCATGAAACTTTAACAATATTTTTATTGCACATTCAGTTTGGCAATGTTTCAGATTCGGTAAAAACAAAAATTGTTTAGACTTTAATTTTTCTTTCTCGGTGATCATCATCGATACTATGGGAAGTCAGTCCCTTGCAGATCAAGGAAAGAAACCATGAAAAATGCTAGCACTTTAGGCTATTTCAACTCTGCTCAAGCTCTTGCAGACTATGCAGAAGTCCTCTTGTATATAAAGAAAAAGTATCACGCTGAACAATCTCCAGTGATCGTCCTTGGAGGATCATACGGAGGAAGTAATGATCGCTCCGTACACATACTCTTCATTGAAACCTATGATATATAATTAAAATTTATTAACTCAATCTGTTTTTATTTTCTGATAATTTACTAGTGCTTGCTTCGTGGTTTCGGCTAAAATATCCCCATGTTGCTCTTGGAGCTTTGGCGTCCTCGGCTCCAATCCTTAATTTTGATATATTTTATTTTATATCAGGACGAACTGACAATAGAAAAATTGTATATATATATATATATATATACCTTTCACACCTAAAACATTGATGTTGTACAAGTGAGTTGGAACTTGATTTATCAATTATGTGAAGAGATTGAGCAGTGTACGTTGGGTATGTGTTTATAGGTATGTAGTGAGATGGTGTCACCAATGGGCGTTAACAATAATAATACAATGTTTCGTTCTATGTGCCCAGAGATTAGCAAGAATGGGTTTGGACTGTGTGGAGGATAAATTTTGGATGGAAAGCCTTCCTGCTAGTGTTAGGAATTTGGTGGAAGCTGATATGCTTTCCTAGCCTGGTTTGGCTTGCCTTATATTGCTGCTTTTCTTGTGTATTGTCCCTTCTTTGGGTTTGTTTGGTTCTCGCTGTTATGTTTGCAGCTGTCAAAAAAAAAACATCAAAGAGTGCCAAAGTCGATCAGTATGGTGTTCCTCCTCGGCCTCATTGAATCACAACTTATTATGGAGGCCAAGTAAGCTTTTATATATTTAATTAGTTTGTTTTTCTTAACTATCTCAATAAATTAATGGTTCTCCAAGGGTTCAATTATTTGATTAATTAATGACATATATGAGGCATTTGTTAATGATAAATTTCAGGATATAAAACTGATTCTCCAAAGGCGGTTTGCTAGCTAGATCATTTTCTCCAACGGACTCAGAGATCCTTACAGTAGTGCCGGGTAACAACAACATTAAATAATTAATAACTAAAGCAGAAATTGTCATCTTTATTGTATATAAAATAATTCTCTAGTTAAGTCGAATCTATTTTTCATTTTTTCATTTTCATGACAGCACCTTCATTGATTATCACATGAAAAAAAAAATATCAGGTCTGACATGACTAAGAAAAACCTATATATATGGATCGATGTAATTAACATGATTCTATCTCATGCTTTCAGGGTGCTGAAGAACATATCGGACACTGTTATTTCCGTCACTACAGTCAACGGTATGATGTTTCATACTCTTGGGGATATATATAATTTGATTGAATTGCAAATGGATTAAATTGGATTAAACGAGTGGTAAAATCTCTAAGAGTCCAATAACGGTGAACGGTACACCATACATGCATGATGCATGGCCAGTGTCCAGATATCGAAGAGGGAAGCGGGGACCTTTAAATATTGTGATTTGGGAGGCTTGTTATTGATACAAGATATCAATTTTCGCAGGTTCTCATTGCTTGGATATTCTTCCGGCGATCCTAAGTGACCCAGAATGGTTAACCAGGCAGCCTGAGATTGAGGTAGACATCATTGAAAAATGGATAGTACTATGCTGATCTTAAAGCATTCAACCGATGGAAATTAACAGCACTCAAAATGAAATATTCAAGGCGGATTTATTTTTGAAGTATTACATTATAATTTGGGACAAAGATCATTTCCTCACCTCACCTTACTTAATCTTATGACACATAAGCATTGTAATGAATAAATTGTGAGGATGTGATTGACACTTTATAAACAAACAATCACATGCTTTAAAAAGGTGAGGAAAATGTGAGGATGAGGTGAGGTGAAGAGAGGATTCTTGTCCTATAATTTGAGGGTTTTTTTTGGAGAGGGGGGACTCGAACCTAATAAAATTGTAATAAGTTGAGTAGAATTGGATACCTTCCCACTGAAGGTTCCATTGTATATATACTATCAAGATATAATTACATTCTATGATTTTGGTGATTATATGAATTATAACCACAATCATAGTGTCTTAAACTATAGCCAATCAGCTAAAATAGGAAATATACAACTAAATACAAAAAGTCAACTAATCAGAAATAATGGTACAAAGGAGAATAATCACAAAGTCAATGATCAATTAGGCGAGAATCACGATCCTTAACACTCCCCCTCAAGTTGGAATAGATGTTAATCATTCCTAACTTGCTGAGTAGATTTGAAAATTGTGGTAGGCCCAAAGGCTTAGTGAAAATATTTGTTGGCTGCTTTGTTGTTGATAAGTGAAAAGTTTTGACTATTCTAGCTTGAATTTTCTCACGAACAAGGTGGCAATCAATCTCTATATGCTTTGTGCACTCATGGAACATGAGATTGGAGGCAATGTGGAAAGCAGCTTGGTTGTCACGGTATAATTTGACCGGTTGTAAATGTTCAATCCCAAGATCATGTAAAATGTATTTGAGCCAAGTGACCTCACAACATATGGAAGCCATGGAGCGATATTTTGCTTCTGCACTTGAACGAGAGACAATGGTTTGTTTCTTGCTTTCCAAGAGAAGAGTGAGTGCCCAAGAAAAACACAATAACCTGCCGATCGTCGTGTGGCTTGGCATCTAACCCAATCTACATCACAAAATGCATTCAACTGTAACGAGCTTGTTAATGAAAGAAAAATACCTTGTCTAGGAGTATTCTTAACATAACGCAAAACTCGTGGTACTGCTTCTAGATGTGGAATCCGACGTTTAGTCATAAATTGACTAAGGATGTGCACCGCATAAACCAAGTCTGGCCGTGTAATGGTTAAGTAAATTAACTGCCCAATAAGTCTATGGTATGAATAAGGGTCTTTGATACAATCACCATTTTTCTTGTTGAGTAATAGATTTTGTTCTATTGGTAAACCAGCGAGCTTCACTCTCAAGTACCCTGCATCATCCAAGATTTCAAAAGCATATTTCTATTGAGAAAGAGCAATTCCCTCCTTGGACCGAGAAATTTCTATACCCATAAAGTATTTTAAATCACTAAGATCCTTTAGTTTGAATTGTTGCATGTGATGAGATTTAATTTCTTCAATGTCTTAAAGATTGTTTCCTACCAAGATGATGTCATCCACATAAACAAGAAAGACAGTGAAGTTATTACCACAGCTCCAGACGAATAACGAGTGATCAGACTTGGATTGTGAGAAGTCTGCATGTCTGAGTACATTAGACAACTTGATGAACCATTGGCGAGAGGCCTACTTGAGCCCATACAAGGACTTATAGAGTTTGCATACTCGTGTCTCCCCCTTTCATCTGAAATCGGGAGGTAATGACATATAAATTGTAGGAAAAAATACCGTAGTACACGCAGCGGAAGCGAGACTAAAAATAGATTTAGTGACTTTTAAAATTTTTCTCTTTTATGAACCTTAAACCCTTTAATCAATTAAACATATATATTATCTAACAAAAGAATAATACCTTTTGTCGCGTGATCCGATTGACTTACGTTGATGGTAATCCGCAAGATCTTCAATCCTAGCACGAACGTGGATCACCTAGGAGCGTGGTCTCCCTTTTCTTTGAATTGCAAACCTGTGAATGGACAAACAAACTTTTCTTTTCTTTGTTAGTCACAAAAACAATCAAAAGAATACTAAGATTATTCTGGTCACTTTTGAGTTCTCAATCTAATGATCAAAACTCGCGTGAACCTAGATCGATGTTGTACACACAAGCTTATTGATGAATAAGCAAATAGTATACCATCAAAGAATAATCTAACATTCTTTTATGCTTTAGTAGAATAAAATAATCTCTCTATGAATTGAGAAGAAGAAGAAAATAGAATCTAGCACTCAAGCATTAGGTTGGCCGAAATCTATAAGAGTGAATATATAGGTTGCCAAATTTTCTTCTCTTCTTTCTCTTTAGGGTGGCCGAAAATCCTAACCTAAAAGGGACTAGGGTTGCCGCAATACTCAAGCCAAAAGGAGTTTGTATTACACCCTAATTCCTATTTAGTTTAAGACTTCAAACCCTAATTTAATTCATAAATCTTTTATTCTTTTTATTTGACTAAATAAAAAAGACTTCTTATTTGATTAAATAAATAAAATTAATTATTTATTTTCTTTTCAAACAAGTCTTTTACTTTTAGTAAACTACTACCAATAGTTACTCTAGGAAATATATTTCCTATTCAGAAAAGATTTGTTTCTTAATTAAACAATTAATTAATAAATTAATTAATTCTTATTTAATTAAAACAATGAAACAAAATAATATATTAGGTTAAAACCACCTTGCCGCCCCACTTAAAATAAATGGGCCAAATATTATTTTCTTATTTCATTTAATCCATTGGACTTTAAATAAAAAGCCCAGATGTGAACCAGACCCATTCTTACTAAAAGAAACAAGCCCACATGCCTTTCATTAATATATTAATATAATTGAGCAGCCCATTACATAAATAATGTGCAAATTATATTCTTAATATATTAAATGCAATTCTAGATGGACCCTTAAATTGGTCCGGTAGAATATATCAAGTGATCCATGCAAGTCCGTGTAGATTGAGGATCTTGGCGGGCTATCTAAATTTAAGCTTCAATAGACATAACCTAATCACAATCAACAAATGATTCACTTAGGTCCGATCCATTAATTTTAACTCATTCCACTAAAGAGCTAAAATTGAACTCTTAAATAAAGACAGAAAAGGAAGATGCTCCTCATTCATACCCTAGACAATCATATTGGAGATCATGTATCCTCGTGATTAATATCAGTAATCGCCAAGAGTTCATAAACCGCTTATAACTCTCCAAGTTACCATATTTACTCATATGACCACGTTTTGAACTTGGATATTTTGACTTGTCCAGAAGCCATGTTTTACTCTCATTGAGATTTAATATCCAATTACCTCAAAACATCCATATGATGATATTATACTCTCATTTAATAAATGGAGCCACGATGTCCATATCTATAAATGAAGTCCTCTATCGATTAACAAATGAATATCACCAAACTATCGAGGATAGACTATGCGATATAATCGTACTCATTGATAACTCAAATGATATCACTTGCAACCATAAGTCCATCATTTATCTTAGGATTAAGATAGACTCTCCGATTGTCCTGATAATGAAAAGACTATTATCTATTGACGGTTCTAGATAAAGCTTTTCATTGTGATCTAGTTCAATGCACCCAGTGCACTAGATCCTTTTGCTCGAAGACACTCCGATGATTTTAGACTCATCATATCTTATTTGATCCCACTCAAATGCTAGCAAAAGAATTCTACAACTTTAACAAGATAAAGGTGCCCAACCTTTAACTTAAGTTGTGAACAATATTCAAGACTAACTAAAGAATTGTGTCTACCACATACATATCCAGATGTACGAACAATTCTTCTTTTCTCATAGTCTTTAGACCTTATGATTATTTACTTTGACAATTATAATATTAAACTATAAATGCTATACGATTTGTTAAACCAGAAATCACTTTATTAATATGAAAAATATTGTTAATTACAATATTACACTTTTGCTATTGAGCATAATCCTAACATAAACTTCTTCCTCGAGATCATCATGGAGGAAGGCATTGTTGACATCAAGTTGTCGAAGATACCAATTCTTAGAAGAAGCAACGGCGAAAAGAAGACGGACTATGATAGGCTTGGCAATCGGTGCAAAAGTCTCACAATAATCAAAACCTTCAACTTGACTATAGCATTTGGCAACTAGATAGGCCTTGTAATGTTTAATGATACCATCGGATTGAATTTGATTTTATAGACCCATTTGCAGCCGAAGGACTTCTTGTGCGGAGGTAAGGACTGAAGAGACCAAGTGCCATTGTCAATGAGAGCACGGAGTTCTTGGTCCATGGCATGTCGCCACTTAGGATCTTGGACGGCCTAAGCAAAGGAAGTGGTTTCTTTGATAGCTGAAATAGAAGCGGTGAAAGCATGATGGATAGGTGAAAGTCTATCATAAGTAAGGACATGGGATAGAGGATAAGAAATACCTTTGTTTTCGATCAACACCAAGTGCAACGAAGGGACGTTTCGTGTAGGCAAGGATGCTTTTACATGATACTGTTGAAGATAGTTGGATGCATGAGTGACGCTTCACAACTGAGGTTCAGTTGTAATTTCTACCTCAGTCAAAGGTCTGATTAACCGATGTGGACTGGTAGGCTCTGTTTTGAACGGTTCGATCGACCAGGTAACGGGTTCTGGTTGATTGTTGGGCTCAGTTTCGGATGAATTTAGTCCTTGTCTAGGTTTGGACAATTGGTTGGATGTGTCCTGACGACACGTCGTTGCGATATCGGTCAAAAGATGAACATTTAAGTTCGACTTCGCTAGCGCGCGAGTCACAGGGACTAGCACAGCGGCAAGTGAGGGTATCGTTCCGCATGGAGGTGGGATCCGCCGACCGTCACCGGTTCTAGCTATTATTACAACACTCCGAGAGAACTCGTGTGTTGCGATTGCGGAAAAGTGTAAATAATACTATAAATAAATAAATAAACTAACATAATATATACATGGATAAGATGGAATGGAGAGAGAGCATGAAATGTGGTGTACACTAAGGAAACGATTCAACCATAACAATCCACCTAATTAAGCTCTAGACTCACTTAGTCCCTCAATATGCAAGTATATCATAGGCTCGTGTCCCCTTAATTGATCTCTAATATCTCTCGAGTCTTAGAAATCACATCCACACAATGCATGGATTCATTAAGTGCCGTGGCACACACACAAGAGCCCTGTATGCCAGCCTAGTGTATCTCTCACTGTCTGGTCATATACAGTGGTTATTTCGTTTGGCATGTAATGCGCAACCACGTGGGCCATACTACAGCCAATAATTCATTCACAATGGCTAACCAAATACGGGATGGCAACCAAGTGAAAGCATTAAGAATACGAGATACCCATACAACACGTATGTTATATGCTCGTGTCCCCTTAATTAATCTCTAATCTCTCTCGATGTCTTAGAGATTACATCCATGCATAAATGCTTGGATTCATTAAGGACTGTGGGACACACACACGAGCTCTACATGCCAGCCTAGTGTATCTCTCACTGTCTGGTCAAATGTAGAGGATATCACGATGGACATGTTAATGTGAACCACGCAATATATAACACATAGCCTAAATATCATCCACAAGGTGGCTAACCGAGTGAAAGCATTAAGTAATGAAATACCATATAACTACACAAGCACAAGAGGAATTCAGTTTGTCTTAACTTTAGATACGGATTCGGTTTTATCAATCTCCCTAGGATGGCTAAACATGGGAAACAAGTTTACCAAACAACAATGTGCAATAAGTTGGTTGTTATTCATTAAGACCATTCAATATGGGTTAAGGGTTCATTCTCTTGATTTGGGAATTTTCCCTAAATCAATTTATTACCCAATCCGGCCAAGGATGAGCAATTGTGCCTTGATAACAAGACCCATTAAGCACAAGAATTGGAACCCAGGCCAATTTAGCAACTAAATGCCTGAACTGAAACCTTTCCCACTCTTTGGAGCTAAATCTCTAACACTCCAATTACTCTAAATATGGCATTTTGGTCATCCATCAATCAATCAACAATCATGGGAAGTTAAATTACACTACTCCTACATTAAATTACTCTACTCCTAATCCCAATCATGGACACATATCAATTTCAGACCTCTACACGCATGGATATTGCAATTAAAGCTAAATTCATGTAATTGGCAAAGAGTGAAACAAAACCCAACCAAATTTAAGCACAAACAACATATATTACAGAAGTGTAGGTTTATAAAATTCCCCAAATCTGGGTTACACATCAAAGAAACAGAAAATACAAAGAAATGAGCAAATAAGAGCAAACCCTTGAAGACAAGTCCTCCAAAGATGCTCCAAACCTTTCTAGCTCGAAATTGGTCTAAAGACCACTCCTATTCCTTGCAATCTGCCCTAAAATGGATGGAGGAAGTGTAAAATGGGGTTGTGGAGATGTATGGGGAGCTCCCATGGAGGAAAAACCTCCATGGGAGCTTGGATCCTCTCCTTATTTGGTGAAGAAGGTGAAGAAGATGAAGAAAATGGAAGAGAGAGAGAGTGGGGCGGAAGAGAGAGAGAGAGGGAGTGAAGGGGTTCTATCTAAACTAAAGAGAAGAGGTGATATATATAGTGGGGAGAAGGGTTTAGGTCAGAATTGAGGGGAAAAGACGAAAATGCCCTTAAGTGGCAGATTTTTGGGGGGTCTCGTGGGTGACTTTCCAGCAGCGCGCACCGTTACAGAAATAGGCATAACTCTCTCCATAAACATCAGAATCATGATCTTGAAGAACCGTTGGAAAGAAGACTTCTGGATCTTTCCAACCATATATAGCACAAAACCCAGTTCGATCGAAGAAGAGAGATATGGGCCCCGCAAGATAAGCAATCTGTAGGAAACTTTCACCAAAATTTTCCGCCTTGACTTTTGCGCCTTTCTGTGCCCATTTTTGCTGCCCCTTAGCGCAGAACAAGGGCGCAAAACCAACTTTCAAAAATTGCACTTTTACCCCAATATTTCTCTATTTTTACACTTTAGCCCCTGTTCTGGAAAAAATCCTGAAACACTTATTTAAAACGTTAAATACCCGATTTTACCCGGAAAACAAGCATAAAAGATAAAAGTAAAGGGTTACACAATGTGTAGAAATAAGAGTTATCATGTCCGATCGATTGGTGGGATCGGTAGTAGTCATTTATGGTTCCATGGTTTGAGTGTTTGTGTTTTGTTTTGGGTGACTTTGGTTGGTGGTTAGGGTAGGTTCAAATGTTTCTCATAAACCAAAGGGAAAAGATGTGGCAGTGGAGGTTGAAATAAGAGGTGTGGTAATGGAAGAGTAAGGGAACATATGTTCATGAAAATTAAGATTTTCCTAGTGATTAAATCATATACTCGATAACCTTTGGTCCCATATGGGTAGCCAAGGAATAAGCAACAAAGGGATCGGGCATCGAATTTACTAGGATGATTATGGTGGGTGGAAGCAAAACATAAATAACCAAACACACGTAAATGTTCAAAGGCAGAAATTTTGTGAAAAAGAACCTCGTATGGTGTTTTACCTTTGAGAACCAGAGTTGGTGTGCGATTGATGAGGTAAGTGGCAGTAAGAATGGCATCTCCCCAAAAGTGTCTAGGAAGATTAGCTTGGAAGAGCAAAGCACGGGCTAAATTTAGGAGGTGTCGGTGTTTTCATTCAACAACTTCATTTTGTTGAGGAGTTGATACACAGCTTGTTTAGTGAATGATTCCTTTGTTAGAAAAGGTTTGGATGATGAAAAAATCAAGTCCATTGTCACTACGGATGATTTTTATGTGAGATGCAAATTGTGTCTTAACTAAATTGATAAAACAAGCAAGAAATCTCAAGCAATAGACTTTTTATGCAAAAGATAAACCCATATACAACGAGAAAAATCATCAACAATTATGAGAAGATATTTTGCTCCATTGAGCGTTGGAACATGATAATGCCCCCAAATATCAACATTGATTAAATCAAAAGGTGCCTTTGTATTGATAGAACTTAAAGTAAAAGGCTTATGAGTTTGTTTAGCAAAAGGACAAATAGAACAATCATTTATTGGACAAAAACTTATTGTTTCGTAAAGTGAAGAGATGCTACTCAGACTTTTATTAGAGGGATGGCCAAGTCGCTGATGCCAAAGGCTAGGGTTGGTGAAAACAGCAGCTACAATAGAGCGACACTCAACTATCTTTGAATTATCCAGGTAGAAGAGTCCTACTTAATCAGTTCTCACCCCATTCGTGTCCCTCGAATGTCGATCCTGAACAAAACATAGATTATTAGTGAAGATGGCATAACATGAGGAAGTTTGGGTAAGTTTGGCTATGGATATCAAGTTCAGTTTGAATGAAGGAACACATAGCACATCATAAAGAGTGAGTTTATCGGAAAACTGTATTGTGCCAATGTGTGTCACACGAGCAAGAGCATGGTTTGGCAATTGAACATGCCAGTTGATAACAGGTATGCTGATGGTCATAAGGTTGGATGAGCAAACCATGTGATCGGTTGCTCCTATATCAAAAATACAACGAATATTTGTACTATACGTGTGGATACAAGTAGGAATACCTGAGAGGTTGCTCACGGTTAAAAATGAACTCACTTGATTTGCCATGTTAACCGATTTGGTTTGATCAATGAGGGCAATGAGGTCATGATATTGATTTGTAGTGAGATTATAGGAGGATGGTGACACTTCAATTTTGGAATCCGTATAGTGGGCCTTTTAAAAGGAATTCGAGGTTCCCTTTTTGTCTCCTTGGAATTTATCTCTCTTGAGTTTCCGATAATAGTCGATGGCATGGCCTTTGTAGCCACAATAGTCGCATTGGAGATGTTGATGATAATTTTTAGCGGTATGGCCTGAGTTTCTTCAAAGATCACACTTGAGGTGGGCATTCTTTGGTGTGATTTCTATTGAAGTTCGGTGGTAGTGAAGGCATCCGTATCTGGTATCTTTCTTACTACTTGTGAAGAGATATTACACTATTTTTCATCCTGAATGATAAGGGAAAATACCTTGTTTACATAAGGCAAAGGTTCCATGAGTAAAATCTATCCACGTGCTACTGTAGATGGTGTTAAGTCACATGAGAAAATGTATGGTCCACTGCGTTTGTTGATACTATTGGAGCTTTTTTCCTGTGTTGCCTTCACAAGGTGGAAACGGGTTTAGAGCATCACGTGTATCCCATAGGCCTTTCAATGTGTAGTATTCGCCAATACTCATGCCTCCTTGAACGCAATCATGGATTTCTTGCTCAATGTGGAAGAGGTACATGCTATTGGTGTGTGAGAATCGTTCCTTCAACTCATTCGAAGCTCAAAAGCGTTATCATTGGACATCACGCTTTGTGTAATGTCTGGTGAGATGGTGTTAAGAATCTATCCCTTGACAAGAAGGTTGCAACGAGTCCACTGCTTGTATTTTTCTACCGATGTGAGTGGTGGTTTCATGACAGTGCCATCCACGAATCCGTCTTTATTCTTAGTGGTAAGGGCCATGAGCATGGCATGGCATGGCTCCAAATAGGATAGTTGTCTTATGTCAGCAGTCGTGTCACAAGGATCAAGCTTGGTTGATCTAAATGGTGAAGGTAAAAGGGATTGCCCGAATCTTCATACCTGTTTGTGGAGGAACTTCCCTCTGAGGTTTTCTCATCATTCTTTACCATGGAAGCAGAAAAGAATGGTGGCTAGAATTGAACAATTCTTGCAGTAAAAGAGTCACTGCTCTGATATCATAATAATATTGTAATGAGTTGAGTAGAATTGGATACCTTCATACCAGAGGCTCCATTGTATATATACTAGCTATCAAGATATATATAGCCACAATCATAATGTCCTAAACTATAGTCAATTAGCTAAAATAGTAAATATGCAACTAAATACAAAAAGTCAACCAATCAGAATTAATGGTACAAAGGAAAGAATCAAGGGAATAAATGGGAAAATAAATGATAATAATCACAAAGTCAATGATCAATTAGGCAAGAATCACGATCCTTAACAGAACCTTGCAACCTAATGGTACAGGTGTGAAAGGTTTATCACGGGACAAACCTCATCTCATCTTATTCAAGATGGATTTTAAAGCTATAATTATGTTACTTTTTTTTCTTTTCTTTTTTTTTGAACAGCCAAGAAGAACAAAAGAAAAAAAGCAAAAACAAAAACAGAGCAAAGGCACCCAGAAACCCAAAAAGCATAAGCAAACACCCACAACAGAACCTCATTTATCTCCCCAAACCAAGAAATCACCACTGCAATTAGAAGCCTTTTTAGCCAACATGTCCCTAAAGGAATTTGTCGCACGATGTTTGAAAGTTACCGAAATATTGCCACTAGTATCACACAAGCTTCGAATGTCTCTAATGGTGTCAACATGATTGAGACAGCCAAAATCCTTATTATTGACCCATGAGACTACAACCATGGAGTCACTAACAATCTCAATGTCCCTTCCGACCAAGAGCTTGCTAGACACACAGAGTTCGCACGCCTTGAGAATTGCCTTAATCTCAGTAGAATTGGAATCATGAACACCAATGAACAAAGAGAAAAGGCACAGCACCTTTCCTTTATAATCTCTCAGGACACCACCAATATCGGCCATACCGTGCGAGCCCCTCACAGACCCATCAACATTGTGTTACTTCATATATAGACATTGCTGGCAGGCATTATACTATGCTTATAATGATCGGTTTAAACCAAAATTGTACATACAATTCATAGAAGTTGTCAGGTCTTTGATATTTACTAGTAACAATACTAGTGTAATGTACAATTTTTTTAAAAAAAAAAATATTACAATAATTCGAGATTTTTGAAAAAGAGACTAATTAACTCAAACCCGCAACATGATGGTGTGGTTGTGAGAAGCATATCATTTAACCAACCTCATTTTGTCTGTTAGTACTCACAAATTAATGATGACTCAAATAGTAGAGAATTGAAATAACAATTATAATGCACATAAATTAAATTTATGTGGTTCGAACATCTAATAAATTTAATATATGTGACTAATATTAAATAAGTTATTATGTAATTATCAATTATAATTATATAAGTTAATATTATTACTATTTAATTGATGTATTTGTGTGCAATTTCTATGTTAAGTTTCACATGACAATATTTTATGGAGTTATCTAAAATATTTAATGTTATTAATTTTTTTTGAAATATCCTTCTAGATTTGTTTCTCCTTTTAAATAGCATAAAGCCATAAAATGTACCATTATAGTATAAAGTATAAAAATTTGTTCCTTAAAAAAATATATAAAAATTTACATTTTTTTTTTTTTATAGGATACAGGGATAGACAGGACAAGGATAGATATTCCTACCTCAATTCGGGGATTTTTTCCGAATCCATCCCACTTACTTATAAATGGATATGGACACGGGAATAGGGGATGGATATTGGGGTATCCATCCTCAATCCAAACCATTTCCATACCTACAAACCACCAAGAATTTTTTTCTAAATCAATTTATTTGGAATCATTTTCTAGTTGATTAAGTTAGAAATAAAGTAATTAAATGAGTAGAATTAATTTTGAAAGTAATTGGTTGCCTATTTGTCTTCCATATGATAAATACATTATAATTAGTTCATGTTTATAGCAACCATTTTCAGACATCTGACAGTTTCTCTATACATTTTTTTTTTTAGTAACGCTAGACGTCCCAAACTTTTTTTCCAAATTCTGTTCCAAATGATATGGTATGTGAGGTGTAAGCATCTTATAAATCAATTGGGACACCCTGATTATGTGGTGACTGATGTGATGCTGACACCTCACATGCCACATTATTTGGGACAGAATTTGAGAAAAAAAATTGAGACATCTAACATTACTTTTTTTTTTTTTTTTTTTTTTTGAATGGCTAAAAATTATTTATTAAAAAAGAAGAAAGGTGACGCAACCGGACAACACCAAACAGCCAACAACCCAAGAATTGAATTATCGGAATTATTTATAACATAGTCAATGCATTGATTATTCGATTAATGTCATTTTCAAGTTTCAATTAGACCTGGTAACAATCAAGAGCAATACATTCTATGGAGTCCATATATATATATATATATACGTCAGGTCTGGTCGTCATCCAGTGACCAACTTATTTCATTACGTCATGCAAATTGTTCACTATCTATTCTCAAACCTCAATGACAAATGGGTTTTTTGTTTCATTATTCCAAACATTATCATAGAATTGTTGAGGATGAAATGAAACAAGGGTTGAGAATTTGAGAATTTTCAACGGACCGTAGGGTTGAAGGCTTGATTCTGAAAATGAAAATGTTGAACAAATTAAGAGACAAATTGGATTTTTCATATGTAATTTATATGTGTAATTTTTATATAATGTTAAAGGAGGGATCAAAACATTCAAAGTATATTCTTTCAAAAAAAAAGACATTCAAAGTATATAAATATATGGGTCAGGATATATCAACACAAATTTCTGTCAATATCACAACCATTCATTTGCTCATATGTTCTTTAATCTAATCGTACTTGGGAGGGCGAAGTAAAAAATTTGAGTTAATATAGCCTGACCCTAAATATATATATCAAAAACTTGTAACATAAGACAAAATGAGGTTGACTTAGTAATAAGTCCCTCACACCTACATCTATGAGGTTGTGGATTCGAGTCATGCCCCTCCTCCAATCCCGAAAAATTGTAATATTTAAAAATTAAAAATAAAAATAAAAATTGTGACATATTAACTTATATGAAGGATCCCTCAAAAATGTATTCTTAAACATTTTAGGAACCACATAGTATATGTTATCTTAAGATTTTATATATACATATACATAAATATATATACAAATTTTCTATTGTCAGTTCGAACTGATATAAGATATATCAGTTCCTTATCTGTGGGCCATTAGATTTAAATACTTTGACTTGGATGCATGCACCAGAATTTTGTTACATGAGATCGTATGTAAATAGCATGTGATCGTATATATATAATGTCATCGCATATAAGTTACATGTGATCACGATAAAACAGGACTTATATAAATATCATCCTCTTCTGTGTATATGGTCTTCTTTAACACCAACTATTTCAATGATTTTTTTTAGCATTCAATCATGTTTAATATTGAAATGGTAAAAAGAACCGGTAAAAGTAAATTTTAAGTTGAAAGTTGAAAAAATGTAAAATTATTATGCTGCCATTAATTCCACCCATTAACCCATTAATTATAAATTATCATAATTTGATATATACGTGCATTTGGATTTAATCTCATTATGTATGTGGAGTCCACCAATCCTAGGTGGAATGTTGAAATGCTTTTTTCCTGTAAGTAGATTTTGGTAAATAATATAATTATGTTAAAGTGAAGTATAGATGCTAAAAGTGGATGTTGATTTAATTTCTTTAGACAAAAGATGAGAATGCCAACCATGTTATCAAAATTTTATATATATATATTATCAAAATGAAATCTTGATTGAGTAGTTATGCATCTTCTCTGTATTATCGATTGAAAAAAAAAATCAAGACTTTAGTTTTGCAATGTTAAAAATTAGTTCAAAAGCTCTATAACGTTACAATACTAAACATCTAGTTTTGTAATGTTAAAAAATTGGTTTTATAACATTAGAAGTAAAGTCTTGAATTTTTTTTCTTCAAGATTGTCCTAACCAGAGAAACATTTATATGTGTGTGTTATGGAGGGTATGCCAACCCCATTAAGGACCACTTAACTAATAACCAAATCCAATATGTGATCCTAATTTTTCAGTCAACTAAAGTAATAACTTCCACTTATATTTTTGCTCTAAAAATTGATATTAAATTTAATTTGAAACTATTCAGTCTCTAGTATCCCAATCTGTTGCTCTTAGGAGGTTTTGTTGGGGCGTTGCCTCTTCTTGTGTCTTGTTCTTTCTGGTTTGTCTTGGTTTTCCAGTGTTGGGGTTTTTGTGTTGCCTTTTGGTTGTTGTTGGCTTTTTGTGTTGATGGCCTGGTGCCTTGTTGTTTCCTGGCCTTTTGTGGTCCTGTGTTAATTATGAGCTGTTAAAAAAAAAATCAAGGTCATACATACCCAGAAGAGGCCAATGACAAATTCAACGAAAGAAAAAGAGAAAAGCAAGTCCACCCATTTGGGTATCTATGACTATACCTTAGTCAAAAAGTTGTTAGCATTTGTGGGGCAAAATCCAAAAATTGGTCTAAAGGTTTTCTTTTCTTTTTTTATAAGTGGCTAATGTTAGAATATATACCTCTCCTGATGAGGAACTATATAGCTAGGAAGATTCCTAATCCTCAGTCAAACTGATAATGAAGCTCACCCTTGAATGATTTGAATGAGGAACAAATTAAAGGAGAAACAAGAAATTAGATGATCAAAAGGTAGTCTAGAGCAGATCTTCTAGATAAGAAAAGATGTGGAGATATGCACCCGTTTATTCATTAGTGGGTTAGTACTGCTGCTGATGTATCATGTATGTCAAGATGAGCATCATTGTTTCTTGAGCATTTCAATGGTGCCATTGAAATTTTGAGCATTCTTTTGATAGCTTGTGTTTCACATAATATGAGATATATATGCAATGAATTTAAACGGAAATGCTAAAATTAATTAATGTCGCTCATATAGTATACAATGAAATTATGACAGTTTATTCTATCTTAGCTCAAATGGTGTGCATCTCCCTTTCCACGTTATTAGTGGGGATTTGAGTATCAGTATACATATTTTATAAACATGTACATGGTTTTGTAGGAGTATATATCTTCCAGTAGTGGAAGTAGAAATCCAAACCCTGCCCCGGAGGGGCAATAGTTAAATTTATCTAATTAATATATATATATATACATACCTAAAAAAAAATTAAGTGCGGGAAATCCCGTACGAAATCGTCGATATCTACCGGTAGTTATTGGATTATATTGCTACCACTACCGGTAGCTATCGACGATTCTATACGGGATTTCCCTCACTGGAAAGTTACTATATATATATATATATATATATATATATTGATTATTGAAAATACACTTAACCCAAGCATTTGATCACTTGTGCATCTCTATAGTGTTAGACATCATCAAGCCAATATCCATTAACTAGGTGACAACAACTCTGAAGAGGAATTATATTACAGCAATCATGTGGAGATGGATGGCATTCACATTGAGCTATGACCTTTAGCTGTCAAAATATCAACTCTAGCTCATAATAGATTCTCTAACAGATTCCCAGTTGACATCAGCCAATAACAGATTCTTGCCATGCCAGCTGGTTAGTTACGAGGTCGTTAGAGCATGCATTTTGTTCTCCTCTTCATTTCTGATTATTCTCAGAACTTGTAAATATATAAGAGCCTAGCATCATAACTGTATTCAATTGATTCAATCTTAATAAAATCCAAAATTCTTTTCTCTCAATTTTATGTGCTTGTCCTTGTCATGCATCTTAAATTTTTTGATTTGTTGATTAAATAAAAAGATAGAAACTAAGGAAAAAAAAAAAAAAAAAAATCCAATCCTTTCATATGTAGATTGCGTTGAACCAGACCAAAGTCAAGAACTTTATCCAGAGTGACGACCGGCCCCCATTAGTATGTGAACATACGTTTTTCTTAGAGAGTTCACACGTGAAAATCAATACACAAAATAATTTCCCTATTATATATAATGGGCCCTTCTCTGTTCAGACCATTTCAAATTAAAGTAAAATAAAATAATTGGAAGATCAGTTTTGTAATATTACATAGTTTGAAAGCCATTGTGACTAGGGAATTATTATTATTATTATTATATAACATCCATATTGAAAGAGAAATAAATGAAAGCATGGAAAACATCTAGTGTTCAGATTTGATAAGACAAAATTTATTAACAGTTAACATCCAAGTGAGTGTTCACACGCATATCACCTTTTAGCAGTGCTAGTAATGCACCTCCCTTCCATATAAGTGATTAAGGGTTCAAATCCCACCATGCATATTTTACAAGCATGTGTGAGGAGTTTTCTTAAAACTTCTTGAGTTGTGGGAGTAGATATTCAGGTTGCGTATGTATAGTCCCAATTGTCCAATTTTAATAATTCTTATAATACTTTAAAATAAAATAAAATTTAAAAAATTTAAAAAAAAAAATAAATAAAAAAGTGAGTGCTCACACATGTTTTATGGATAATTATAAAAAGATGGTAGACCTAAGCTTGTCATGATTATATCATGAAATTAGGGTTTTACCCACACCCATAAGGATGTGCTCACGTATAATAAAAAACAAATCTTTTAGTCAACTGTAATCACATTATTTCTGTGTTGATTTTTGTTTGACATCAAGGGTCTCTTAATTTTTTTTTTTTTTTTTTTTTTTCTTAGAAATCTAATGGTTACTAACATATATATATATAAATATATGGGATTGGACTTACACGTGTATCAGCTAGTTTAGAGTGAAATATCTTATCTTTACATGAGAGGGATACCAAAATAATTGGATTTTATTTAAATTGAGTTGTCATAACAATAACTTTATATCTGTGTATATGTGTGGTGGGATTCCAATGTTATATATCGATAGTGGAATCAAATCATCAAAAGTTTGCTGGTAGAGAGAAAAATGAAGACAATGCTAACAATCTTAAAGTGTGTGGGTTGTAGTGGGTATACCTTTTTTTTTTTTTTTTTTCTTTTTTCTTTTTTAAGAATAAGGGTGTACCTAGCTTGTTATAAATTAATAAGCAACAAAATCGTATTATGCTAGAATTTGGATAGTTAAATTTCAGTCATTTACATCACCGTTTAATGTGAGTTAATTAGTAGTAAAGGCAAGTAGGCAACTAATTCACTTTCTTAAATTCAACAGCGCACTCTCTTTCTGGAAAACTGTTACATGTTGGACATCTACAATAAAATTGATGTTGTAGTTCTACTCTTACCTTTAATTCTCAGAAAGAGCAGTTGACTAATCTGTGTTTACGAATTAGAGTTTGGTTAATGGAAGAGAAGAGAATTAGGGTTATGATGGAAGGTGTGTCCTGTGTATATTAGGTAGGTGTATAGACAATTTTTTATTTTAGGGTTCTTTAAATTTACTAATTTAGCGCTATTTCCTCTATATTTTATTCCTTTTAATTATTTGACCCTTATTAGGAATTTTATTCCAGGATAATTTAGTAATAAAATTTTGAATAAATTAAGGAAGTGAAGAGAATTTTTCTTGGTCGCAATAAACCACTCTATATTTCTTTTATTAAAAAATAAATAAATAAATAAATAAACCTACTCTATAATTAATGGGTGGTTAATTATTAGAGATTTAGAGGGGTCAATTTTTGTGTATAATTTTTTTTTTTCATTTATTTTTTATGATTAAATCAGAATCAATGACTATATCTTTCAAAAAAAAAAAAAAAAAAAAAAAAAAAGAATCATTGACCATTAATTGTTTCTATGCTATATGATTCTTATATAAATTGCATGGCCCATCTAACTTGCAATAATACCGATTAATTTAGCAATAAGAATATAGCTCTTTAGTATGAGGTTGATCCAGTGATAAACCTCTCACATATGCATCACGATATTACAAGTTCGAGTCCTCCCGGCCTCTTTCCCAAAAAACTCTGAATTAATGTAATCTTTCTAAATATGTATATATATATATATATATATATATATATATATATATATATATATATATGCTGAACCTGTACATTTAACATTTTTCCTTCCATGTTAGTGGTAGAAATACGATATAGTGTTTGATTTCAACAAGTGAAAGATAGATCTCTAGTAGTTTTATAAGAAGTACTTTTGGATTGACTGCCCACATTAATTAGTATTTGAAATATTTGGTTTATATTTGAATTTAATTGCCATACATATATGCAAAATACAGTTGCACGATTGTTTGTCATTGTCACTTTTTAATGGTACGTACCACACGTAATAAAATTTTATATATATATATAACCAAATGAAAAACAATTTTGTGTCAAATATTACACACTTGAAGCTTGAGGAAAAACTATGAGAATGAAATCAAATATGTAAAAAAACTAAAAAGAAAGAGAAGCTATAAATAGCAATCATATCACAACACTCACAACTCTATAAAATAGTTTTTAGATAGTAAAACCATTACGATGATATATAAATCATTTTTTTTAACTATTACGACATTTCAGAATTGATGAAGGGGATATAACTTAACCCTAACCTCTTGGCCATGTAAATATTTTAAAATATAATCATTTTACATTTTGTAATTAAATACATCGTTCGTCAAAAGCACCGTATAATTTAATTGGCACAGACTCTTTTTAGCTTTTATATTTATATATAATTAAAGAAACTTATATACATATATGTAAGAGATACGATATATTCCCTCCAAAAAACAAAATAATAATAAAATAAAATAAAAACGATATCACGTAATTCATGAGGAAGGTACACGTTGACTGTTCAAAAAAGTTATATATCTGGTGCACCAGAAAGACATAAAGTGCATTAATAAATAACAGAAAATGAAAATTTTTTATTTTTTTTGAACAATTAAAGTTTATTAAGAGAGAAAGGCAGCAAGCCTACAACACAAGGCAAGGAACAGGGGAAACAGAGAACCCCTAGCAGTCCCCTGCAAAACGAAAAACATCCACCAAGCTAACCAAACAAAAAACAGGCCACAAGCAACAACCAGAGAAGATACAGACCAAAAATAAGGATGGCAGACTACAAGCTCCATTCAAGAATGTCTCCCTCCATGTTGGAAGCTTTCTTGGCCAGCTGATCCGCGAAGGAATTGAAATATTCTTTTGGCATCAAAACTTGTAGCCTTGCAGTGAACAGGTCCTAGTAAATTATGACATTCCTATAATTACAAAAAAAATCTACAAAATAAACTCATTTACATACCTTTTTCAAAAGTATTATAATAAATTCGGACACCGAACAAGTTAAGGGTTTGCCGGATCTGTTGAGATCAAACGTTACATATACAGTTTGAAAATCTGCTCATAATACCAAGAAAAAAAAAAACTTACTATGACTCGAACCCACACCACAAATGTGGAAGAGAAAGAAATGCACCACTACTTGTACATGTTAAGAGGTGATATACAAACTCATCTGCATGTATAATTCTCTCTAACTCTCTTAATTAAAACGGGCAATTTAATTATCATTACTAGCTCTACTTTTTTCAACTCATAATCCATAGAGGGTATATATATGATTCTCATTTCTAATCGCAATTCAATCGTTTAATTACTTCATGCAGTACTACAAGTCGATTTAGGCTGCTCTACTCTTTGTTGCATTTTGTGATTTTTTTGCTGTTGTATATATCTTTCACAAACATATATCTCGAATTTATATATGTATATATTCTTGATATATATATATATATATCTATCTGAATCAAGAGGATTGATTGTTTTGAAATTGTTGTTGGAACTTTAAGCAATATCTCCATGAAGTAGTGCAGTCATTGTTGCTATTCAGGCCACTAACTTCAAGTGAGTAGCGAGTGATTAATTCAAAAATTTGTAAGTCTCCCAATCTCATAAATGTTATGTCACCCCAATCCTCGTGCGTCACACGAAAAAATTCTAAAGTGATTCAAACAAAACAAAACAAAAGCCTCTTTATTGCCTTGTATAAATTTCGATCGTGATGGGATTCCAATTTTTTATCTTTGAAGTCCTTTTAGTCAATGTAATTTCGTCATAGCTCGTGAATCACAACACACCGAAATCTAACACTATAAATAGACCCAAAAACCCCTCACACTTCCACACAAACCAAGTAGAAGCCTCTAGCTAGCAAATGGACTCTCCTAAACACTCTCTTCATGATGATCACTTGCTTCTTCTCCTCCTCCTCCTCTTCCTACTTCTCTCTTTCTCTATCTCAGATGGTAACAAGATCCCAAGGCTTGGAGTTCATCGAAGAACAATCCAAAGTACTGATCAACCCATCAAAACCATGTCCGAATCCAACTCGAATTCAAATAATAAGGATCTCCACACTTTCTTTTACACCCAAACACTTGACCACTTCAACTATAGGCCAGACAGCTACACCACTTTTCAACAAAGATACATCATAAATTTCAAGTACTGGGGTGGTGCCAATACTGCCAGTAGTTCACCCATTTTTGTGTACCTTGGTGCTGAAGAATCATTAGATAGAGATCTAGACATTATTGGATTTCTCCCTGATAATGCTCCTCGTTTTAAAGCTCTCCTAGTTTATATAGAGGTATGTATTTATGAAAACAAAAAATCCAAGAAATAATATTCATGTATTGATCATATATATGAATAATATGTGTTGATATATTATATGTTGATCACAGCACCGATATTATGGGAAATCGATACCATTTACATCAAGAGAAGAAGCGTTGAAAAATGCAAGCACTCTTGGGTATTTCAACTCGGCCCAAGCTATTGCTGACTATGCTGCTGTGCTTTTACACATCAAGAAAAAATATAAAGCACACAAGTCTCCTGTGATTGTTGTTGGAGGATCATATGGTGGAAGTAAGTCAATTCCATCAATAACTAGTTGTAAAATTAATTTTTATTTTTCATGAATTAATAGCTAGTCATTAATTATAATTAATATTGCAGTGCTTGCTTCATGGTTCCGGCTGAAATATCCTCATATTACTCTTGGAGCTCTGGCTTCATCAGCTCCAATTCTTTACTTTGATGAAATCGCTCCTCAAGTTGGTTACTATTCTATTGTAACCAAGGACTTCAAAGTAGGTTTAATATTCATCAATTTCATGTTGTTTCAACTAATTCAAAGCTTCCCTTTTTTATTATAACAACGAATATATAATGGATGGATATATGGTGCAGGAAACTAGTGAGAGCTGCTATGAAACTGTACGTAAATCATGGGACGAAATCGATAAAGTCGCTTCAAGGCCTAATGGTCTTTCGATCCTCAGCAAAAAGTTCAAAACTTGCAAGTAATTTATCAACACAAGCCTTTCATGTTAAATTTATATACTCTAATAAAATTTGTTAATTACTTTTTTTTTTCTCTTTCGGGTTTCAGTGAACTAAAGAGATCTATTGATTTGAAGGACTACTTAGACTCGATATATGCAGAGGCAGCTCAGTATAATGAACCCTCAACCTATCCAGTTAGTAACATATGCGGCAGTATAGATGGAGCACCTCAAGGCTCAGACATTCTTGGCAAGATATTTGCAGGTGTTGCTGCTTATATGGGGAATAACTCATGTTATGACCTTGATGAATTCAACCATCCAACTGAAACATTTCTCGGCTGGAGATGGCAGGTTATCAATTTTAAGCTTAAAACATATTAAAACTGGATGCTATCTTCACCATGAAGGTCATTAATATAAGGTCCTTCTCTGATTAGGTCGATCCTAAAAAGAAAAAATCAACCAACTTCACTACATTAGGAAACTAGATGTATAGTTATGGTCCTAGGTTATTTTTTTCAGGACTAACCTGATTAGATTGGATGAATACATATAATGATAAGAATAATAAAGTAGCAACTTATATGTTTTTAAAATATTGAAATTATATATATGCCACTTGACATGATCGTGCATAGAAATTTTTAATGAATATATTTTGATCCCACTAATGCTAGTTTTTGTGCAGACATGTAGTGAGATGGTGATGCCCATCGGACATGGACACAAGGATACAATGTTCCCTACATCACCCTTTAATCTCACCAGCTTCACAAAAACCTGCCAGAGCTTGTTTGGCGTCCAGCCTAAGCCTCACTGGGTCACTACTTACTATGGAGGCCGTGTATGTTACATCTCTATTTTTATTTAATAAGACCGTCCTGTGTTTTTTACACGAGTTGTACACCTATACACGATGGTGCACATCATGTTAGATGATATCTCGATCGATAAAAGTGCTCTAATCTAATAATCAAAAACTTTTATCATAATTTACGTCTCAAAAAGATCGAGGAACCCAATTCGTATATTTTATGCACTATCTTATTAAAACTACTATATATGGTGTAATTTGCAGGATTTGAAATTGATTCTCCATAGGTTTGCCAGCAATATCATATTCTCCAACGGACTGCGAGATCCTTATAGTATCGGCGGGTAATTAATCATTATTAACAGATTTCCTGATATCTAATTTATTTATTTTATCCAAACAAAAAATATATATATATATCGAATTAATTTTTCTTCTGGTTTCTTTTCGTAGGGTTTTGGAGAACATATCCGAAAGTGTTGTCGCCGTCTCTACAGTCAAGGGTATAAAATAAAAATAGACTCTGTTAGCTTTAATTTCTTTTCAAAATCATAAAATAGTAAATAAATACATAAACTAATTAATAGATTGATTGAGTGATTAAATTATTTGCAGGATCTCACTGTTTGGATATTCTTCCGGCGCAAAAAAGTGATCCAGAGTGGTTGGTCATGCAACGAAGAACTGAAGTGGAGATAATTGAGGGATGGCTGACCAAGTACTATAATGATCTTGCTGTGTTTAAAGATCAAACCCGTTCTTGATTTTGATCAGACCTAGCTGTTCAAATTTGTCTCAGAAAAATAATTGAACCAGCTCATGTAATTGAGTGCCATAAAAATATTAATTGTAAGGATCATTATGTTATAATATTGCACCTAATCATAGCTAGCTAGTCAGAATATCAATATTTTTTTTTTTTTTTTTTTGAATGAAAATTAAAGCAAAACGATTACATACTAGATTGGCAATCAGCCATTACAAACCGACTAACACATGGAGGATACTCCTCCAGCCAATAACAATCCTCATCCACAGACAAAGCATTTTTAGCTAGGTAATGTGCTACTTGATTAGCCTTTCTTGGTATAAAACCCACTGAATCACAGCCCAGAGACGTTAGAAGAGCTACGATATCAGCTATAACCATCCCCACATCCGCACTTGCCTTTCTAGCTACCATTATTAATTAATCCAATCAATCACCACTTTAGCATCAGATTCAAGAGTCACTGGATGAATACCTGAATCGCAAGCCAACTAAAGGCCTTGACGGATCGCCACAGCCTCCGCCACCTGAGGTGAAGGTTGCTACCATTTTCTGCGAACTAGCTGCCATCACGAGGCCCTGCGAGTTTATCAATGGATGCATCCGTATTTATTTTGTAGTAGCCTGAAATTGGAGGACACCACCTAGGTACGCCAATCCCCATTCTCACCTGACGCTCAACACTGCTCTTACCACTATCACGGAGATCACTGATGAAGTTAATGGACCAGTCTATAATCTCCTTCAAATCAGGCCCTTGAGATCCATGAATTACCAAGTTTCTATTATACCAAATTCTCCACGCAGTGACACAATATAGCACCACCTCCTCTACGAATCTTATTAGTCTTTATCTCAATCATTTAATACTTGTGAGTTGTGATTGGTTGAAAATTACAAGAATGGGAATAAAAATGGAATTTATTAATCCTAACCACTATTGATTTACAATATTGTTGATACAAACAATTTGAAGTTAGCCCGGTTTTACATAAGTCATTCATACTCACATCAATGAGGTTGTGGGTCATTCAAATCATGTGTACCTCCCAGCTCCCCCAACTCTCAAATTGTAATAGTTTATAAAAGAAAAGACCTTTAAAAACTCGATGAAAGTCCTCCACGCTTAAATCAATGAGATTGTGGGTCGTTCAAATCATGTGCACACCTCCGACCCCCCAACTCTCAAATTGTAATAGTGTATAAAAGACCTTTAAAAACTCAGCAAAAGTTTATAAATATTTTATGTGATTATAAAGACTATTCTTTGTTTAAATATCAAAAACCCTAAAATCTAAAATATAATTATCATTAAAAAAAGATAAAATGTAAATTAAACATTATCTTTGAAACTAGAAGTCAAAATATCATTGTAATTAAATGTGATTTGGTGGTAAAAGACACTCATCATTCAACCTAGTAATGTCTTGGGTTTGAGTCGTCGCACCACATGTAAAAAATGGGTGGGATTTTTAAAAAGAAATAACTACATTATGCAAGAGAGTTACTATTGTGTAAAAAGATATATATATTTTTTTAAAAAAATCCTTGGAATAATAAGTGTGATCAATAAAATAAAATTTTTATAAAAAAAAAAAAATAAAAATAGAAAGAGAAAAGAAACATTACGATACATAGCAATAAGTTTTCGTTCATTGAATGTTGTCTCCCTTCCTCTATCATATATAATGGACTTCATATATAATGATGATTACAAGGAATTAATACACTAAAATTTAGTGTAACTTGTCAAAATTGCTTCGTAATAGCAATGCACACATTGTTTGTGTTTGTGGAGAAAAGAGTAAGAAAATAATTATAATGTCACCATCTTTATAAACAAATCGTATTAGCTAGCTACTGATTATTATTATTAACAGTAATAAATTAGGTATAGTTGGATAAAAGGATCGCCACAAATAAAGTTGGTAGAACCTAGTATATATATAATTATATATGATGGGTGACATGCTATCCATTAACAACGGTTATCACTACTCATGCATTATCACTGGTGGAGTGGAGGCCCCATTCCCAAATATTTAAATACCCTCATCCACTCATTGATCATTTATCTACCAATCGAATTTCAGGGCATCCCCATGACATGAGAAATCATTGTGTGTATATGTGTATGAGGAGTGCTTGGTGCACTTGGTGATCGCAGTAAGTGTACCGGTCGCCACTTCCCAAATAGACATGTGTTGATTTGAGTAGCATTTAATTAGGTAATTAAATATAAAGGAGAGATTTTATGAATGATAGATTTGTAATATTGATGTGTTGTGGGGGGAATTGTTTTAGGTTCTATTGTGAGGAGAATTATTTTTAGATTTGTTGTGAGGAGAATCAACTGAATGTTTGATAAACTGATTTTTAAAAGTATTGTCAGAACCAAAAGCAATTTCTATGTGTTTAATAAACCATAAGTAAAAAGTGTTTGAATGTGTAAAATTACTAGATAGGACATAAATGAATATTGAAGGTGTTTTGAAAATAAATAATTTGTTTTATTTTTGTGTGACCATAACACATTATTACTTCTTTTATTTTCCTTATCTATTGCCATATATATTGTGTGTATATCAATAATCTATTGTCTTTTCATTACTGCTTCCTGGAAAGCAGTTTTCTAAAAGCTACAAAAAATAACTTTTCAAAACTGATGTTGGTGGGAAGCCAGAAGTGACCAAAAGCACTTCTCTAGAATTTTACCAAACACCCTAGGCCCAATTCGGAATCACTTTTGGACCCAAAAGCAGTACAGAAAGCATTCCCCAAATGGGCTATAATCTAAAACAATGGACACGTATCACACAGTCAATACACAAGTGATACACCCTTGACTGACTCTAGCAAATTCCATATATATATATATGTGTATATTTATCATGGACATTTTTCAGATGCAGTTCTCTTAATACGAACTATACGACCATGATAATGTGCAAGATGACTTCGATCAAGATGCAACAGGATGATTTAAACAGGAGATCGATTTCAAAAATAAAAATTTACATGCCCTATGTAACACATCTTTATTTAACTAGTAATGTTATTACATGCATTAACACAAATTCAGTTAACCCAGACTTGTTGCTTTAATTATGAGAGCTCGATCTAATTGTTTTCGAATTCATAACTAATAGTGTAGGTGTGTCATTGTCATCTATTCGATCACTTCTTGTTTAACTAGTATATGATAATAAGTCTCATCTATTTAATTGTGAACTTTTTGTCCGTGAGAAAGAAAAAAAAAAGTTGAAGATAAAGCATTCAAACCACCAATAGACCAAAAGAAAAACAATGTAAAGGAGAATGGCTAAGATGATGATGATGATGATGATGATGACGATGAAAGATGTAGATATATAGTCAAATTTTGATGAAGAATTAATGCTCTGTAATGGGATAGTGATTGTTGGTCCTTCAATTGGGCTACAAAGCCAAGTAATGGTGCATTTGCAGCTGTGGCCATCATATACTCTTCCATCTTTTAGAATCTTCCCATGTTCTTTTTTAGCTTTTGGCAGAAATTTGTGCTCACATTCATGATTCATGCGTAAGAAATTTGGTGCGATTTAAAAGATGTGCATAAAATTGATATGATAGTCTCATTTGAAACTGATGAACAGTTTTATGAATAAGATAGTCAATTCATAGTACACCATTTTATTTTACTACCTTTTATCCAAATTAATTGTCGATTTCCATTTTCCAATCTCCAAGTTCAATAATTTGTCTAACTTTTTCTCTTTTGGGGCAAACTACACATTATAGTCCTGAGTTTTGGTAAAATTGTAGGCATATTTGCCCTTTTGCATTTATTACAAAAACTACTTGTATCGTTAATTGACTACTTGACTACTATTAATTACACGAATGGTCTTAGTGGTACAAGGATAAAAATGTTTTCACACATCAAAATATAATTGAAACAATAATGCCACTTTATTCAAATTTGTTGACCAAATGATGTGGCATCTTTGATTTCTTTATATTAAAATTACATGATTGAAAAGATTGGTTTTTTAGGATGACACATCATTTGGACTCCGAATTTAGTACTCAAATTTAGAATTACTCAATTCAAATCAAATTGAAGAAACTTTGAAACAACCCCAAAAATAATTACTATAAATATTGTTAGCACTAACTTATTATTATAATATTATCATTAGTAATTAAATGAATTATTTTTATTCCTTACTTATTATTTTTATAATTTAAAAAATGGGTAATATATCTTTAAAAAAGAAAAGGTAATGTAATAAATAATGTATTAAAAAGGGATTTGGATCATCTCCTAATCTAAGCTTCACCTAAGCTTTTAAGGATCTAATGACACGTGGCTATTAGAAAGATCAATGTCTAAGATTTATTTTATTTTATTTACCATCCAATAAACATCTTTGACCTTCAAATTTTGAAAACCCTTATCCTTTCTTTTTTTCATCGTATCTTTTCTTTCTTCATCGATCCAGAATCCAATGATTTGTAAAATAAATAAATAAATGTGATTTTTCTTCATTGTAGCTTCTTTAAGGAAACAAAATACTCCTCAAGCTCCATTGATTTGTACCATTGCAAAATTTATTTTTGTTCAAGAAGAAAAAAAAATACTTTTCTGAAACCCTGTTCAGTAGAGACATGGCGTGAATGAATCCAAAACACAGTTAAAGAAATCCAAAATAATAACAATAATAGAAGATATGGAAAGAACTTGGCAATGATTGTTATCGTCTTTCATGAAGAAATAGGGACAATCTTAAAATTGCAAGTTCTTGGGTTCATCAAACTTTCAGTATTTTGATGGCAGATATAAAATAGTAGTTTGACAGTGATTGTGTTAGGTTTAGTCTAGACCTAAACCCTAACCACATGTACCTGTTATGATTCTCTGCAGAAGAATCCTTACAAAAAGATTACAGATACAAGATAATACCAAATAAAAACAGTACTTGACAGATTGAGAATTATCACAAGAAATTAAAGAACTGAACAGAAAGAAAGTAAACAACATAGAGATTTATCGTGGTTCATAAGCCTACATTCATGTTGAGCCTCACAGGATAGCTCTCTCCACTATATGAGTATCTTACAAACAAGAATACATCAACAGAGACCTCAATCAAACCCAAAAACACTGCTAGAAACCTAGATCTACGATTACAAGTGAAGATCTATCTTAAACAACCCTTGATATGTTAAAGACTAACAAATCAATCTCACAACCTCTCAATAGTATGAACCAACACTCTGATCACTCTTAATACACAGTAACCTCACCACTATTACAAAGAATACACTTGGATTCACCAAGATTTACAGAGATCTACAAAAAAGGAGAGCAAAGAACTTTCGAGAGAGAAAGAGTAAAATAAACCCTAATCTGGAAAAGCAAAATCTGAATGATCTCTTCTCTCTCTTCAGTATATATAGCCTTATCAAGTGAGTCAGCATCGACATCTCCTTCAGCCAATAAGAGCTTACCAAGTTGGATTCCTTCACGTGATAAAACGACTCTTATCAGATAGCATGAAACACACCGTTTCATTTTGTGGTCAACAGAGGTCTTGAATGGTTCTGAATTGGGCTTCTGGATCAGGCTTCTATTGGGCTTCTTGTTTGGGCCTAATTTGTAATAAGATGGGCTAACCCAATTACTACAAATTCCACCTTAGGCCATTTTCATCACATAGCAAAGAGAGATTACCTGCAAACCTAGCTCAAGACACAAATAAAACAATCAACCATAATCACTTATCCTAAGTAAGTTCAAGCAATACTTGAGCTTACTATAGGGTACTACTACCTTAGTACCCATATCAGCTAGATTTTCCTCAATGGGAATTTTTTCCACCTCAACAATACCCTTAGAAATTTTATCTATCTCTTATAAAATGGTATTTGACTTCTATATGTTTGGTTCTTTCATGGAACACGGGATTCTTACACAGATGTAAGGCACTCTGGCTGTCAGTAAAGATAACAGTCTTTCCTCTAAAAGCTGTTATCTCTTCTAAAAGGCCTTGAAGCCAAATGGTTTCTTAATTGCCTCTGTAACTGTTATGTACTCTACTTCAGTTGTGGACAAGGCCATAACATATTACAGTTGGCTTTTCCAACTGACACAGTAGCCTACAATAGTGAAGAAATATTAGGAGGTGGATCTCCTCTTATCTCTATCACATGCATAGTCAGAGTCTACATATCCTATTAAATCTACAACATAGTTAGCACAGTCATAAATCAGTCCAACTGAAGTGGTTGAGGTAATATATCTCAACAGCCATTTTATGGCATTTCAATGGCCCTTACCAGGATTGGCCATATATCTAGACAAAACACTTATACCTTGTGCTAAGTCTGGTCTAGTACTTATCATGGCATACATAACAAACCCAACTGCACTAGAATAGGGCATGACTATAGACTCCATATACCTGCTCTCTTCCACAGATATGGGAGAGAAAGCGAGAGCAGAAGACAACATAAAACTTAAGGAAAGAGAAACATTGGCAGGTTTACAATTCTTCATTGCAAACCTGTCAACCAGCTTTTATAAGTAGTTTTCCTACTTAAGGCACAACTTAAACTCTGCCCTAGTTCTTACAATTTCTATTCCTAGGATTCTTTTTGCACACCCCAAATCTTTCATGTCAAATTCTGTTTTCAAACTCTTTTTTAACTCTCTAATCATAGACATGCTTTTACTGGCAATTAACATATCATCAACGTATAAAAGTAAGTAGATAGAATTTAATATATTTTCATTAGTAAAATAAAAACATGTATCATATTTACTCATATTAAAGCCTAAGCTAGTAATAAAGTTATCAAACTTCTTGTACCATTGCTTAGGGGCTTGCTTCAGCCCATAGAGAGATTTTTTCAGAAAACAGACATAAGTAGGTTTAGATTTTGACTCAAAACCCTCAAGTTAGGACATGTAGATGGTCTCATCTAAGTCCCCATGCAAGAAAGTTGTCTTAACATCTAGTTGCTCAAGTTCTAAATCATAGAGGCTTACTAAGGCAAGAATAATTCTAATAGTTTTGTATTTGACTACTGGTGAGAATATCTCATTGTAGTCAATTCCTTCTCTTTGGGTAAAACCCTTAGCAACTAACCTAGCCTTATATCTAGGTGGATCATTTTATCCTAGACTTTCCTTTATCTTAAATATCCATTTACAAGCAACTACTTTCTGTTTTTCTGGTTTCTTTACCAGAGACCAGGTTCCATTTTTCTCAAGAGAATCCATCTCTTCTCTCATGGTATCCAGCCATTTCAATTTATCAATGAAACTAACAGCTTCTTGAAAACTTCTAGGTTCAACAAATTCTAATTCTTGGTCAGTGCATAGTGCAAAGGAAATTACATCTGCATATACATACTTACTGTTAGGTTTAATTTATCTTCTAACCCTATCCCTAGCCAGCTTGTAATCAGCTAGAGACTCATTAGTCTCTGGCTGATTCTGACTCTCTTCCACCTGATGAGAACCATCAGAATGGGTAGCCTCATCATCCTCATTAGGAGTAGGTTGAATTGAGACATGACCTAGTGGTGAGCTACCAACTTCCACCTGAATCTGATTATCAACGTCCTTTGAAGGATCTGGTTCAGTTTCAGAAGGTAGGTCACTGACTTTACAAGGCATTCTAACCTTATCAAAAATTGCATCTCTATTGATTATAACCTTGAAACCTTTTTGGTCTCTAAGCTAAATTCTATAGCCTTTTACACCTAAAGGGTAACCTAAGAAAACACCTCTTGGGATCTAGGTTCTAACTTGCCCTCGGATTGGTATGCATAAGCTGCACACCCAAAGACTCTCAAATGCTTCAAACTAGGGGGCCTTCCAGTCCAGATTTCTTCTGGAGTTCTTAAACCTTTAACAGTAAAAGGGGACCTGTTAATAAGGTAAGTAGTTGTAGCAACAGCCTTACCCCAAAAACTTTTGACTCAAACCAGAATTGATAAGAAGACACCTAACCTTATTTAGGATAGTCCTATTCATTCTTTCAGCTATGCCATTCTGCTGAGGTGTATACCTAACAGTTCTATGTTTTTCTATGCCATTATCACTACAGAATTTGTTAAAATCTTCTTTACAAAACTCTAAGTCATTATCAGTTCTTAGAACCTTGACTTTCTTGGAAGTCTTGTTCTCAACTAGCAGTTTCCAAGTTTTAAAACCTTCAAAGGCTTGGTCTTTAGACTTTTATAGGTACACCCATACCTTTCTAGTAAAATCATCTATCAAAGATATAGAGTACTAGTTTACACCATGAGTTGGGACCTTTGAAGGCCCGCAAAGGTCTAAGTGTACATATTCAAGGACTTCTTTAGTGTTATATTGAGTTGTACTAAAGCTTAACCTATGCTGTTTTCCTATCACAAAAATCCAGCTTGTTAACTTTATCCCCACTAAGAAGATTTTGTCTACTTAACTCAACTAGGCCTTTTTCACTCATGTGGCCTTGTCTCATATGCCATAGAGATGCATTGCTACTGATTTTAGTTGCTACATTTGTAGCATCAACAGTAACAGACTCACCTTTCAAGACATAAAGATCATTCCTTTTATCACCTTTCAAGATGACAAGGGAGTATCTAGACACCTTTAAGACACCCTTTTCTACCTTATAACAGTATCCCTTTTCATCTACAACACCTAGGGAAATTAAGTTTCTTTTCAAGTTTGGTACAAGCCTAACATTCTTGAAAACTCTAACCATCCCATCATACATCTTAATAGCAACTGACCCTATTCCTTCCACTTGGCATTGCTGATTATTCCCCATCAGCACACTATCTCCACTGAGTTCTTGGAACTCAGTAAACCAATCTCTCCTAGGACTCATGTGAAAGGAGCAACCTGAATCTAGAATCCACTCAGATTTAACATCTTCAGTGCTAACTGTTAGGACTTCACTAGGTTCAAATGATTTGAATGCAACAGCTGCGTCACCATTATTTTGAGTTCTTTCTTGATTCTTTTTCTTGAACTCATAGCAATATTTTCTAATGTATCTTTCTTTTCCACAAAAGTAACATTTCCTAGTGTTGTTTGTTCTATTTCTGGACTGGGATCTATTATAACTGGGTGTTTTACTTCTGCTTTTATTTTTCTGATTTTGGTTATTATAATTGTTTGCTTTCACAACAGACATACCTCTAACAAACAAATTTTCCCCACTATCCTTCCTTTCAATCTTGAGTTCTAATTCCTTAGACTTTAAGGCAGAGATACACTCTTCAAGAGACAAGGAAGTTCTACCATATTTAATAGCAGCTTTGACATCCTTAAAAGAGTCAGAAAGTGAGTTTAAAAGAATGATAACCTCATTCTCATCACTCAGTTTTTCATTGTCACCAGCATTAGCCAGTTCAATGGTCATTTTCTTAAACTCATATAGGTTTTGACCTAATCCTTTACTAGCATCCAATTTAAAACTGAACAACCTTTCTTTAAGATAGATTTTGTTTGTTAGAGATTTAGTGAGATATAAGTTTTCAAGCTTCTTCTAAACGTTACAGGCAGTGGTTTCATCATTAACCTCTCTAAGTACATTATCAAATAGATTCAAAATTATTATGCCTAGAGCCATTTCTAGCATATCATCTTTCTATTCTGTAGTAAGAGTATCAGGTAATTTTCCAGGACCTTCAATGGCCTTGAGGATTTTCTACTGGGAGAGAAGGGCTTTCACCTTTCTTCTCCAGATGTCAAAATCCTCAATACCATCGAATTTGTCTATATCAAATTTCATGCTCATATATGTCGAATTGAAATTACCAAAATCAGAATGTGTTACCTCTTCGTGACTGCTAGCAGCTCCACTGCTTTCTTCTTCTTCTTCTTCTTCTTCTCCAGATGAAGAATCCAACACTAGAGGATCTTGATTCTTGTCATCTGCCGTTGTTTCTATTCTTTGGCTCTGATACCACTGTTAGGTTTAGTCTAGACCTAAACCCTAACCACATGTACATGTTATGATTCTCTGCAGAAGAATCCTTACAAAAAGATTACAGATACAAGATAATACCAAATAAAAACAATACTTAACAGATTGAGAATTATCATAAGAAATTAAAGAACTAAATAGAAAGAAAGTAAACAACACAGAGATTTATTGTGGTTCGGCTTATGAATAAGCCTACATCCACGTTGAGCCTCACAGGAAAGCTCTCTCCGTTATATAAGTGTCTTACAAACAAGAATACATCAACAGAGACCTCAATCAAACCCAGAAACACTGCTAGAAACCTAGATCTACGATTACAAGTGAAGATCTATCTTAAACGACCTTTGATATGTTAAAGACTAACAAATCAATCTCACAACCTCTCAATAGTATGAACCAACACTCTGATCACTCTTACTACACAGTAACCTCACCACTATTACAAATAACACACTTGGATTCACCAAGATTTACAGTGATCTACAAAAGAGGAGAGTAGAGAAATTTCGAGAGAGAAAGAGTAAAATAGACCCTAATCTGGAAAAGCAAAATCTGAATGATCTCTTCTCTCTCTTCAATATATATAGCCTTATCAAGTGAGTCAACACCAAACACACCGTTTCATTTTATGGTCAACAGAGGTCTTGAATGATTCTGAATTGAGTTTCTGGATCAGGCTTCTATTGGGCTTCTTGTTTGGGCCTAATTTGTAATAGGGTTAATTACACAAACTTACCCTGTGTTTTGCCTTTGTAGCAAAATTTTCAACAAACGACCTTAATTACACGAACAACCCCTGCTGTTAGTTGTCAAACGTTATATTTAACGGTTGACTTGAAAAAGACTTAAATACCCTTGCATTTTATTTTAAAAAGTCTTAAATTAAATTAAAAGACTCCTTTGCCCTTTAAATAATTTGAAGGAAAACAACAAAAAGGGGTACATAGGTAATTACAAAAAGATCTATTATTAAAAATATATTTAAATTAAACAAGTCTAATTTTCTCTCTCTCTCTTTCATCATCTTCAATCTTCATCGATCACCGGTTCACCACCATCAAAACCAAACTAACCCTAACTTTAATCAACCATTACTCAAACACAAAACCTAGCCATCACCCTAACCCACTGAAATAACACCAACTACAGATGCCGATCTCCTCTGGTTGCCTGCTGCGACCGCTCTCTCCACTACCGCCGCCGCTCTCGCCACCACTGCCGCACTCATCTTTGCCGCTCACAACATCTCCATTTTAGAGGAGATTTGGTGCAATCTCACCAGAAGAGATATCTGGGTGATCTCGACATGGACATTAGTCACCCAGATCTCCAATGACAATTTTGAAGAGCTTTTTTTTGTTTTTTAATGCCCAAATCCCCATGATCCAAATTTTAATTTCAATCTCTAACTCAACCTCTATCACTAACCACAACCGCCACATAACAGTTGTCGTGCCCTCCCACTGCCGCCACACACAGTCCACCAAAGCTTCATCGCCGCCGTAACATCCCCTCCATGTCTGGAGAACACACCAGATCGAGAAGAGAAGAGTGCAAAATTATAGATATGTTGAAGATTAAGAACTCGCCGAGCAACAATGGAGTTCAAACTCCAAGTCAGAATCAACAAAGGAATTATTCAAATGGGTACACAAATTCAAGAGCATCAACAAAGGCTTTATTCGAACGGGCAGAGGTTAACCCCAATTCAAGAGCAGCAGCAGCCATCAAGGCATTCGACATCAGATCTCCTCCATGACTAAAAAAAAAATGTTTCTTTTTTATTTTATTTTCTTTATTGATTTTTCATCTAATCCCCACCACTTAAAAATTGATCTGTTTTTTTAGGAACCAAATTGATTTGTTTTTTTATTTATTTAAATTGATAAAAAAATAATAATAGGGCTGATGTGGCAATATTTAAGTGGACAACATAATTTTTGTTATTTATCTACTTATTGACACTGAGACAAAGACTAAATTATCCCTTAGCTGATGTTAGCTAACAGTGATCAACCATTAGTCAACGGTCAGAGGGTATGTTTGTGTTATTATGATAGTTATTCCGCTTTTAGTGCAATTATGTATATGCTTTGGGTAAGTTTGTGCAATTTACCCTTTGTAATAAGATGGGCTAACCCAATTACTACAGATTGAAATAAAATTGGGCATTTAAAATTTAATGAAAATGAAATTGTTTATGGGTCACCAAAAATCCCTAATTCAGTAAAATACTTTCACTTGTCTAATTATGATCAACAAATATATAAAATAAATCTTGCCCATTAAAATATATAATTGCCACATGTCATTAGATCCTTAAAAGCTTAGGTGAAGCTTAATTTAGGAGAGGATCCAAATCCATTAAAAAGACCTATCCTAGAGACAATTCTGAATTTTCTATGTATAAGATTGGTCAACGGTTAGTCTTAATGATGATTAAGACAAAAAGTAGAGGTAGTTTGTGTAATAAATACAAAAGTTAATAAATATAAATGCAATTATACTTAAAATTAAGGTGAGATAGAGTAATTTTCCCTGCATTTTTTTAGTTTCCAATGTTTGTTTGGAGGAGAAATATATTCAACACTGAATTCTACTTGAAGATTTATGAATCAGATTGGTGGAGTCATCTTCAAAAAAAAATGTAGAAAGAATTTTGTGTGGGCTTTATGATTGACTTTTACATTTAGTTTAATGGGCCTTGTGTTGGGCCTTAATTAGCTGTTCATATCACAGATTCACAGTCACGCCGCTTGCAAGCATTTCCTCAAACGTGTGTGCTGCTGCGAAGTAGAGTTAAGAGTAGTTGATCGTCTGGACTCTGGAGATCGAGAAAGAGAAAACCCAGATAGATCATCAAACATGTATAGAATAAACCGAGTTTTGACACAGACAAGATCGAAGCAACTCTTGTTGTCTCATGAACACAATCTCTTTTGTCTCCCTTCTCAACTCTTCGCTCAAAAGTCCTCCACTCGCTTTCTCGACATTTACCAGGTGCTTACAACTCTAAACAATTACTCTGATTCTTATTCCTTTTTTATTTAGTTTTACATTCTTGTTAATGGGCACTCTTCATTACAGCTTGTAGACAAAGAAGCTATTAAGAAAACAAGAGCAAGGCTGTAAGTTTCAAAATTCTTTAAAATTTTGTTTTTTGATTTGTGGGGTTGAGAGTTTATGATGAAATAAGATTAATATTGTGTAATGCGATTTAGGGCAGTGCAGATGAGATGAGTAGAGGATACTTTGCTGACATGGAAGACCTGAAAAAACATGGTGGCAAGGTAACACTTTGTTTTTTTTTTTTTTTTTTTTGGGTTTGTTGAACTATATTGGTGGTGAAGAAAATTGCAATTGACCCATTTTTTTGATTGAATGTATTTCGATTGTGGTTTGATAGGATAAAAATTTTAAGCGAAAACAAATTTGGTGAATCCTAGTTTATGTAATTGATTGAGTTGGATACTTGGATTTAGTTTTTTGAATGATGAAATGGCATTTGGGCAGGTTGCAATAGCAAATAAAATTGTAATTCCAGCGATGGCAGCAGTTAAGTTTCCAAACTTGGATGTGAGTTTCTCAGGCGGTAGAACTTTAAAGCTTCCCGTTTGTGCAAGTGGAGATGTGGTTGATGCTGTCAAATCAACTGTACCTAAAGTATCCATAGTATGTCTCGCATTTCGGGCAAATTCGCAGGTATTGGAATTTTAGCCATGTCTATTTGTATAATCTTTGTATGCTGAAGTGCTTAATACGATATCTACCTTAAGTATAATTTAGTTATCATTCATGAGTTGCAATAAGGGAACTAAAATTACCATGAGCAAAATAAGGAGAAGGAAAGACCGAAATTCTTAAATAAATGACTTAAGCTAGTGATATATAACCTTACAGTTTTCAGTACAACTTGCATTCGAGTTATCAACCATTAGAGCTATATCCCCAAAAAAATTAACTGGAAAATTATGAATTAAATAGAGTCTTTAACACCCCACCCCCCTGGCAGTCCTGTCTCACTTTCAAGTTTTAGAATTTCTTAGTATATACGGATATACCAGTATTAGTAGTTGTTTCTCTTAGTTTCTATAATCTTGCAACCCAATTTGAAGATATAACCAATATTTCCAGATGAGTAAAAAAGCAAGGAAAACATCCAAGATAGAATCTTAGATTTAACAACTATAATTGCAATCTGAATTTACTTGGCAATGTTGTTGCTACAGTTACTGCAATGATATAACATTGTTTTAAACTAGCAGGCAATGATTGATTCTTGGAGCATGCCTTTTCTGGAAGCATTTAATGATTCAAAAAGTATTCACCTGTATGAGGTACTGTAAGTTTATTGTTTCATCCAGAGATTAATTCAAATTTCTCACTACTCAAAATAAATTGGAATTCCGTATTCCGTTGTCGTAGAAATGGAATTCATGGATTAAAGTCACTTTTTCTTCTGTTGGTAGCCTTGGTAACCGTCATATTAATTTACTGCTTCTGAACTGTTCTTCACTTTATAACCGCTAAAATATGCTTACATTACATAGAGTTTGATGTAATTTTCTTCAAGTGTAATGACCAACAAAAATGTAGCTTTGCTGATGTGAGTTGCCTGAGTTGAGCAAGAGGGTTTCATGACAAAGTAACGAACTGTTATGATTTTCATTTTTATTTTTTTTTTGCGATAAAGATATGCTCTTCCAGAAAATTGTTATAGGGTTTGTTATTAAACACAGTCCTATATAGCATTATAGATTTCACTTCTCCCATGGAAGTATCTTCTTCGCTACCATGCAATTTATATTTTGAATATTCCACTTTTGCAGGTTTTTTTGTCATATGTGTAGATCGATGAGCTAAATATAATTATTTTGCAATGATTGAAGAATGGCTACTAGTTTTTTTAGCACAATCTATGGTGACCCCAAGGTTGTGTTGAAAACTGATGCTTTTGGTATCATTTTTTATTTTTTTTTATTCAGACCTAATAGCTTTATAGCCATATAGGCATACTTTAGCTTTGCTCTTTCTCGTGCCTGTGTGAATATGTTCATGCATACACTTATGATTGTTATATATATGAATACATGTAACTTATGTTTCTGTTTTAATAATCTAAAAAAAAAAAATCTATGTAGTGAAATGACAGATTTATGGTAGACTGTGCTCCGTACCTAAAGTCTTAAACTCATCTATAAAAGGACTGTGTCATGTTTGATTGAAGTCTTCTTGGTCAATACTTTTTAACAAGCTCAGAACGTTGGGATGCCAAGGATCATGCATCCTATTGTTATGGTTATGCTGTTTGTAATAATTTATTGGCTTGACATCATTTTAACAAGTATTATATTTAAATTGTTACATAATTCTTATTATTCAAGTTTTGACAATTTCAGGTGTCACTTATAGACTCGTGGTTTTTATCTTTGAAACCAGTTAAGTGGTTGCTTCTTAAGATAATGAGGAAGTCTAAACATGAAGGGAAGAATGGGCTCCAGAGGCAGATTGCTTATTCATTTGGTGACCATTATTATTTCAGAAAAGAACTTAAAATACTGAACCTTCTTACTGGGTATGGAAACTTTCGATTTAATAGTTTATATAACGACCAGGGAGATGTAGTTGTTAGCTATAAATGTATGCTCAACTGATTTTATCTCCTTACAGGTACGTTTTTCTTCTAGACAAATTTGGTAGAATAAGATGGCAAGGCTTTGGATTGGCAACACCGGAGGAATTATCGTCCCTTCTTTCTTGCACATCACTTCTTTTAGAAGATAAATGTGAAAAGAAGTGAAATGAGGTACTGCATAACCTTAACATTTAGTTTATCTTGAATTCAACAACGAAGAATGTGAAAATAATGATTTTGCAGAGACATTATCCTTTTTTGGGTATAGTCAGCATCTGAGTCGGATCCCAAGTTGCAATAGAACATTAGTTACCACTTTCTTTCATAAGATAATATAATTATTTCCTGCTATTGCGTGTAGTGATTCAGCTGATGAAAAAAGCACATCAGTGGTTGCGGTTTCGGCGTTTTTGCACAATGGGCACATGGGGGGGCCTCTGTTTTGTTAAAGGAGACCTGGGATTTATGTCCTGAAAGTATCTGATATAGAATAATCCAATGTTTACAGTATGTGTGGAGTTAAAATGGATTTCTATATAATTCTCTGATTTTCTTTTTCAAAATTTCTTTTTATACACCCGTGGGAACAATATGGTTTTTCATTCAATATTATTTAGAAGCATTTTCAAAAAAAAAAAAAAATTACTTGTATACATTGATGTGCCAGTGATGTATCATTAGTATGAGTGTACTGTTAAGTTATATAAACTTAAAATCACAAAAAGGGGGTGCTTCTCTGGTCAATAGCCGAAGGTCCTGAAAATTCAGGACCTTAGTTTTGCAACGTTACAGAATTGGTTCTATAATGTTGAAAACAAAGGTCCTGAAAATTCAGGACCTTGGTTTTGCACCGTTACAGAATTGACAGACTAGACTAGCTCATCACACCCCTGTCAGTGTTCTTTCTTGCTTTTCAGTTTTCAACAAGAAAGTAGTATTAAAGAAAATTTAAATGAACAAATGTGAATAAAGAGAAAGGAAAATGGAGGGAAAAGGTGAAAAGAAGGGAAGGCCCACTAAGCAAACACAAAAGCAACAACATGGAAGTTCTTATCAAGATATACAAACTAAAGCACTCTGCAACTATTATACAACGATAAAATCTTATCAACTAAACTACTAGTTGTAGTATGTGTCCAAGGGCGTAGCTTAGTTGGTAGATGGATGAGTTTAGGGTTTAGGTAAATGACTCTTAAATCAATAGTTCAAATCCTATCAATGGTAAAAAACTTTTTAAAAAATAAAATAAAATACCTGGTCTAAATAGATGGATAGATAATCTTTAAAAAAAAACTAAACTGGCATGTGTTTTTTATCTTTAAAGGTAAATACATTAGCATATACACAATGAGTCAATGAACATAAAAGGTAAAAATATGTTGTGTAATGTTTGTAGAAAATAAGATTACAAATGATGGTTTGTTGGCTTTTTTATTCTTTTCACATTGGAATAGATTCTTTAAGTCAAGTTTTAAAAATAAATAAATAGAAAACATATTTGCTGTTAATTGTACGCTATTATTGTAGAGAACTGGATGCCACATGCCTTACAAGAAAAGTTGAGGATGATTAGGTGGTGGGAGGAGGTATATGTGGTGCACAAGTCATATATACATATTATATACTAAATGAATATTCATTTTCACCTCCAATTCATTTCACATATATAGTTTTTTTATTGTCAGTTCGTCTTGATATAAAATATTTCAGGACGAAGAATGTAGACCATTAGAGAAGTTTTGACAAGTGTATACACTTTGAGTCAAAGTACTCTAATGGTCCACATTCTTCGTCCTGAAATATTTTATATCAGGACGAACTGATAGTAGAAAGACTATATATATATAATATTCAGTTCGTTGGTTTATATCATTATTTTGATTATATATAATTATCTTACTTTCAACTTAAGTTATTTAATTAATTGTGGAAAAAGTAAAAAACAAAACAAAAATGCATGGTTATGCTCTTACAGTCAACTTTTAAAACCTTTTGAATATAACATCTTTTGGAGGTCAACAATTTGAAATGGCCGTCGCCCGTCGGTTCACCTAAAAAAAAAAAAAAAACCTTCAATGTAAACTTTCACATATTATTATGTTGAAAATTGAATTCCTTATAGCCATCATCTTGGTTGGTAGTTTTCATATAAATGTATAGGAAAAAGAATTACTTAAATTGACATATCACCTAAAATGATAACATTTAATTTGTTTCTTTTCCATTGAAACTCTATAATGTATATGAATTCAACGAGAAATCAATGCAGTTTAATTAATTATTTTGGAAGATAACCTCTTATAGGAAAGGCAAGTGTAAATCCTAAGATATGAGTCCCATGTCATGATGATATGGTTATGCATCTTATTATTGAATAAGAATATACATATAAACTTGTTCAAGTGTTGCCAACAGGGGCGTAGTTCGGTTAATAGATGGACGAGCTTGGAGCTTGGATAAATGACTCCCAGTTTAGTGGCTCGAATCCTACCAATGGCGAAAGCTTTCAAAAAAAATACTTGGTTCCGAATTAATAGATATTGTCAAAAAATAATAAAAATAAAAAATAAATAAATAAAAAGACTTAACTTGTTCAAGTGTTAACTCTTGATTATTGAATATTTGAATGGATTTGATAGGCATTAATTGCTTATGTGCTCGGACTTGGAAAGTTTCTTTGTGGGGTAAGCTACACTTGGATCGCTTGATCGCTTCTATTGTAAGAAAAACAAAAAAACAAAAACATATCATGAACAACAGAACAAGTATTGCATCAATAATGATGCATCAGTAAATTCACCTCTTAACACATATGGTTATGTATCTCCTCTTACAAGTTAGGGGTGGTCGCAGCGGCAAGGCCGAAGCCAGCTTCATTAAATTTTGGGGCTTGGGGTTTATGGTAACAAATTTAAAACAAAAATGTAAATAACAAAAAATTTGGGGTAAAAGTTAATAAAAGGTCATTATATATTTTCTTTATAAAAAATAAAAAAAAATGGGTCTATAGGCGTCATGATTGTTTTTAGGTGGCTTTGCCTCCAGAAGTAGGAGGTTTAAGTCTCATCATGCATATCATAGGTCTAGATATCTAGACTGCATATATATGTACTTTCCACATATATTGTTAAATGTGCAAGTGGGTCCACCATTGTCGTTGATGGGGGAGGTGAACACCGCTCGACGTAATAGTAGATATGATATATTTTTTTTTAATCTTAGAAAAACAATGACCAAATCTAGCTACTTGTAATTTCAAAGGAAATTTATTATATCATCTATACTTTGTGACATTAGAGTAATTACCTTCTTTTTTTTTTTTTTTTTTTTTTTTTTTTTTTTGAGGGAGGGAGATTTGAACTTGGGATTTAGCTAACTGGGATATGCATTACTTGCAATCGTTGATTTGTTCAAGCAAGCGTGTAGCAAGTTAGCAACCGTGTTTGAATGTTAGTGTTTGATAGGGTTTGACATTAGAGTAATTACTCTTTTTTTTCTTTTTGATTTAAGGGAGGAAGATTCGAACTTGGGATTTAGCTAACTGGGATATGCACTACCTGCAATTGTTGATTTGTTCAAACAATCGTTTTTGAACGTTAGTGTTTGATAGACTTTCCCTATGTGCATCTCTCTAATTGGGGTAGTGCCGTTGTGGCCGGTCATTCTCTTCAAAAACAGTGACAGGAAACTTGTTTATAGATTTCTTGATCAAATCATATTTTAGAGACATTGACTGAATTTAAAGGTTTACCTATTTGAGAACAATAAAGTCAAATATCACAATTTTTATTTATTTTTTTTCGGGTAGAAGTTAGGTTCTCCTCAACTATCAATAGAATTCTCGTCACGTTTGGGTTTCTTAAATTAGTAAAGAAAATCTTATGAGGGACCAACATGATCCATTTACGTACATTGCATCAATGCATCCATAACCATAACCATAACCATCTTCCTACCTCCATCAAAAGGGCATATCGCTCCTTCCATTGTGGAAGAGATGTCCACCTCGACGGAGGAGATTCATTGTCGATGGAGCTCTTTTTCAGATTTCGTTTCTTTAAAAAAAAATATATGAATCTCCTATGGCTCTGTTCATTTTAGAGGAAATCGGATCACCTCCGATCATTTTTTATTTTTAATTCAATGTTTTTAAAATAATTATTTATATTTAAAAGGGTAAAAGGGTAATTTTTAATTCAATGTTTTTAAAATAATTATTTATATTTAAAAGGGTAAAAGACCCTTTTACCCTTTGAACGTTATTTTCTACACTTTGACTATTAACAACGGGGGATGTTTGTATAATATTTGGTCAAAATTCATATGCATGTAATTATATCTAAAATCGGAGGTGTTTGTGCAATATATCCCTAACGGTAGGGAAGTTTGTATAATCTTTGTACTTTCCGAAATGAACCTTTGTTTATGAGAGAGATTAGTTTTATCATATACCTGCCCATTTTCAACTCAAATCAAATTAGAGTAAATGTGTTCGGCTATCCATATCATTTATTATAATTTGAATGAAAGATGCATCATACATTTGTGTACGAGATCTATGGCATACAAATTCTACCACCTTTCTTATGTCATAATTTAGCAGATTTTGGCATATTCACTCTTAGTAAAATGGTTGTACACTCTCATCTTGATCACTTTAATGATAGGGATTCGAGTCTCACTTTTGCCCATTAAATCGTAAAGTGTGAAAAAACCCCTCCCTTATAATAGAAGTTATATTTTGAACCGTGTTTGTAGCAGTTGATCTGGTCAAATCCGGTCAACCCCAACATAGTTGGTGTAATTAAAAAAAAAATAGCTTTATCTGTGAATTTGTGAGTGGTAACTGGTAAGTAAGCATGGTACAAGTGACAAGAGTTTAGAGTTTTTCTTTGTTGCTAAGAAAACCCAGTTACACGCCTCCTATAAAAAAGAAAACTACTTTATGAGCCTTTCTAGCTACCTATATTTTGTTAATAACTTAACTTTCTTATATATTAATTGATTAAATTTACATTTTGCTTGTATAAAGTAATATGAGAAAATCTTGAATGAAATTTGCTATGTGGTGAGACCGTGAGACCGTCTAATGAGATTGTATCAAATTAGAATTTTATAATCCATTTTTATATTTCCAAAATAAAAGATGTAATCTCATTGGACGGTTTTACGGTCTCACCACGTAACAAGTTTCATTCAAGATTTTCTCTGGTACTACCATCTAACATATGCAGTGACGCATTTTGGTTTGATGCAATGTGAATGTCGCATGTGTTCCCTTAAGGCTCATTCTTCGATATTTCTTTTAAGTTTAATATTTGTGCAACCTTGGTCACCTTATTAATAATTTATTGTGTCATTTTTTTTTTCTTTTAAAGTGACGTTGATTAGACATATTCTTTTGTAAAAAATAAATAAATAAATAAATAAAATTAGACCTATTCTCAACATTGAACATGTATAATTAAAACAAAATTATGAGATTTGGTTATAAAATACATAATATATACATATATAGGTATTATGTGAAACATTTGTCATATTATGTGGATTGATTCTTTATTTGACATAGTTTTAGTTGGAAATGTTAAATATTTGTCTTTTTTTTTTTTTTTTTTTTTTTTTTGTCTTAAGGAAGTCCTTTGCCTAGCATCTTTCAATTTTCATGTATTTATAATTCAATATATATATATATATATATATATATATATATATATTAAAAAAAATGCAATGACACATACTTTTAAGGAAATAATATGTTTTAACATATTTTTTTCAATTTATATATGTAAGAAAATAATTTTGTGTGATTAATTAATAAATAATTTAAAATTATATATATATATATATATATGTATGTATATATTAAAAAAAAGCAAAATCTAACATTTGTAATGATTATCAATAAAAATTGATTAGATCCGGTGGTTTACCTATTGTACGGTTGTGAGTTCGAAACTATTTTCCATTCCAAATCCCAAATTAACATAATATTTCAATAAATAAATAAATAATGATAAAGAATGAGACAAGGCTGAGTAACGGTAAAAATGAAATATTAAGGAAATTTTTTTTTTTTTTTTTTTTTTTGAAGAAAATAAAAAAATTGTTTTCAAGTGTTATTACATTTGTATTTATGGGATTGTAGGGTACGCGGCGTCCGTAACGAACAGTACTTGCACGACTTTAATTCTACTTGGGTCAAAATCTCTGCCTCGATAACCCAAAAAAGCCCCACACTTGTCCTTTTCTATTCCCAAAATGTCAACCATGTCCTCTTCGTTTTCCATTGCTTACTCAAAAAAAAGTTGAAAAGCGGGAGGGGTATATTAGTCATATCAGAAAAGACAAGCCCAGCTTTTGCTTTAAGAATATATTAAATAATTATTTTAAGCAAGCCAAAAAGACAAAGGAACGTGGACAGTAGTAGCTTATTTTGTTTTTATTTTAATAAATTAAATATTAAAAAAAAGCCGACCAGAGAAAAAGCAAAATGTGAAAAATAATTGTGCCTTGGTTTTTGATAAAGGAAGATGTTTGGGGGCTTTTTGTTAAAATTGTTAATGGTAATGCGACTGGTGGAGGTGGGCCCCACCATCCCCTGATAAAGCAATTACTGGCCCACCTTTTTTCTTAATCATTAATTAAATTGGAATGCTAAATATCATTTTCATTTAATTACTTGGAAATTCACTTCTTTGTTGTTTTTGTACTTTCTTATTGCTTTTTGTCAAAACTCATGAGAAAATGTCTCACTAATTTGTAATTAAGACAAGAGGAGTCTTCACGTCACTGTGGTAAAGATCATTTTCATTATTATTCTTCTAGTGGAATTCGTTTTTATCAACGTTACAAAATAATGTGGATATTTTATCTTTATTTTGACCTTCACAAATTAATTTTATAATTGAATTCAATTAAAAAATCAAAATTACAGTATGTTAAATAACATAATACTCATTATCAATTTTATAATTAAAAATCTCTTCCTACTATTAAGATAAATGGAAAAAAATAAGAGTAATTGGCACAAATCCCCCCAGACTATACTAGCTTTTGCATGTTGCCCCCTAAACTATTTTATTAGGCACAAAACCCCCTTAACTATCACTTATTGGCAATCCTTTGGGTTTTTTCCTCCCTGAGGGGGCATCTTTAGTCTTGATTTGCCAATAAATGATAATTCAGGGGGTTTAGTGCCTAATAAAATAGTTTATGGGGCAACATGTAAAAGCTGGTATAGTCTAAGGGGGATTTGTGCCAATTACTCAAAAAAAAAAAATCAATTTCATCGTATATATTTTTTTCAAATATTCAATACAATAAAAAAGAAAAAAAAATGAAAATAGAAAATCGAACGGACTCCCCAATTTTATTCCATATTGAGTAAATACATTCAACCGACTCCAATTCTTTTACCCATTAACATTTTAGAAGATTTCACAAAACCTTTATCACTTAGCTTTCGACTTTTTGGAAATATATTAGCCGATGAATTAATAGTTGTTTTTCTTGTTTTAAGGATTTGGAACAGGTTGAGATCAAACACTACGTATGCGATCTTCTCACAAAATATATATAATTATTCCCACAACATGGGGAGATTATGAAATTCAAGAACAATCTAATAATAAACAAATATTCCTAAAAATGAGATAATCAGATTCAGAAGTTGTAAGCGGTAAAAAGACTTAACAAGAATTAAAAGAGCGTAGTATTTACGCACATCAACAGCAGCAGTTCGTTCAACAAACACGAGACGAAAAAGTCTAATGTGTCAAATCTACAAAAACATTATTATTATTTATAATAATAACATTTACAATAAAAATATAACTTATATATATGTATCATGTATGTATAAATAACGCAAACTAATCCATACAAATATTTTCTCCATCGACTGTTGTGTTCAGACTTCAGAGTTCCTTCTAGGCTTCTTCTCTGTAATTTCTCTTCTTTCTTCAAATTCAATGCATTCAAATATCAATCTTTTGTCTACTCAAACTCTCGCTGAAGTCTGAACATCCACAACAATTTAGCCGTTGAAACTTTCTTTTTCAGTTTTAACACTCTCTCGTACACAAGCTTTAGATTATTTATTGTTTTTTTTTTTTTTTTTTAAAAAAAATGGCGGTGACGGCGATTCTTTTTATACGAATCATGTTTGCAGTTGTCTTGTTACCGGCGGCGGTGGTGCTTTGTCATTTTCCGTCGACTTTGACGCTCGAGCGGGCGATTCCGCCGAGTCATGAGCTGGAGCTGAGTCAGCTCGTAGCTCGTGACAGGATCAGACATGGCAGATTGTTACAGTCTGCGAATGGAATCGTTGATTTAGTGGTTGCAGGGACCTTTGATCCGTTTGTCGTCGGGTACTTATATTTATTAAAACTAATTGTTCGATTTCTTTGTCAAATTTTGACCAAATGGGTTCTGTTTTCTGTTTCCAGTAATATGTGGTTTTGTGTGGTTTCTGAAAGTTGTCGTTTTGGTTTTGTCATCTTCTAATTCCTTCTTTTTTAGTAAGTTTTGTGTACTGGGTCTTCGTTATTTCATGGGGATTTTTTTATGTCTCTCAATTGGTTAATTAATTGGATCCATAGGGTTCTAAGTAGTGTTTTTCATTTTTATTTTTGGTTTTTTTGCTTTCCTTTTTTGTTGGAATTAAATGCATATATGATATATCATTTATATTTTTAGATACTTTAATCAAATTTTGTTCTTTTATTGACTATACTGATTGTTTTTTGTTTTTTTAGGCTTTATTACACAAAAGTGCAATTGGGTTCTCCGCCTAGAGAATTCAATGTGCAGATTGATACTGGAAGTGATGTTCTATGGGTTAGTTGCAGTTCCTGCAATGGTTGCCCAGTATCAAGCGGACTCCAACAAGTAAATTCACATTTTCCTTACATTTAGACTATTTATTTAGTATCAATTTGGCCTAACAAGTTTATATATAAAAAATATATAGGAGGAATATACAACTTGATTGCTTGCTTCTCATACAGGTTCAGCTCAATTTCTTTGATCCTGGGAGCTCATCAACAGCTTCATTGATATCTTGTTCAGACCAAAGATGCAGTTTGGGACTCCAGTCGGCAGATTCTGGCTGTGCTGCTCAGAACAATCAGTGCAGTTACACATTCCAATATGGAGATGGCAGTGGAACTTCAGGTTATTATGTGGCAGATTTGATGCACTTGGACACCATTCTTGAGGGTTCTTTGACTTCAAATTCTTCAGCTCAAATTTTCTTTGGGTAAGCCTACATGAATTTGTCAAGGGTAACTAAGATAAATAGATAATAATAACATACAAATTAATCTTTGATTGGTGGATTGTGAAACAGGTGTAGCACCTTGCAGACTGGGGACTTGACAAAACCAGACAGAGCAGTTGATGGGATCTTTGGGTTCGGACAACAGAGTATGTCTGTAATCTCACAACTTTCTTCACAGGGAATTACACCAAGAGTGTTCTCCCACTGCTTGAAAGGAAATGGTGGCAGTGGGGGTATATTGGTTCTTGGTGAGGTTGTGGAACCGAATATTGTTTATTCTCCACTCGTCCCATCACAGTATGTTATTTTCATTGGAAATAAATTATTACATATTTACATATCATTTCCTGTTATTTCATGAGCTCAGTGATATTAGAATATGGTTCGATGCATTTCTGACTCCTAGTTGCCGGTTTGTCAATTGATCGATGTCGACTCTTTTTTGCAGTTTATACATCTTAGTGATACAAATATTCCCAACCTGCATATTGCTGTTAAAAAAGTTCACATTATGTTAATTAAAAACAAAATATAACAGGTTTCAGGCAGTCATTTTATAGTTAGGATGACTAGTGCTCATTGTACTTTTTTCTTGACAACTTTATACTTTTGGGAACGTAAACTTTGTTCAGTGTTCGTGTTCATACGATTTGGATTAATTGCTTTAAAATTTGAAGTTATATCTTAATTTGATGTGTTTTTTTATTGAAACTTAATATGCTTTTATATCTGGAAAGCTGGGGAAATGATTAGCGGAAGAAAAAGGGTTTCTTCAATCTCCTGTTTAAAAATTATTCTAAGCTTTTAATTTCCACTTTCTTTAAGTTTGTGGTACTTAGGAAATCTTCTGTTCTGTGGAAACTTTGGTTGCACCTTTTATTTGTTATGTGATGCTTCAAGACAGTCATAGTTTATTGATTTATTTTTTAGCTTACCCCTTTCCTTCATGTTCATGATGTATTGAGGCAGCCAATTTTTGGTCTGGAAACGTATGGTGGTTCATTTTACGTGTTATTAGTAGATATAAAAACAGTAAGTTATTTAATTAATCTTATAATGCTGAGATAATATATCTTTCTACCACATATTTTACATGATCTCCTAGGACTTAATCCATAAGTAAAACGTGGAAGCCTGTCTCTTAAACATTTGTAAATCTGATATGTTAAGTATCATGTTTTTTGCAGTTCGTCTTAAGAAAATTGAAAAAAAGATCTGAAACATAAAATTATTTGTCTTCAGTTGACTGACCAAACATATGTCCAAAATTTCAGGCCTCATTATAATCTGAATCTGCAGAGCATTTCTGTCAACGGCCAAACTTTGCCTATTGACTCGTCAGTGTTTGCAACATCAAGCAACAAAGGGACCATAGTTGATAGTGGTACAACTTTGGCATACCTTGCTGAAGGTGCCTATGACCCTTTCATGAATGCTGTAAGTTTCAGCAAGCTAAATTTTCAATTTCCAATTCATACATTTGAATCTTAATAAGGAGATTTTCAAGCAATGATAAGAAATGCATTCTTTATGCTCGTTATGACAAATGAGAGACAATTCAATATCATAATAATATCTCTTACTGTGCAGATCTTGGGTTCTGTTTCACAAACTGTGCACCCCATTGTTAACAAGGGAAATCAATGTTATATAGTCACTTCCAGGTTTATTTTCTATGTACATTATCTCAATTTCTTCTCATTGGGTGTGTGTATTCATCAAAGGTGATTATAACTTTTCAATATGTGTTTGCTTCTCATTCAGTGTTGCTGACTTATTTCCTCAAGTTAGTTTCAACTTTGCTGGTGGAGCTTCCCTGATTTTGAATCCTCAGGACTATCTTATACAGCAGAATTCTATCGTGAGTTTCTAAGCTTGATATATCCATGCATGCATAACAGACAGGCACACAGACAATCCACTCTTGTGTGGTATAGCTATATGCTCTTGATTTTCTTACCCGTGTATTTTTCTTTTGGGCTAACTGTAGTTTGGTGGAAAATTTAAGTTCAATATTTAACCCTTTTTTATAGCTTTCTTTAGCCAATCGTTTGGGTGCACTACTCTATCTATTTAATGTGATTTCCTCGATATATTCATTGGTATTTTCTGTAATCCAGCTTAAAATGCCATCTAATTTCTTGTGCTACACCTCTCTTGATCGTGCCATTTCTAGTCGTGTTGGTTTCTTCATGTCTATGCTTAAAATTGAACGCTTCAATGTCAATGAAGAAAGCATTTAATGTTTTCCACTTGTATTGGAATCTCAAAACTACCTCTTTCCTCTAATTTAGCTTTAATACCTGATATGCTTATCCTGAAAGATTAGAAAATATACAAGAATCTTTCCTTCTACATCCTGGTATGTGTTAGATTCTCTGTAACTACAACCTGTTCCAGTCAGATGTGTTTCTTGACTATTTGTTGGTTTACAACAAGCTAAAGCACTTCTTCTTTTGTTGAACTGTTGCTGTCAAACTGTAGCCTCATATCTTTGCAAAGTTGAAAGCATACAAAAGTTGGATACCTAGAATTCCTGACCAATATGTGGTGATTTTGCTTACAGGGTGGTGCTGCAGTGTGGTGCATTGGCTTTCAGAAGATTCAGGGTCAAACAATTTTAGGAGGTATGTCCACCAAACAGAAAAATTTATGTTTATACATACTCGTTTTGGGACTTGTAGTTTAGTAATCTGTTTACTCTCTCTCCCTCTCTCTCCTTGACTTATAGTTTAATAATCTGCTAACTCCCATCTTTCTCTATCCTCTCTTTAAACGTTACTTTTAACTTTTAATGTAACTTTAGGTGCTGATACAGTACATCATAAGTGCTAGTTAGTCTACTTATTTCTTGGCTTGAACTAAGTACCACGATTAGCATAATGGTCTCACAATGTATACCCTGAATGTATACCGTAGTTTGGATTTTAGAAAGAGAAAAAAAAAATTAATTGAAAATCCTTTTCAAAGGGAGTTAATTTATAAATCCTACATCCATTTTCTCATACATTCCTAGATCAAGAGAAGTCTCTGTCTCAATTTACAATTAACATCCTTGATAGATTATTGGCTGGTTCACTAATGTCTTGTGAAATTTCCCTCCCTGTGGGAACTCAGTTTCGTTTTCTTTGAATAAAAATGAACAAAAAATTGGTGTTTGGGTAACTATACTTCTGGTATTTTATCCCATATGCCGAGTATCAATGATTTATCAATATTATTAGTTTGTTTGTTTTCTTACATGATGAGATATATTGAAGAATTCTTTAATCATTTTTACGAATGTAACATTGTTGATGGCTTTGAAGAAAATTGGTTGGAGTTCATAGCATAACAATTCCTCTTTCTTGATTATAATGCACACATCTCTTCAACTTAACACTTTTTTTAGGGTTTTCTAAAGCCCTGCTAACGATCATCCTTATGTATTCTTTTCAATTTATTTTTAGCTTTGACCTGCTATTGTTGTTCCGGTACCAACTCATCTTCGTTTTCGCAGATCTAGTTTTAAAAGACAAAATTTTTGTTTATGATCTGGAAGGTCAACGAATTGGATGGACAGACTACGACTGTAAGTTTAAATTACCTCTTGCATTCGCATTTCATCTTGGTTATACACTAGGTTTTTTCTCCATAAAATCATTATAAAACAATAGTGAGGTCACCTGTAAAATGTTAAACTAACCTTTATTTATGCGTTAAGAAAAACAATAGGCTTGTTCGAATGCTGAAGGACACTATCATGTTTCTCTCTTGGGCTCAAGTGCCCCAAAATCAACTTGACTTTACAAATTTCCTAAATGCTCACCCTTATGAATTTATCCTATTAGGTTCAATGTCCGTCAATGTCTCCACGACTTCAAGAACTGGTAGAAGTGAATTCGTAAATGCTGGGCAGCTAAGTGATAACAGTTCACCTAGATATGTGCCTCACAAATTGATACCGAAAAGCCTGATAGCCTTCCTTTTTAATATATTTATGCTTGGCAGTTTCGCGGTCTTGTAGCAGTAATCGGCCAGATAGCCTATTTTTCATCCCATTGTATATTTTCTAGCTGATTTATATTTATAGCAATCGGCTGATCCATACCTTACTAGTTTTGTGGTTCCATCCTCATCAGCCATGTAGAAGAAGTAGAATACTACAGTTTTCCACTATTAGGGATTGCTTCATTGGCAGTGTTGTAAATTACATTTACACATGATCATTGGTTTAATAGAAGAATTAATTTATACAAATCTTCTTTTACATACAGCTTCTCGACATGTGTTATCTGTTCTTTCTTTTCGATGCTTTTTGATTAATGCATGTTCTGGGTCTGGCTTATTTTGATGTCTGCTTCATTTTTACTCCAAATTAAAACATTTGCCATTACTGGAAATCTGGATTGAAAATGAAGCAGACATCAACAACTTGGTGAGTGCACTGAAATGAATGGTATCAGATTATTAATTAGCAGTGCCTGGTGGGTGGGATGGTGCTGATATATTCTCTACCAACTCGAAAAATACAACTCAACTTGCAGGGATTTGTCTATAACTTTGATTGAGTCGCAGGAAATATCATGTAATGTGTGGTTATTTATAACTGGAAATGAAAAGTCAAAGTAAGTTCCAATTATTTCCAAAGATTTCAGATTCCTCTGTCCTCATGTCAATTTGTCAACAATAACTGAAGTTTTACACAACAGCAACAGGAAATGGCATTACATTTGCATTTTGTTTTCATCACAGTAATATTTACTACATTTGTATTAAGTGGCATACAAGAGTCAAAGGCCCATGTCTCGGTGGTTGGAAACTTGCACTCTCCATATCAATTCACCGGGGTTCAAACGTTGACATTTTATATATATTGTCCCACCATTATCTAAGCCTAGTAATTAAGGTTGCAACCATCCGGATTATTTTCAGCTTGGCAGTCACACACCAATGGGATATCCAACAAGTGGATATTAACAATGCGTTCCTCAATAGGGACCTTCATGAGGCCATGTATATGGAGAAGCCTCGTGGTTTTGTTGATGCTCAACGGCCTTCCTCTATATGCAAACTCAACAAAGCACTTTATGGAATAAAACAGGCACCACAAGCATGGTTTTGTAAGCTCAAAACTGCTCTCCAACGTGGGGCTTTTTCTCCTATGTGTTTGATGTCTCTTTATTCATTAAAAGACTTGGTGCCAAAATTGTTTACCTTTTAGTTTATGTTGATGACATTCTCATTACTGGGAATGATCCAGCCTTCATTCAACATACAATCTCGACTCTTCACTCCACCTTTGCTCTGAAATCACTAGGTTCAGTTAGCTACTTTCTTGGATTTGAGGCCTCACGTTCTTCAGCAGGTCTGTTCTTGTCTCAATCCAAGTATGTTCTTGATCTTCTATAGAAAACCAACATGTCCTCTTGCAAGCCTTGCTCCACACCGATGTCTCCTAGTGCCAAACTCACTAAGGTTGGTTCAGCTTTTGCTCATCCTTCGTTGTATAGAAGCACAGTTGGTGCTCTCCAATACTTAATCTACACCAGACCTGACATCTCCTATAGTGTGAACAAATTGATTCAATTTTTGGCTTCTCCCACAGACCTTCATTGGATGGCTTGTAAGAGACTTCTTAGGTATCTAAAGGGTACAGTTGGTCTAGGCCTTCTTTTCAAACCAACCTAGTCATTGTCAGTTGAAGTATTTCATGCCTGGATGACAGGCACTCTACAAGCGGCTGGTGTGTGTATTTAGAAGGCAACCTTATTGCCTGGAGTTCCAAGAAGCAGAGTGTGGTTGCTCGATCGAGTTGTAAGGTTGAATATCGAGCCTTGTCTCAGGCTGCCACAGAGGTTGTTTGGCTGCGTTCCTTATTTTCTAAGCTTGGTTTTTCTCTTCCCCATTGTCCAATCATCTGGTGTGATAGCCAGAGGCCCAGAGTGCTGCTGCGTTGGCTCATAACCCCGTCTTTCATGCTCGCACAAAGCACATAGAAATTGACATCCACTTTATTCGTGAAAAGGTTTCATTAGGGGCTTTAAAGATTCAATATGTTTCAACTAAGCATCAGGGGCTTGGAAAATTATTGTAAGAAAGGCCCAAATAGTTTAGTTGGGTAAGATTACCAAGTGAAGATGGATCTTGGACCGAGAAATTGCAGCTACTGATTCCCACTTTTTCTAAAGTAGCAAGATTTCCCATGGAAGTTGGAAATTCACCCCAAAAATTGTTAGAAGATATGCCCATATAGACTAGATTTGTAAGGTTACCGAGTGAAGAAGAAACTATTCCTGAAAAAGAGAGGGTACTAATGTAAGGTAAGGATTTAAGATTATTTTTTTAAGAGTAAAGGGAAATTGGTATAGGGATTTTACTTTGCAGTTTACAACCCGTAAGAGAATAAATAAGTTAAAGATAAATTACATCAATAGTCTATTTTTATTTTTATTTTTTATTTTTTATTTTTTTGACGATATTGACATCAATAATCAATAGATATCCAAAAACAATTTTCAATCAAGCAAGATCAATGAAATGAAAGTAGGTAACTCACCCTGAAAACTGTTTTTAAATAAGTTAAAATGGACGAGATTGTAAAGATTACAAAGTGAAAATGGAATGGTTCCTGAAAAAGAGCAAGTACTTGTAAGTTAATTAAGGATTTAAGATTGTTTTTAAAAGTAAAGAAAATCTTTATAAGCAATTTATTTTGCATATTACAAGAGAATAAATAAGTCAAAGAAGATAAATTACATTAATAAATATCTAATAATTTTTTCAAAGAAGCAAGCTCAATGGAAATAGGCAACTCACCCAAAAAAATTATTAAGTTCAAATGTATTCAATTTTTTTTTATTTATTATTTTTTTGTGAAGTGTAGGTTATGTAAATGGAAAAATTTATAATATACCTTCCAAATTGCAGGCTTTAAGAGACAAAAATTTGAAAGAAGACAAATTTGTCTGAGGTACAGAAGACAAATGGTTTTTGTACATATGGGTTAGTCTATAGAACACCAGTGTACCGTACACCTTAAAAAATTGGACATACCACCTATGGTGACGGCACTCGAACCTGAGAAATTGTCGGACCAAATGAATGCTCTTTTCAACAAACCACATTGGACGATGGTATAATTAAAGAGTTATCGAAACTTGAGGAAAAAGTGAAACAAAAGCATACGATACTCGAGGTCCAAGAACCCTTCCAATCCAATAATGCAAATGTAGACTTGGAGCCTCCATATTCTTTCTGCGAAGCTTCATAATATTCACACATTTTTCACAAAGATTTTCCGAACAATTCAGGGTTCCATGCACGCTTATGATTAATTCTCAAATGTAACAAATCGGGGCCCCTGTGGCTGTGGTATACCGTATACATCCAATGAGATTATTAACATGCTTTTTGACTAAGTATGATATTTACATATATTGAATTAAAAATGGGTTATATACTGTATATTGAAGTTATAAATTTAGGTTAATATATGCTAACTGAGTATGATATTTACCGGTGTTCGAAAACGCGGCCGCCTAGGCCGATTAATCGGTCCAATTCGTCTAGGCGGCGGGCAACTGCGGCGAAAAGGGGAAAATCGGCCTAAGTTGATAGCTCCTACTAGAACACTGATATTTACACAACTTTTGTTGATATATTATCAGACTGCTAGATCATAAATAATGATATTGGGTGCTTTAATTAATTCCTTTATGTCTGTCCTTTAATTGAATGATAATTATAATGAACCTTCACACAACAACAGCTAGATGGTGTAGATCACATTAAATGAAATGTAATAAATATTGACATTTCTTCATTGTTATCAAATCCTTCACCTGCCTCAATTTATTCAAATGCTTATACATACTTTTTTACTCATAAAAGAGAGAAAGAAAATAGCAGAACTGAGAAAATCAAAACAAAACAGAACATAAAAAAACAGAGAGCACATGACATTTTGATGTTGCATCAATAATTACATTTAGTTTCTACGCCGTCCCCTCTTTCTCTCAATTTTTTTCAATGGCATCCCAAAAATCTTCACAAACCATTCATATTTCTTAGTGCAGAAAATGTGTCCAAGAACCACTCCAAATATCAGGCCGCTTGCATATCCTATCGCAACTACTTTCCAACCAAATGCAAATAGTGATTCCGATCCTTCATCGTCTTCTTTATGTGGAGGCTCAGGATTTCCACATTTTCTTGACAAAGGTTGTCCACACAGTCCTGGATTCCCTTCATAGGACTGGTTATTAAATGTATCGAACTGTGCTCTATGTGGTATAGGTCCTATGAAATGATTATATGAGACATCAAAGAAAGACAGGGATGTGAGTTTAACCAGTTGTGGAGGAATCTCTCCTGAGAGGCTGTTATTTGAAAGGTCCAGCGATTCTAATACTGTCAAGTTGTCCAGTGACGATGGAATGCCGCCAACAAGATTATTGTTGGAAAGATTAAGATATCGAAGTCCCTGTAAAATGGAAATAGAAGCTGGAATCTCTCCTTCAAATCTATTGTTGGACAGAGAAATGCTTACAAGCATATTTGAGATCTTCACATATTCTATTTCTATCCCTTTGTGAACCATTCTTAATGAGTAATGGTACAAGTCGCTGCCGGAAGTCGACTTCATCATATATGCTAGTTGACTCGCATTAACAACTTTCATGGCATTCCAACACTGAATGTATTTTGATGGAAGTTTGCCGGTAAATCTGTTGTGAGAGAGGTCAATTATCTGCAACTTAGGAAACTCAAAATCTGACTCAGGCTCCTCTATTGCACCGTAGAGTTTGTTTGATTGCAAGTTGAGCACCACCAAATTTGGAAGATCTCCAATCCAAGATGGGAAAGTATCATTGATTTTGTTATTTCCAAGATCCAAAAATTCTAGCTTGGTACAATTGGCCAATGATCTTGGAATTTTTCCTCCTAACATATTGTTGCTTAAATCAATCATCCTCAACCTTTTCCCATTCAAGAAGGTTTGAGGAATGCTCCCACGGAATTTGTTATTTTGAAGGTTCAACATTGCTAACCAATAACTGATATTGCCCAAACATCGTGGAAGTTTGCCGCTCAAGCTATTATTCGATAAATCAAGGCCACTAAGAGAATTCAGTTTGCATATCCACGGTGAAAGTTCCCCTGACATGTTGTTGTTGGAAACTAGATAATATCCCAAGGTAGATATTGGTGAAATGGGGAGTGGGCCTTGCAACTTATTGAATCTAAGGTCCAAAGAGTTTAGACTTGTCCATGGAAGAACAACAGGCTGTTGGTCAAACCCAGTCAACAGATTGTGAGAAAGGTTCAAGTTAGTCAAACTACCTATACTCAAGTTAAACAACCATCCAGGGATTTGGCCTGATATATTATTAGAGGAAAGGTCCAGCACATCCAATTGATCTTGGTAGCGTAGAAAATCTGGAAAGCTCCTAAGGTTGCATGAACCCAATCTTAAATTTTGGAATTTATGAGAGCTGGTATTAACAGAGAAGTTGGAGAGCAACGATAAACGGTTAGATGAGAGATACAGTGATCTTAAACTTTTGAGTTGAAGAAACATTTCCAACTCCAGTGCCAAATTATTTGAAGAAAGGTCTAGAGTCTCAAGATTGTTGAGTTTTGAGAAAGAGCTAGGAATCGGACCTTGCAATTGATTAGATGACAAATCAAGGAAATTCAATTGGGTTAGGTTGCTAATATCAGAAGGAATTTGACCAATGAGTTTATTAGACCGGAAATTAAGATGGTTCAAGTTCATGAGCCAAAATGGGATTGGACCGGTTAATTGGTTGGAACTCATGTCTAAATAACTCAGATGAGTTAGATTCAAGAGCCAAAGGGGAATCTCACCAGCTAAGTTGACACCAGAAAGACTTAATTCAGTGAGTTTGGTCTGCTTTGCTATCCAAGACCAGGAAGAAGAATTCACGCTTGAAAAATTGTTATAAGAAAGTCTCAGAGTATTAAGCTGTGTGAGGTTACCCAATGAAGATAATGTTTGGCTTGACAATTGGTTGTCGGATAAGTCCAGTGCTTGTAAAGAACCAAGATTTCCAATTGAAATAGGCAACTCACCCCTAAAATTGTTCAAAGAGATGTCGAGATGGACAAGCTTGGTGAGGCTACCAACAGAAAATGGAATTGTTCCTGAAAATCCCAAGTAAGCTATGATATTTAGTAAATATCCAATGAGAATTTTTATTGAACCTCACTCGATCTAAGAAGGTAAAAGGTTGGGTAACTGTATGAAGGAATTAATTACCTTGTAATTGGCAGTCCTGGAGAGATAGATAAGTAAGAGAAGACAGATTTCCCAAGCTAGTAGGTATTGAAGAAGAAATGTTGACCAAATTAAGATCAAGCCATTTGAGGTTGGTTAACTTGTCAACTAGACTTCTTAGATCTGGCTGTCGAAGCTGTAATGAATTTCCTAGTGAGTCTGAATTCCCTGATAGATCAAGGTATTCCAGTTGAGAGAGCTCCAACATCTCTGACGGTATTTGTCCTGAAAAGTAAGAATAAGAGAGGTCAAGATGAGATAACTTGGAAAGGTAGTTCTTGATTCCATAAGGAATTTTAGAATAACTTAAGGAGAAAAAAAAAAAAGATGTGATAACTTAACAATAGACATATGAGTAATTAATTTGTATGGGACCTAAGACAATTACTTTGTACTGATACCAAAAATGAATTAATAGTATAAATATCACATTAGATATAGTGAATTAGATAGTTAAGGTTACCAAGTAAAAATAGAATGATTCCTAAAACATCACATTAGGTATAAGGATTCAAGAATTTTAATTTTTTTTAGTATAGGTATGAAACTGTAAAATCCTTATTAGGAATTTACCTTCCAATCTGCAAGATGTAATAGAAGATAAAGTGCATCCATAGATATCTAAAAGTTTTTCAAATTAGCAAGATTTTAATGGAAGTAGGCAACTCACCTTGAAACTCGTTACCAGATAAGTCCAAATGGGCCAGATTATTAAGGTTATCAAGGAAAGACAAAATGGTTCCTGAAAGATAATCGAGAAGATTTGTCTTTAAAAGATAAATAATAATTGAAAAGATAATCAAGATTATTATTATTATTATTATTTTTAAAATATAGCATGAAACAAGAAGGATCTTGTTGACCCGAGAAGCAGTTACTCATATCCAAATTGAGAAGATTTGCAACGTTATTAAGTGAAAAAAGAGCAAGTGCCGATGTTAGATAAGGATTTAAGATTCATTTTAAAAAGTAAATGAAAATCTTTATAAGGAATTTACCCTGCAACTTGTAACTTACGAGAGATTAATACGTCAAAGAAGATATATTTGTCAAGACTCAAGATGTTACTTGGCACAATACCTTGCATTCATAGATATCCAATTTGTAAGAAGAAACACATTTTATAATGAAATTAGTAGGCAACTCACCCTGAAACTTGTTATCAGATAAGTCCAAATGACTCAGATTGTTAAGTTTACCAAGGGACCACAAAATGGTTCCTGAAAGATAAATTCAAGATTATTATTATTTTAAATATATATATATAGTATGAAACCAAAGAATCTTTAAAATGAATTTACCTTTCAAATTGCAGTTTGCAAGGGACAAAAAGTTTAGAGAAGATAAATCTGTCAGAACATGAGGTAGTGAAGAAGAGATATTTACTCTATAAAGATCAAGCACTCTCAAGTTGGTTAACTTCTGAACTAGACTTTCTAGACCAGGCTTTTGGAGCTCCAAGTCATAATCTGGGCCTAGAGCAAGGGACTCCAACTTGGAGAGCTCTAATATTTCCGATGGTATTTGACCAGAAAATACAGAATAAGAGAGGTTTAGATGTGATAACTTGGAAAGGTTCTTAATTTCACTAGGGATTTTAGAGCCATTGAAGTGATTATCAGCAAGGCTAAGCCATTGAAGATGGACAAGGTTGAAGAGGGTGCTAGTAGAGTTGATGAAACCATAGAGACAGCTACTAGTGAGGTCAAGCTTGATCACGTAACCAGTGTCCTCATTGCACTCGACGCCATCCCATAAGCAGCAGTCACCGTCTTCTTCCAAATTCCAGAGTGAAGTCTTGGAATAAGCAGAGGGATATCCAGAAGCAGACTTGTTAATGGAAAGGCTTTCCTTGAATCGCAGCAAAGCAGAACGTTCATTGTCATAGCAAAGTGGTTGCCTAGAAGAATCAACATGAAAAAGGAGGAGCAGAAAAGAAAAGTACAAAAAAATGAAGAAACTCATGATTTTGATCCAAAACAAAAATGATTTAATTAGCTCTCAAAGACAAGCAAGATAAGATAGGAGAGGATTGATTTTGCTGTGGTGGGCAATCACAGAATAGGATTGATTTGGATTTATAGGCATCTTGAAATTATTTTCAAGGGGAAATTGCACCAACCTCTTCGGGGATTGGATAAGAGACACCTAGATGGTAAGGTTTGATTATTCTACATAATACTCCTTAGACTTTTAATGGTTGTTAACAATTAAATGAAGTTGACCCACTTTGCCTCTCAAAAGTCCAAAATGCCCTTAACTAGAAAGAAAGCAAAATTAATAAATTAAAATAATGATGAAAAAACAATTGATGCCGCTTTATGATAAAAGAAAAATTACAAAATCAACAAAAAAAAAAAAAAAAAAAAGGTTTTTTTTTTAGAAAAAAGAGATCACCATAAAGTTTTCTCGACAGAAGAAACATAAAAACTAAATAAATAAAATTGATGATATAAAAAATTAAAAAAAAATGAGGCCACCCGATTCTCCTCCACTGCAGGCGGCCTGCTCCTCCTCCCGCGTCAGCTGGGTGGTATTTTTTTTTTTTTTGTGTGTGTATTGTTAGATGGTTGAGGGGCTTCCACACTGCAAGTCTGCAACACAACACCAAAGTACTAGAGGTACACTGCCTCCACTTTGCCCCCACACAAATCATTATTCATTAAATTGAATTCAAAAGCCAGATTACTTCCTATTCCTTAATGTTTTAATTTATTTAAACCACACAAAAATCAAACACCAAAACTATAATCTCTACTTGATTCAAACTCATATCCAATGTCATTTCAAATTCAAAACCATTGGAATACCAAATAACAAACCACAAAATCCAAACCCAAACTCCCAAACCACAAAACCAATGGAAAAGTAGCGGCAGTATATTTTTTCTTTACTTCAGATTCTTTGATTGTTGAGGCACATGCTAATGTGGAGATGGTTGATCGGATGAGGCAACTTGATCGATGTTTTCTAAAATTACTTGCTTTTTTTTTGGAAAGATTTTACTTGCTTTTTTTATTTGGTTTTAAATAAATTTGTTATTAAGTGCAAGTAGCAAAAGTCCAAAGTAACCCTCTGCCATTAACTTCTTAATGGATTTCCGTCAACTCTAGGGTGCTTTTGTAGAATAATCAAACTTTCACATCTAAGAAGAGAACCATTAACTTCATGTATGACCTACTCCACCATTTCTGCTTCTTAATTTATGTCAATTTCTAAGAAGACTTTTCAAATAAGAAAAATATTGATCATTTTGACAATTGCATGCATGCATGTAATTGATGGTTAGATCAAGCAAATATAACTTAACTACCTTTATAATACGAAGGATGAGAGCATAATCTATCAATTTTGTTAAAGTTGTCATATGGGTGTTAGGAAATGTTGCGTGGCTTTTTAGTCTTCTCATTGATGTGAGAGGTGGGAAAATCATATCCACATTCCAGGCAAAACCTATAAAGAGACCAATAACAGTACGAATTCAAGGCCGGCCCATAGGGGCAGCAAACCCAACATTTTGCTGGGGCCCCCAACTGGCCCAATTTACTTCTTCTTCTTTGGGGCCTCAGAACCCAATATATTTATGTTTAAACAGAGTCTGATTCCAAACACTTTTATTTATATATTTTCCTTTTCGGCCCAATGAACTAATTCAATTAAACAAAAAAAACTTCAAGCCCAATAAACTTGTCATTGTGATTCTGAGACTACATCACTACACTATTTAAAACAAAACCAAATAGTAAATTAATTAAAAACATCAACCTTGACCTAAAACTAAAGTGCTAAACTAATCAAATGGTCTATCTTTCCTAAGTTTGGTAAGCTTGGCGTTGCTTCCTGCTCTGTTTTGCTTTTCTGTGTCTCTGTTTTGTTCTAGTTTAAATAAATAATAATAAATAAATAAAACGAATCAAAATCTTCTATGGCTTTCTCTTTTAATGTTTTTAGATACGATAAATCTTTTTTGTTAATTTATGTGAATTACATTGTATTTGGTAAATGAAGAATTATTTATTTAATATTTTTTTATGTTAATGATAATAATTTTATATAGAGCCCCGATTTTTATTAATATCATAAAATTGCTCGGGCCCCAAAATGTTTGGAGACGGTCATGCCTAGAAGAAGCAGGATGAAAAAGGAAGAGCAGAAAAGAAAAGTACAAAAATACGAAGAAACTCATGATTTTGATCCAAAACAAAAATGATTTAATTAGCTCTCAAAGACAAGCAAGGTAAGACAGGAGAGGATTGATTCTACTGTGGTAGGCAATCATGGAAGAGGATTTGAGTTGGATTTATAGGCACCTTCAAATTAGTTTATACTGTTGAGGAATGCTTAACACAAGTCGTCTTGACTTGTGATGTTATGAGTCTGCACAAACAATTTGACAAAAATTATAAATAAAATTACTGAAATATAATTTAGGGAAAGAAAAATCTTTTTATGATATACAAGTGCTATGACAGTTTGGACTGTACTTAGCACGCTTGTCCACAGCTTTTATTTTAGAGGAAATTACACACACACCCTTGAGGTTTGGGGTTAAGACAACTAGATGAAATAGTTTGCTTATTCTACACTAACACCCTCTTATTTAACGTTAGAGGACTAATCTGTTAAGTTGACTAAGTTTGACCTTTCAAAGGTCCAAAATACCCTTATATAAAAATTAAAAGTATAAACAAAAATAAATAAGTAACTAAAGTAAAATATATATATATATATATATACGGAAATTATCCTATCAGTGCATCCTGATAGAATTATATAAGGATATTGAATGTGAGCCACTCGTTTTACATACTTTGACTTGGTATGTATGCACTTGTCAAATCACTATTATAAATGAGTGGCTCACATTCAATATCCTGATAAAGTTATATCAGTGCATCCTGATAGGATCGGGACCGATATACGGAAATTATCCTATTATATATATATATATGAAGAAAAAAAGAAAGAAAGTGGAGACCACTGAGTCATTGACCACCATCGCAGATCCAAAACAATGAAAAAAAACTTCATTTAATGCAATATCACCTAAACCACACACCAGATCCAACTTAATTCAAACTCATTTCAAATGTAAAATCTCCACACCAGTTCAAAACCTATAAATTCATCCACCAAATCACAAACCCATCATTCAAAAAATAAAAATAAATAAAAATTACAAAACAATCAAAGCACTACGGTGGAAAGGAGTCGGCGTCTTACCGGCGTCCTTCGCTGGATTTGGTTGAAGAAGGCGTTGCCTCTTAGAGAGGGGTGGGATGCATCTGCGGCTCTGCCATGCCTTCTCGATCTGATTTTTGTTGTGTTTTACTTTGACTTTTTTTTTTTTTTTCTTTCTGTAATTGAAGTTTTTGAAATGACAATTGACAAAACTACCCCCCTAGCTGTTGGATTTTAAACGGAGGTACGTTAACAATATTAAACAACAAATTCAATGAATTAAAAACTTGTCATCTATATATAATTCAAATCAATCCTTCAAAAACAAAAAAACAAAAAAAACAAAAACTATGCAAATAAATAGTTCCTTGTTCAGGATTAGCAGCAATAGCAACAGAAATTTATTTATATTGAAAATCACAATTTCTTCAAACACTTAAAATATGGTAAAAAAAAAAAAATACCCATAAAATTATATACATACACACACATAAGATTGAGACTATATTGGGATTGCTTTGTTTTAAAAAAAAAAAATTCTACTTATAGCTTCACTTAAGAAATAATCAATTTAAGAAAAAAGTTGGTAAATGTTTGGTAAACTAAATTTTAAAATTGCTTGACTTTTGAAAGGATGGAAAATGTATTGAACAAGATTACTAAAATAGACATCATTAATAATATAAATATAAAGCTTATGAAAATAAATAAATAAATAAGAAATTTAAACAGAAAAAAAAAATTATAACTGAGTCAACTCGTTCATCTAAACACTGAATTGTCGAGTCAACTCGCTCATCTTAACACTAAGTTGCTGAGTCAACTCACTCACTCAAGTTTTGTTAATGGAATCTCTGCAACTCAAGCTCTAAATCCGCCACTGTCTCTCGTTCGCCGCCGACATCAAGAGATCATCATCCTTCATCCCTCGCCATCGAGAGCGTCGCCATTCTTCATCCCTCGTTGCTGACATCGTTTCTAACACTGAATTGAAATTATCGAGAGATTTCGTCCCAGATCGCAAAATAGAGAACGCTTCATCCTCCTCCATCGCCGAACAGATATCACTGGCGCGACAAAATCGCAATGGAACAACGACGGAATCGGGACGGAAAAGCAACGTGGGAGGAAGAGAGACTCAGCGGCGAAGTAGATCTGGGAGAGAACTGTGGTCCAGACGGTGGTGTCTTGTCGCACGGAGGCGGCAGTTGAGAGGGAGGTGAGGCAGCGTCGGCATCGGTGGTGGACATGGTGGGATCTCCTCTGACCTCCAACTCCAATGGTGGCCACCACCATTGTTCAATTTCTGTTTTTTATATTTTCATATTTTTATTTTTTTTAGATTTTTATTATTATATTATTAAATATAAGGGTAATACTGTCTTTTAATAAAATAGTGATGGTATTCTGGACATTGCATAAGCAATAAGCTAGTTTCTGTTTCAAAAAAAAAAAAAAAAAAACCAGCCAACTTCTCAAAAGTTACATCTTGGAGAAGTAAATTGTAAAATAAGTTGCTTTTGTGAAGTTTACCAAACACCTATTTACTCAAAACTTGAGAGATAAGTAATTATTTCTCCAGCAAAAGCAATCCCAAACATAGCGGCAAGCATGTTTGATATTATATCAAATTGAAAGATAAAACATGTATTACGTGTGCATGTTTTCTTGACAATTGTGGTGGATTGACAATCATAAAAGCCTTTCACATCGACATATCGACATATTCAAATTTTATTTTGACTTGCCAAATTATAAAGTTATGCGTTAAAAAGAAAAATCTTTTTATGATATAACTTATAAGTGCTATGACAGTTTGCTTGTATATTTGTTTTAAGAGGGATCAATGATCCCTAATTTAGGAAATTTAAAATCTATTATACTATAAAGTGGTTTGATTGTAGTATAATAACCTTTAATTTTAGAAGAGTTTCCGATTAAAGGAAGAAAATATCACTAATTTGGCTATTTTCCGTGTTCAAGAAATTCTGGTATGTTACAATTTGTCAAAGATCTTGGGATTATCAATTTATAATAAATATTACGACTTAAAAGAATCATTTGAAAGATGCATTCCTCGAATATTTATGAAACGAAACAAGTATGAACAAATTCTAATAAAATCTCTTGTCTAAGCACGGCTGCAGGAGAGATGGAATTGAGATGGTTTTGTTGACATTTTTGCAATTATTTATAATCATATTTAAATGCAATTATTTACAGCAACAATGGATCAAATAGAAACTCCACTTCAAATTTATGCATTAATTTTAAGGTATTGCCAATTCTAATGGTAAAAAATGTAAGGTGACAATCAGTGGCGGACCCAGGAATTTTAACCAGGTAGAGCACTTGAACAAAATAATAATTATAAAAAAAAAATACTAAAAAATTTAGTAAAATGAGTTTTTTTTTTTTTTTTTTTAATAACAAAAATGAGTTTTTTTATATAAAGAAAAATTAATGGTATAATGAAGTTTAGATAAAATAAAATAAATAGAACACTTACTCAAGATGAATTAAATAATCTTACATTAAAAAAAACACAATATTAAAAAATAAATAATAATAAGAAAAACAACATAAACAATAAAAAATTACAATATTTATTTTTAATATAATAAATTACAATATAATTTTATAATAAGAAATTTTATTTTGTATTTATAATTAATTCACTTTAAATTTATATAAAAATAATTGATTAATAAATATTACTAGACATGTTTTTGAATTTTTATTCTTCTACTTTTTTTCATAAATTATTAATTTATTGATTCTAAATAAATTAAAACTATAAAATAAAGAGAAATCCTAAGGATTAAATAAAATAAATTATAATAATAGATGTCTATTTTAATACAATAAGTTAAAATTTGAGATTTTAGGGTTTATTGATTGGATGTGTTTAGGTATTTCAAACTAGAACTATTAGAAATAATAAAAGTTCAAAATTATAATAGATAATTTAACATAAAATAAAATTGAATTATGTAAACCATAAAATGAGGATAGTTAAAAAGATAACAATAATGGAAAAGAAAAAGTGAATTGTTTTGTTTCAGAAGAAAATGAAAATTTAAGAAATTGTAAAAGATGGTAATATATATATTAAACTAAAACCAAATATAAATATATAAAATGAAATATATCATATATGATGTTGATAAAACACATGAAATAACTGAGGTTGATAAGACACAAAAACCTTGAAAAGCTAAAAAGACGGTAAAATAAAAAAATTACAAGGATTTGAACCCAGTCCAACTTTGTAATTGGTAACAACACCACCGGTTGAACTAAGATATGTTGTGGTGCTATAAATGTTAATTAATATGTATATATTATATAAGCAAACAGAATCATATTTAAAAAAAAAAAAAAAAAAAAATTGAGATAGGGCACGTGCCCCACCTGGCAATGGCATGATCTGAAAATGAGCTAATCACTAGGGGAGGTGATTTCTATTTTATTCATATTTTTTGTATTAGTTGGTTATTTTTTTCCTTTTAAAATTAGAGCACTGCAAAAAGACACTCCTAAAAAATTATATATTTGACTAATTTAAAGAGAAATCATTACAAATGTCTAATTACCTAACTCGCTATACTAAATTGAATCGTGTTTTTCGAAAACAGACACGACTGTTTCGAATGATTTTGATTTATATATAAAATTGATTAAAAAATCTCTAAAAGTCATATTCATTTCTTCTAGCCTTGTTTTCAAATTGTTTGAACAAAACTAAATTGAAAAGTTGAGCTCAACAGTATAGGCTGTTTGATTTTGTATGTGTAGTTGAACAACACTATAAGCTTGTCATTGATGTTTAATTGTTAGAAGTATTGTTAGAGACAAGCAAGCCAATGTTGTAAGTCCAACAGAGCTCACATCAGCTAAGCACAAATCGGGTCATGATCACCATAAACATCATCTTCATCAGCCATGTCATGGCTGATCATCATGAACATCAGCTGGCGTCTAACAAACTTTCTGGCAGGAATTTCTATGGTAACAGAAATGCCAGGTGGCTGTAACAGAATTGCCAGGTGGCAATCTTATCACTTTAAGGTCTTCTAGAATTGCTTTCTGATCACATGAATTGTGTGACTATAAATGTATTTTTTTGAAGGAAGACAACTATAAATTAAACAATAGAAATATCTACAAAGCCATCGTCCTTGATCAGCTTGCAAAGCCAATCGGGAAACGAGGAAATCCAGAAAAAAGAAGAGCCACTCCCTAACCCCACTTAGCAACACTATGAGCGACTAAATTACAGGATTTGGGCGAGAAACACAAAGAGATATTGTTGGTACTCTCCCTAATAAAATCATGGACATCTTGAACAATATTGTCCACTTCGATCGAGACAGGGAACTACTTGACCAAAGGTTAATAGCATTGATCGCGTTAGATTCAACAATGACAGGATTCAAGTTCTCGCTAATCGCCAAGTGAACTCCCTCTAGAATAGCCAAAGTCTTCGTTGTTTTAGCCTCAATCGAACCATTAAAGCACTTCACCCCTACCCATAAAGGTTTGCCCAACCTGTCTCTAGCCACCACACCCAAACTGAAAATGCCTCTAGATTTATCCAAAGCTACGTCCACGTTCACCTTGAAGCCAGAGTCAGGAGGTCTCAAAACTTGACTTCTTTGAGAAGGAGCATTGGGCATTTTGGGAGAAAAGGAGGTTGAGATGAAGTTCCTTAAGAAGGTCTCAGCCCGCACCCAAAAATTAGGAATATCAGAGGAACCACCATGGACCAGCAGATTTCTGTAATTCCAAGCACACCATGCAGCAGCCAAGAAAAAGGAAGTCCAATCGGCCTTGACAGTGGAAAAGACCCAAAGACATCTATCCAGAAAATCTGAGGCTCTGAAGGAAACTAGGCTGCTGAAAAGCGGACAACTATACCATCCTAGCTTAATTTTTACGTAGTTACATAAGGCATGATCAATAGAGTCAAGGGCCTTACCACACAGTTTACACATAGGAGAGACGAATATACCTTTTTTAAAGATGGCAAGCATGGTGGGCAAGATGCCTTTACACTCCTTTCAGCTGAAAATTTTCACCTTAAGAGGAAGGAGAAGGCTCCACAACTGTTTCCACCATGGTAAAGGATCGGCAAAGCAAGAAGCAAGCCTATAATTTTTATCATTTAGAGCCACTCTATAGGCACTCTTCACAGAAAATTCTCCCCTCCTGTCAAAGTGCCATAGAAGAGCATCATGTCTATGTCATAAAGAAAGGGGAATATTGAGAATGGCAACTGCATCATCTTCCAAGAAGCACCTTCTAACCAACAAATCGTTCCATCTCCCATCTGAAATTAGTGTTGACACTAAGGTACCATATGGAAGGATTCTGGGAGACAAGACTTTGAAGGAGGAGTCTCTTGGAAGCCACTTGTCCTTATAAATGGAGATATTGGTACCACACCCAACCCTCCACCTTAGCCCCTTCTGTAGGACCTCCCTACCCCAAAGAATACTTCTCCAAATAAATGAAGGATTCCTGCCCAACATAGAATCCAAAAATGAGGCTGTAGGAAAGTATTTCGCCTTGAGAACCTTAGACATAAGAGAGCATGGGTTGTTGAGAACTCTCCAGCCTTGCTTGGCAAGCATAGCTTGGTTGAAGGCTTTGACAGCACGGAAACCCATACTGATGTGATCCTTAGGCTGGCAAAGTTTATTCCAAGCTAGCCAGTGAGCTTTTTTTTTTTTTTTTTTTTTTTTTTTTTTTCCATTAAAACCCCACTAGAAGTCAGCATACATTCTTTGGATTTCAACATAGAGGGAGAACGGAAGTTTAAAGCAACTCATAGCATATGTCAGAACAACTTGAGCGATGGCTTTAATTAAAACTTCTTTACCTCCACTAAAAAAGAGTTTGCCCTTCCAGCCCTGTAGTTTTTGCCACACTTTGTCTTTAATTTCTCCAAAGATGTGCCTCTTGTTTCTACTAACTGAGGAAGGAAGTCCCAAATATTTGGCATGGCAAGACACCACTTCCGTACAAAAGATATTCTTCACTGCGCTTCTAACATTAATTGAGGTATTGGGACTAAAAGATAAAGCTGATTTTTCAAAATTAATTGCTTGACCTGATGCAGCTTCATAGTTCCTTAGAATCTGCTTGATAAAAGCACACTCCTCCCTAGAGGCTTTAGCAAAAATAAGACTGTCATCTGCAAACAATAAATGGTTAATAATTGGAGCTCTTCTTGCGACTTTGATACCATGGACTGTACCCTCCTTTTCAGCTTTTAACAGTAAAGCAGTGAACCCTTCAGCACATAGTAAAAACAGGTAGGGGATAAAGGACACCCCTGTCGAAGGCCTCTCGAGGGAAGAACTTTACCTCTAGGCTCCTTATTGATCGAAAAAGAATAAGAGGCAAAGGTTACATATTTCATGATTGTACTAATCCAGCCTTCATTGAAGCCCAACATGCCCATTATGCCTTTGAGAAAATCCCATTCGACTCTATCGTATGCCTTGCTCATGTCTAGCTTAAAAGCAATTTGGTCATTCTTGCCTAACCTATGGTTTCTAAGAGGATGAAGGCACTCAAAACCGACCATGACATTATCAGTTATCATCCTCCTAGGCACAAAAGCACTTTGGTTAAGAGAGATTACCTTATTCAAAAACAACTTCAGCCGATTTGCTAATACCTTGGCGACTATCTTGTAGATCACGTTACATAAACTGATAGGCCTGAAGTCTTGGACTCTAACTGGAGTTTTGACCTTTGGAATGAGGACTACCACCGCTTCACTAAGAGAACCACATGGTGCATTATGATTGAGAATATTAAGAGCTACCTCTGAAACACTATTCCCCACAACATCCTAGTAATTCTGATAGAAAAAAGCAAGGAGACCATCTGGACCATGGGCTTTTAGAGGGGTAATTTGCTTCAGAGCTATCACCACCTCGTCTCTAGTAAAAACTGTTGTCAACAACTTGTTCATTTGAGTGGAGACTTTCTTTTCTACTGCATCCAAAGCCTCTGGAGAGGGATTAGTAAAGTGAAAAAGTTGCTCATAATAGATCGTAACAACATTCTCAATCTCCTCAGGTTTTGTTCTCCAAACTTCTTGCTTATCGAAAAGACCCTGGATCCTATTTCTTCTCTTTCTCTGCGACGTTTTAGAGTGGAAAAAGGGGGTGTTTCGATCTCCTGCCTTCAACCAAAGAGCTCGAGATCTCTGTTGCCAGTAGACTTCCTTCTCCTCCAATAAGCGATCAATCATGTCTTCAATCAGACGAACCTTGTTAAAATCAACCTGGTTATCACTAACAACATACAGTTTGTCCAAATCCCTGCGCAGGTCCTTAAGTTCTTTACTGCTAGCTCTTTTCTTTTTAATATTCCATTGCTGTAAGGAACCAACTGTTTCGCTGACTTTCTCCTTCAATGATGTAACTGCATCTTTTCCACAGCCAACTTGCCAAGACTGCTTTATCAGATTCCTACACTTCTCCTCTTGAGCCCAGGCTACTTCAAAATGGAAGCGCTTGCCCATTTATTTTCATCCTCATTAATCATCCCTTTACAAATATTGTCCACTAGCAAAGGTTTGTGATTTGACCCCCCATGATCAAAGTGTATGACACAAGCATTCGGAAACATCAGCCTCCAATCCTTACTACAGAGCATACGATCCAGTCTTTCCTGAATTAGATTCCTAAAAGATTGTTTATTTGCCCATGTGAACTTGTAGCCCTTGAACCCCATGTCTATTAAACCACACTTGTCGACTGCCTCTCTGAATTGAGCCATGGCTGCCCAATTCCTGCTCATGCCTCCACATTTTTCGTCATCCTTGAGAATTTCGTTAAAGTCTCCCCCAATAATCCAGGGGAGGGTACTCATTCCTTTTAACCTACACATTAGAGACCAAGAAAGTCCCCTCTGCGACTGTTTAGGCTCACCATAAAATCCAATAAATCTCCAAACGTTCCCTTCCTTATCCTAAACTTTAGCATCTATGTGAGCTTTAGTAAAAGACCACACCGTCACATCAATGGCATCTTTCCACAGTAACATAATACCACCACCTAAACCAACTTTATTAACAACAAAGCAATTCTCAAACCTCAAACTAATCTTGATTCTACAAGCACTACTTTGATCCAGCCTAGTCTCAGATAAAAACAATAATCTTGGGTTTATCTCGCGCACAACATGGCGCAAGGCTCTGAATGTCTGAGGGCTCCCCAACCCCCGAACATTCCAACATAATGTTTTCATGGTTGTCAACGGTGCTGGGAACCAGCCACCACCGCTATATCTGTTAGCATATCATCTGGTTTGGTTCGCTTTGACTCCTGCATATCCGTAGCTTCAAAAATCAATGCCCTCTTGCCAATATGAAACTCCTCATCTTGACTCTCAACAATGCTTGATTTTTCCCTTGCAATTCTTTTCCATTTCCCATTTTTCGGGATGCATCGTTCTTTTCCTTTAGCAACTTTGTGTTATTGGATTGAAGTGAACTCATCTAAAGTAGTCATCTCAAGAAGGTTCTTCTTAGTGTCTGCGTAACTTCCTTCAACACTGTCAATCAAGAAAGCTCCCCCCTCTACTACTTCAGAGGCTGCCATCGCCTCTCCCACCTTATGTGACATTGTATTTGTTCTATCTGCACACACCAAGCTCAAGGATTTATCCACCATTGGAGCAATATCTCCATTTTACTTCACAACCAGCTAACCTCGTTTAAGGGCACTAGTATCATTTTCTTGAAAATCTTTTTGCTTATGCATGTCCTCATTATCAGAGCTATGTGTCTCCTTGTAGCTACTAGTTTCAGCACCCGTGTTGGAATTCCTGCCCCACTTCCCTTTAGAATGAACAGGTAAATAAGCTCTCAACCACAACCCAAATCTTAGCTCTTTATCGTCAATCAATCCTTTGTCATTAGCCGGACAATCTCTAATTAGGTGCCCGAGTAAGCCACAGTAATAACAGAAGTTGGGTAGCCTTTCGTAGCATACCATTACATTGCAGACTTCCTCTCCCTTCCCAAAAGCCACTCTAAGACCTTGTTTCAGCGGTTTGGTAGCATACACCAGCACTCTGACACGAATAAATCTACCTAAGCAGTCGCCCCCCCTTCCGGTATCAATCTCTTTGACCTCTAAAAGCAGGCCACCTAAGTACATCCCCATTTCTTTGTTCAAACAAGCCAAAGGTAGTTCATGAAGTTAGACCCAGAAAGGTACAAATCGAAAATCTGTTTCTGCAACCTTACCAAGCCTAGAGGGTTCTTATAGAATGATTAGTTGTTTATCAAAGGACCAAGGACCCCCTTCCAGCACCCTCTTCCTATCCCAAAGGCAGCGAAATTGAAAGACATAGATGTTCATTCCATAAGATTCAACCTCCAGACCCTTCTTGGTCTGCCAAATTGAAGAAATCGAAGCAATAAAAGCCTCACGGTTCACCTCTTTATTAGACAAAATCTTACCTATTAGGCTGAGAACGACCTGCCTTCATCTTGATTCCTCCAATTTTTCCTTGACAAAGTTCACTGGACCATCCTCATTCGTTAGAGAAATCTTCGCACATCGGTTCACAATTTTGTTAGGATTCATGCCAAAATCAGCACCAAATAGCACTCAAACTTAGGCGGGGAAACAAAAGGGAAGGATGACAACAAATATTTAGGTGAAATTAGGAAGAAAAACCACCCAAAAAATGGAATTAACATGCAAGGAGCGTGGGTTCGACTCCAACGTTTCAACCCAGATACCCAAAGAGAGCACCTAAAAGGCACGTGGGAGACTTGAATTGGTTGACTATAAATGTATGAGCATAAGTTCATTCTTTGTATTCAGAAAATATCTCAAAAATAAAATACTCTGTTATGCTCTCTTCTCATGTAATACTTCATGAACTTTCTATTTCATTTTTCTGAGAAACAAACACCTCATCAACTCTCTTTCAGCCTTTTCTTCAAACACTTAGATTTCAACATGGTATCAGAGCCACAATAGGACTGAACGTCCATGGCTACGATCTCGAATGCTTCCACTGGAATCGGCGATGATTCTTCATCGACAAACAGAGCTGGCGACTTCGTAACTTTAGCAAAATCCATGCACTTCAACCTCCAGGTGAAACTAGATAATGACAACTATATTCAATGGAAAGCACAGGTACTTTTGATAGTTAGAGCTTTTCAATTAGAAAATTACATACTAAATCTTGAGTCTATATCGTTGAAATACGTTAAGTCTCAATCCACTGGTGATGGAGAAAAGCAGCTAGTAATAAATAAGGAATATGTTAACTAGACAAGATCGGATCAATTGCTGTTGAGTTGGTTGTTTTCAACCATAAGTCAGAGTGTTATAGCTCAAGTAACCAATTGTAGCAGTTCAAGAGAGGTGTGGAACACTTTAGAACAATTGTTCTCATAGCAATCACTAGCAAAAGTGTTGCAATTGAAGCAACAATTGCATAATGCCAAGAAAGGATCCAATTCGGTTGCAAAATTTGTCTTGAAAGTCAAAACCATAGGAAATAGCTTGAAGGCTGCTAAACAAATCGTAAGTGAAAATGATCTTATTCTAAGTGTGTTAAATGGAGTAGGCAGAGACTTTGACTTTGTAGTGTCAGTTGTTTCGTCTCAAAGGAACTCCATCACTCTGCAAGAGGTCCAATACCTATTGCTTAATCATGAGCAAAGAATAGCTCAGTTGGATTCTAGTGTACAACTGGATGCAGCACCTAGTGCGAACTTTGTTGGTGGAAATCAAGGAGACAAAAAGAATTATAAAGGCAATTACAATAATTTCAACAATTCCAGAAGTTACAATAGTGGAAACAAAAATGGAGGAAATAGAGGTAGAAGTTGTGGAAGAAATGGTGGCAAATGGAATGGCAATAGACCAGTTTGCCAAGTTTGTGGGAAAACTAGGCATGTAGTTATGAATTGCTACCATCGATATGATAGGAGTTAGCAAAATAATACACAAAATGGAGGACAATATCAGTATCAGAATCAGAATCCAATTCTCAACCACAATTCACCAGCTTCTACTAATTCACCATATCAAGCAAACTACCATCAATCCACTACCTTCTATGCTACACCAGAATTAGTTTGTGACCCAGCTTGGTATGTCGATAGCGGAGCCACAAATCATGTCACACTAGACCTCGCCAATCTCACCATACAATCTAAATATCAAGGGCATGATAGGCTTGCAGTAGGCAACAGACAACAACTACAAATATCTCACATAGGTAAAACTTTCTTGACTTCTCAAAGTTCTTCAAAAAGGTTACTTTTAGACAACATTTTGTGTGTGCCTTCTATTGCAAAAAATCTTTTGAGCATTTCAAAATTTACAAGTGACAACAATACATATGCTGAGTTTAATTCAAATGCCTGTGTTATAAAAAGAATGGATACCAAGGAGGTTTTGATCAGAGGCAAGCTTGAAAATGGATTGTACAAGCTGCAGATGGTTAATGCTCAAAGAAAGAATGATGATCACATGCTTAGGAACAAAATTTTCAATGTTTTTTCTGTGTCTAAAAATAATGTACAAAATGGCGTGTTTACAACTGATGTAAGAAAGGAGATATTGTACAATAAAACTCATATTAATAAGTACATGTGGCATCTAAAGTTGGGCCATCCAACTCCTTTGATCTTGAAAAAGGTTTTATCTCAGCTACATCTGAAATGTTATAATGCTTGCCTTAATTTTGGTGATGCCTGCAAAACGAGAAAAATGCATCAATTGCCATTTCAACACTCAAACTTCAAGGCTGCCAATTCCTTAGATCTGATCTTCACAGATGTATGAGGACCTTCCCCTATGCCATCCCTTGAAGGCTATCGCTATTATGTGGTATTTGTAGATTCTTACTCACGGTTCAGTTGGTTGTACCTACTAAAGCTCAAGTCAGAAGTGACAGGGGTCTTCCTAAAGTTTAAAAAAATGGTGGAGCTTTAATTCAGTGGTAAGATCAAGATTCTTCAGGCAGACCTTGTCACTAAATACAAACCTCTACTGCCTTATCTTGTTGAGTGTGGAATCCAATTCAGAACCTCTTGTGCTTATACACACCAACAAAATGGTATTCCTGAACGCAAGCATAGGCATGTGGTTGAATCGGGCCTCACTTTGCTTGCACATGCTAACATGCCACTCACATTTTGGGTTGAAGCCTTCCAAATGGCTGTACTTCTCATCAACAATCTTCTAACACTTGTTTTACAACTTAAGTCACCTTATGAGGTGAAAGTATACAAACGGAGTTAAATAGCTTAAAGCATACCTAGAGGGGGGGTGAATAGGTTTTTACACCTTTTTCAATCCCTTGAACAAACTTTCTTTTGTCCCTCAAGGTAGCCTTACATACAACACATAATCCATACATAGACAAGATAAGCATATGGTCATATAAGCATAGTCTATGAATATCAATTAGTTGTATGAGATATAAGAACACATAAACTCAACATTAAAGAATATTTGTTCAATGTATTACAAGTATAATCAAATAATACTATACACAAGAAATACAATATACAAAAGAATTATATTTACAAATAAGATCAAAAGACTAAGATCACAAATCACACTTTACAAAATTTTGTTTCAATATACATCACAAGTGAATAATATGCAACAAAATAACAACATACACATAAACAAATATAAGAGATAGATATATGAAGAATTAACACAAGAGATTTTTTAACGTGGTAAAACCTCCAAGGAGGAAACATCCACAGGTTGAACTACAATCATTGGGTATTTATATATATTGGAAGGTAAATTAGAAATTCCACAAAGTGACCAATCTTTAGCTCACCTACCTAGTGGAGTCTATGTCTACCCAACCCTATTGAAAAGTATGAAATCCCTCAATGATGCAAAGCCACCATATATTGGACAACATACAAAACCAACATCGATGTAAGATTAGAAATTCCTCAAGAGTGCATACACGTCCCATGTACCCTACTCTTTTGGAGTCTATGTCTATCCATACGCCTAGGCTTACAACATACAAGCCAACTCCCTATCCAAGGCACTCATGCCTCTAGGGAGCCTCCCATGCATGACTATCCGAGTCTTCCCGACTCTAGCCATGACTCCTTGCTCGGTTATCCGGAAATCATGTCCTAACCAAGACTTCCTTGCTTGACTATCCGGACTCCTTGTCCTAATCAATACTTCATGCCTTTTACAAGGACTTCCTAGTGTGATCATGTGAATACAAATGATGCAAACAATCAATTCAACATAGAACATGTTATCAATACATTCCATGGAACAACTAGACCTAAACAAGTAATAACACAAGTAATGAAAGTCTAGATGCAATACTTGAATAAAAGCCTAGAGCATGTGAAAACAACTAACACATAAAACTCATAGTTTCATTCACACAAATAACACTTGAACAATTTATATACATGAAGCACAAATTCAAGATGTTATAAACAAACACAAAAAAAAAAAATACTAGAATCACTAAATGTGTTCAATGAATATTCTAGCCAACAATTAGAGCAAGGATATATTGAATAATCAATTAAAATCCTATTTGTCTCTAAATACACATACAAGAGCATTAATCCTAGATTTTATCAATCAAAAGATCAAAACATATTCCAATGATTATTGATCATAAAATGATTCAATTAAGTCACAAATAATCCTAGATATCAATCTAATCACAATACAATTCTCAAACATGTGAAAAACCTATAATCAAAGAAACTAATTCACACATGTCTCTAATTAGACTTTGATTAAGATTGATTATGAAGCTATCTTTCTCTATAGCATCCACAATACATACACATACATATAGAAGAAGAAACCTCATGGTAATTGAAGGTTATAAAAGAAGAAATCCCAAAGATATGAACACTACCTTGGATTCTCGAGTTGGTTCGGTTTTTTGTGTGCAACCACCAGAAAAGTCGATCAAATAGCTGCCAAATCACTGGAAAAGGTAGAGGACTCGATTACAAACAATCTTCAACTTGAATCACTCAATTTCGAGTTCATATGAGAAAGTTATGGTGCTTGGAAGATGAGAAAAATTAGAGAGGAAATTCTAGCGGGATTCAACTTTTTTCTTCTTGAAAATGAATGAGAGGGAATTTGGAAATTTAAAAGGAAGAGAGAGAGAGGAGCAAACCAGCCAACCAGGAGGTTCCACGTCACCCCCTGGCAGTGTGGCCCACGGCCTCCATGCGTGGTGGCCAAGCTTGGCTACTTGGCCTTGCTTGCTTCTCCCATGCACCGCTCGCGTTCTTCGGCCGTATCCGCGCCTCCGAACTTCGATTTCGAATCCGTCTTTGGATTACAAATTGTGACTCCCTCACGCACAATGACAATTATGAAACTTTGACAAAAGGTTGAGAAATCATCTCAGAATACGACGACGAAAACAACTCAACGAATAAGAACGAAAAGTAGCATAACTACATCGTTTGGACTCGAAACCTAATGAATGAGTAATCGAAATGAACAGGACTCAATAAGGAATCATAAGAGATCATGTTCAAGTCCAAAACAAAAAATACGGAAACAAATAACATAAAATCACACATGTATGCAATTTCCTAGACATAGTCCTAGAACATGCAAATTACAATTGTTGACGGTGAAATTTGGATTGCCACGCACTCAACAATTAAATCAATTTAATATAAAGCAAGAAAATTAAGAACACATGCAAAAGACAAGTTTTACGTGGAAAACCCTTGAATGGGAAAAAACCACGGCGCCCCTGTGGGCAGAAGAATAATACTAGGTTTTCGTTGCTTTGTTACACACTCGAATCTCTCACAATTGCTCTCTTTTCTCTCTATATAATTCTGAACCCCTTCCTCGTGGGATAGGTGATTCTATTTATACATGTTTACTTAGGGTTTCCCCTTGTTGATTTGTACTAGGATCCTTTTCTGTCACGGATTGGGTCTTCTTTCCTTTTTATGATTCCTTGTTGCTTCTGTGTTTCTGCCGAGCCGGTTCGAGCCCAGTGTGCTGGTCCAGCGAGTACCTTTATTTTCTGGGTATTGCGTATCTGGCGAGCACACTTCTATATTCGGCGAGTAGGTTTTTGGTTTTGGCGACCATGCCTTCGACTTCCTTCTGGTCTAAGCTATTTTATCATCCTGACTTGTCAAACTCCTTCCCTTGACCCGGTCAATGAATGACGTGGCAATCTCTCGTTAGCTCCTTTGATGACGTGTCAGTTTGGCGAATTTATACATACAACAATACCCCCATAAATACTTCGAGCTGGGCGAATGACTTGTCCTTCCCACTTCGTTTGCCTCTGCGAGTAGTATTTATATTTACGTTTATGAGATTTCAACGCATTTTGCAATAACTCCTTCTTTTAACCACGCGATGTATTTATTAATTGATTCTTCCGGTGCACGCTTTCAATTTCAACCACATAACTTCTGACGTTTCCACTTGTTTGACAGGTGAAGGGACGTTCTGACGGCTTGGTTATCCCCAAGATGCCACATGTCACTTATTGGGTGGTGACTGTTGCGGTTTGGTAATAGTGGCCGTCATTCTCATTAAATACGTATCATTGTACTTGATTGCTCCTTTTTTGAATTTCGAAGTTCCCTCTTTTTAAGGCCCGATCGTTTCTCCTCTTTCTCTTTACTTGCTTCATCGTGTTTCATCAGAGCAGAAAAAAGAACAGTTTGATCTCTTGCTTTTGTCTTTTTTATTTTTTCGAGAGCTAACTACAGCCCTTTTCCTGTGCCTCTTATTGCCGGTCGGTTCACCGGATTTCGACTCTTCTTGCTTCTCCGCGTCTCCGATCTTTTCTACACATTTTGCGAATCTAGGGTTTTCTGGTGAGTTTTCATGGATCCCTCATTGCGCTCTTTTCTTTTTAATCGGATGATGCAAGCTATGGAGCTTGGTGATAAGTGCACTGCGGACAAGATTGAGTCTCTGATTCGTAATTTTCGTCCAGATTCTCCGGTCCCAATTTCCGTTTATATTCCATCTTTTGAGGATACTTCTAATCCTGACATCTCTCCTCCATCTTTTGACAGTGATTCTCCAGCAATGACGAGATCTCCTAAAACCACAAGCAGTAAACGACGCACCACTAGGGCTCCTCGTGAATCTCTGCTGGATGTGCAGACGGTTGTTGACTCTGATGTTGAAGACCATCAGAGGGATAGGCTGCTTTTCTCGCCAACTCGCCCGTGTTCTTTTGACACAGAAGTAAATGTAGTCTGCCAGGGCGAGCTTCGTAAATACAAGAGTCGCTTCGACATTCCAGACTCGGTGACTCTTATGTTACCTAGCGACCGGGCTGTGTGGAATCCTCCCAAAAATGCGGTCGCCATTTACGGGGCTATGCTCAGTTGTGGGGTAACTCTCCCTCTTCAGCCTTTCATTGCCAGGTTCTTGGCGGAGGCTCAAATTGCACCGGCACAGCTCGCCCCAAATAGCTACAGGATACTGATGTGCCTGTGTCTTATGTGGAAGTTGAAGGGTTATGGGCCCCCGACTCCTCGCGAGATCCGCCACTTTTATACGCTAAGGCAAGCGGGAAATGGTGGTACTTACTTCCTTCTTTCTTCGCCCGTGGAGAATTGGATCCCTGAGGGCGTGGCGAACCCCAGCCAGGTAGAAATATCTGGCGATGAAAAGAAAAAGGGGTTCATCTGGGGTTTCCCCACTTCGAACAAGAGGTGGAAGAATAGCTGGTTCTTTGTTGGCGGCGAGTGGGGCCGTAATGTGCCTGCCAGCAGTCGTCGTAATCTCTTGGCGAAGAAGGTTCCTAGGCATTTTACATCGCCTGAAACCTGGTCGAAGGCGACCCCTGTTTTACTAGACGGAGAGGTCTCTCACCTCGCCGCGGCTGCTGTCCTCCCTTTGAGTTCGAGGGGCAGGTCCTTCCTCTTGGATGAGGAGAAAATGATTTCTGAGGGGATTTTCACACGCCTGCACGCCAGGCTTCCTCGCTGTAAGTTTCTGTCCGTTCTTTGTTTTACTGTTTCGTGTGGTTCTATTGACTGATACTTTGTTTACTTTCTTGGCAGTGTGTGACTTTGACACCGTTTGCGACTTGCAAGCCCGGGCGGTGAAGAATTCCGAGGCTGCCAGCAAAAGGCATGCTGCTGGTTTGGCCAAGGAGGGAATTGCTGGCCCGGACGGTGATGGACCTTCTGATGGCAAGGATGCTGGCGACGTTGCTGGGGGAGGGGTTGAATCAGGACAACCCCCTATGCGCGCAGAGGCTGCTGCGTCTGTTCCTGTTGCTGCTGCTCCTGCTGCGACTACCCCGGCTGCGACCACTTCTAGTTGTAAGGGTAAAGAGAAGATTGGGGTTTCAGGGGGGATCAGTGACATCCCTATTTTTGACGCGGATGTTCTTGAGACTCCTCTCGATCCTGCGAGTGACCTGGCTCCCAGAGCTAGGAATAAGCGTCCCGCCGAGAGTGCATCTAATCACTCAGCTCGACCGCCCAAGCGGGCTTCGCGGGTGGTGCAGTTCGTGGTTTCCTCTGACGAGGAGGATGTTCAGGAGCCAGCTGTTGCTGAGGCCCCCTCTACCCAACCTGAGGGGCCTGCTGAAGTGGAGATTGTAGCGGCGCCTCCCTTTGAAGGGGTTAATGAACAGACTTTCCCTGCTACTTCTCCTCGACCAGCTTCTCCTGCAGTGGTTGTGGGCGAGCCGAGTGTCTCAGATCAACCTAGGCCATCTGGCCCATCTGAGTCGACTGATCGGCCAGGCCCATCAAATCAGGCTGGGACCTCTGCTTCCGGTTTGGGCTTGGCCCATGAAGTCCCTCCTACCGAACCGGTTGAAGCCGATGAAGGGAACGTGTCCCTTTTCGATTTTTCGGCTACTGAGATATGCTCCCGCCTGGCTAATAATGATGTATACATCGGCGATGGCTGGGGGCATGTTAAAAATAAGTCTTGCAACAGGAAGATGGAGTTTTTCTTCAACTGCCACTCCTTGGTAGGTTCTTCGCCGCAAGTCTTTATGTATTTTTGTTTTTCATTTCTTCTTCTTCTTTTTTTTTTAACTTTGGCTGTCTTTTTCCTCAGATGATGTCTGAGATGGGCGAGACTTATAAGTTCGGGATCAGAGCTTCTCGTGAGATTAAGCGCTTGCGCGAGCAGGCCTCTGTCTTGGCGGCCGAGAAGCTCTCCGCTGAAAAATCCCATGCTCAACAGTTCGCTCAGTTGAGAGAATCCTCGGACGGTCATCTGTCTGCTCGGCTAGCCGCTGAAGAAAAACTTTCTGCTGCTGAAGAGGAAATTCGCTCGTTGAAGGAGCTCCTATCTTCGAGTCAAGAATCCTTCGCAGCACGTTTGGAGGCTGAGCGGGTAGCTGAGGAGGCTAAGGAGAAAGCTGAACAGGAAGCGGCGGATTTACGTAACCAGCTATCTTCCCGCGACCTCATTTTTGAAAACTTGAAAGCCGTGCTGGAGGCTGAGTCAGTTGATCGCTTCAAGAGATCCCCTGCTTATGATGCGCTTTTGTTGCGCGAATTTGAGAAAGGCATGAGGCAGGCGAAGAAATTCTTTGCCATGAAGGATCATTCCAATGAGAAAGCTCTGAAGCGTTTCGACAAATCCCTCCAGCAGCATATGGCCCACGGCGTGGACTCGATTAAAGATCAGATGAAACGATGGAAAGCCCACTGCCGTTATAATCGGACTGAGCCTCATCCTATGCATCTAGAGATCCCCAGCAAGCGTGCTTTCAACACTTACTACTCAGGTCAGAAGGGCAGCTTTTCTGGCTCTGGCGCTGAGCCCGATTTGGGTCCCGTTGCTGGGAGAGATTATGAGCCTTTTATGCCAACGGAGGATGAGGCAGTCATTTGGCCTTCAGATGAGGAGATTGAAGACGAGGAAGATAGCGAGGGCCCTCCTGCAGCCGGTTGATTCTTCTGTTGTTTTTTGGAAGACTAAATTTATTTTTGTCCATTCATTTGTAAATAATACAAAGTTTGTGAATATATATATTTTTCTTCATTCAGCTGCCTTTGCTGAGTTTTTGGCTTTTGCTTGGTTTTTCACCAAGTGTTTGTTTTAGCTTACTTTTGTTTTTATTCAGCTGCCATTGCTGGGTTTTCGGCTCACTTAGTATTCGCCAGGACGTATCCGACTATATACTAAGTTTTTATTGTGTTTTATAGCTATATTCAGCTGCCATTGCTGTATTTTGGCGTACTTAGTGTTTGTCAAGATGTATCCGACCATACACAAGTTTTTAACATGTTTTTATCTTTTATTCAGCTGCCGTTGCTGTATTTTGGCGTACTCAGTGTTTTGGCAGGATTTATTCGACCATGCCCCGAGTTTTTAACATGCTTTTGTTTGTTTAGATGCCATTGCTGATTTGCGGCTTTTATTTCTCGCCAGTTATCGCTGCAGCGAGCATAAAGCTCGTTTTCATGTGATGATAGCTGTTATAGGTAAAAATTAGTGGTGAAGGACACGTCATCAGCACGAAAGGCCAGGAAAGCAAGAGTCAAGATAAGTCAACTTATGGAGCAGAAACCTCCCACGATAACCTACTCGGAAAAAAGAGTAAGTAGTCCGACCACAAACGAAGACGATCAACTCGGGCAGCAAATCTCACTCGGGCACATTCGGGCATACATACTCGGGAATCAATGAGATAGTCACCAACATTCGTATGCCAATCATAATCAGCGACCAGCACATCCACGATAAGCAACGATGTGGACTATTAGAGTTTAACAAGGAAACAAGCAGTTCTCCCGCGAATAAAGGAGAAAGAATCTCGTCCAGAATCAGACTCAGCCAAAAGAGGAAACATAATCTAATTAGGACTAGAAAACCGCTTGAGACTTGGGCACCACAATACCAAACCCTAGCGGTCACCTTAAAACCCTAAAAACAACATGTATAAATACCCCCTCTATACACAAACAGGGGGGTACGTAAAAAAAGTAGAACAGGAGATAGAGAATCATATTGAAAAGCTTGTAATCATTCTTGGTCATTCTTGATCTTGTAATCGTGATTCATAGTGGATTTGGCTTTGTTGCTAGAGGCAACGATCCCGTGGATTTTTCTCCGATCTTTTGGAGTTTTACCACGTAAATCACTTGTTATTTCTTTACAATCTTTGACCATACTCAAATATAAATTGCAGTAATTCGAGAACGAGTCGTTGACTTGGTGATCACCAAAAATCACCGTCAACAATTGGCGCTAGAAGGAGGGGACCCAGAACTTTGTGACAACAATGGCTGGCGACGGAGATGGTAGCGATTCCAGGTACAATCAGGGCGTGCCAAGTAACGAGTTGGAAGATGACACCGCGCTCAATACGGCGGATGCAACTTTGACGACGGTAAACCAGTCAGCTGCCCTGGCTGGAATTCAACGTTTACCTACAGCGAATGAAGAAATCGCGCAGCGACTCCGTGCTTCTCTACAACAACTCATATCAGACGCAGCAAGGCAGGGAATTGATCTCTCTGTTACGGAAGGATTGATGTCACCTCATGAACTGTCCGCCCCAAGCCAGCAGACAGCAAGACTGCGCTCCGCGGTGGTGATACCAACCCCTGATGCACCCCCAAAGGCGAGGCAAGATCCTACAGGCAGACCAGAGATGCTATCTGAAAGAGTAGCCAGGAGAAGTAGGGAGCGCAGAGAGGGGAATGATTCCGACAAAGAGTACTATCAAGATCGGGTAGCCGGAGATCGAGACCGCCCCAGGAGGCGTGGCCACCGGAGAGACCGGTCATCCTCTGAAGAAAGTGAGCAGAACCATCATCGCAAGCGCCAAAGGGGTACAGTCCGACTGCATGGCCTAAACCGAGATCATAGAGAGTTGAATCCCGAGGAAAGGGGCCAAAAACTGACCATAAGCCAGAACTTCGATGCGTCAGGAGAACCTGAAGGGGACAGAGACATACTTATACAGAGCCTCACCCGGGAAGTTCAAAATAATCGTCGGCAAATGGATGCTTTGGTCAGGCGGTATGGGCGTAATGAGCTGTCAGACGATGAATCCGGAAGCCCTTTTACCAATGGGGTTTTGAGGATGCCTTTCCCAGAAAGATTCAGAATGCCCCACATCGAGCTGTTCAAGAAGGATACTGACCCAAAAGAGCATGTCCGGAGGTATAAGAGCGCTATGGCGCAATATGTCCATAATGATGCACTACTATGTTTGAATTTTCCTCAAACTCTTGGGGATCTAGGCTCCCGGTGGTTTGGAAGGTTGCCAACAGCAAGCATAAGTAGCTTCGGCGAACTGAGCAAGGCTTTCTCAAGGCAGTTCCTCGGGAATGTACACAGGAAAAAGTCAGTGGCTCATTTATCCCAACTCAAACAGGGAAAAGACGAGTCGCTGAAGAAATATCTGGGAAGGTTCGGTCAGGAAGTGTCCGAGATCGGAAGTGCAAATGACGAAGCAATAATTGCCGCGTTCATTAACAACCTTCAGAATGGCCAATTGTCCTTTGACCTCAGAAGAGCTCGACTAACCAGCTATGCCGATATGATGGACATGGCAGGAGGTTACGCCTTGGCCGAAGAAGAGGAAATTGCCACAGGAGGTTACTTCGTACATGGCGGTCGCCCAGAGGGATCCAAAACCAAGGACCAGACCAAGATGCCCGATACCAAAGGTGACAAGCAGAAAAATAAGGCATGGGATGGTCGGGATGGACGACGAGCATACGACCCAAAAACCGATCAACCACGGCAGAAGTTCCAGGGCCGATATACAAATTATACCCCGTTGAAGAAAGATCAAGAAGAAGTCCTGGCAATCCTAGAAGAGAAGAACATGTCCAAAGAACCACCTAAGCAATCGACATATGCTCGGAGGGACACCACCAAATATTGCCGTTTCCACAAAGAGAATGGGCACGAGACATCCAAGTGTTTCCAGCTAAGGGATCATATCGAGACTCTTATTAGGGAAGGGCATTTGAAGGACATTGTTTTCAAAAAGACGGACAGGGCAGATGGACAGAAAGACAGCCGACAGGACGGACGGGCGGGCAAGAAAACTTAGTCCCAAGAAAGCTGAGGATGAAGGAGCAATTAACACCATCTTCGGAGGTCCAGCAACGGGCAAGAGTAACAGGGAAAGAACCCAGGAGATTCGGGAAGCTATGGAGGCACGGAGAGACCTGGACGTCAATTCTATTGAGCCCGACCCGAAAAGAATCAAGGAGGGCTGGGACCCGATCGTGTTCACAGAGGCCGACTCACACGGAGTGGATGTTAGGCCAAATGACGCACTGGTGGTCAGCGCTCGGATCGGCCATAGAGAAGTTCATCGAATTCTGATCGACAATGGGAGTTCGGCAGACATTCTTAGTGCAGAAGTATATGACCAGCTGAGGCTAGACAGGAAAGACCTACAGCCTTTTCCCACACCCCTTAGAGGATTTGGAGGGGTCGAAGTGAGGTCACTCGGCACAGTTAAGCTACCTGTGAAGATCGGAAAAGCCCCTTGCCAGAAAACAGTGCTGCTCGACTTTGTGGTGGTAGATACGGAAAACTGGCCGTATAATGCTCTACTGGGCCGACCATTTTTGAATAAAGCCAAGGCGGTGACAGCAACTTATGCCCTCATGATGAAATTCCCGACCGAATATGGTGTGGGAGTGGTCAAAGGGTCACAAGAGATGGCCCGTAGAGCAAACTTATCAGTATATAGAGATAGGGAGGTACGCCAGGTATACATGGTAACAGTCCAGCAAGAGGATAGAGAACCTGAAGAACAGGCAGAAGTGCCGAAAGATTTTGAGTTGGATCCCAGAGAAGGACCGGAGGATAGGGAAGACGAGCCGACCCAAGAGGTGGCACTAGACCCGGAAGATCCAGGTAGGACAGTGAAGGTAGGGGCAAGTTTGAGCGTACATGTCAAAACCGCACTTATTGCGCTACTGAGAAATTACAAGGATGTTTTCGCTTGGAGCCATGAAGATATGCTGGGGGTAGACCCGAAGGTGATTTCACATCATCTTTCCACCGACCCCGAGTTCCGACCCGTGGTACAAAAAAGAAGACTATTCAATCCAGAAAGAAGCGTCGCAATCAAGAAGGAGGTAGAAAAGCTACTTTCCGCGGGGTCGATAAGGGAAGTCAAGTATCCGGAGTGGGTGGCCAATGTGGTGTTGGTCAAGAAAAAGAACAAGCAATGGAGGATGTGTGTAGACTTTACAGACTTGAACAAAGCTTGCCCAAAAGATAGTTTCCCACTACCGAGGATCGACCAGTTGGTAGATGCGACAGCGGGACATGAATTGTTAAGCTTCATGGACGCCTACTCGGGATACAATCAGATCCGGATGAATAAGGCAGATGAGGAAAAGACGTCGTTTACCACGGACCAGAGTTTATATTGCTACAAAGTAATGCCATTCGGATTGAAAAACGCCGGGGCAACATACCAGAGGCTAGTAAACAGGATGTTTGCTCGGCAGATTGGAAAAAATATGGAGGTTTATGTGGATGATATGCTGACTAAAAGCACCACTGCAGAAAAACACGCGGAGGATTTGAAGGAAACCTTCGACGTCCTAAGAAAGTATCAGATGAAGCTCAACCCAAGCAAGTGTGTGTTCGGAGTACCTTCGGGAAGGTTTCTAGGTTTTCAGGTGCACCAGAGGGGAATCGAAGTAAATCCTGAGAAGATCAAAGCACTAGAAGGAATGGCTTCACCCAGGACGCTAAAAGATGTGCAGAGGCTAACGGGATGCCTCGCGTCACTCAACCGGTTTATAGCCAAGTCAACAGACAAATGCGCCCCATTCTTTAAAGCAATAAAAAAGGGGAAAGGGCTCGAATGGAGTACAGAGTGTGAAGAAGCCTTTCAAAAATTAAAAGAATATCTGGGGAGAGCACCAATCCTTTCAAAACCGGTGGTGGGAGAAACATTATACTTATACCTCTCGGTCACCGAGGTGGCGACGAGTTCGGTGTTGATCCGACTGGAGGAAGGAATACAAAAGCCAGTGTACTATACAAGCAAAGCGTTGTTAGCGGCGGAAACCAGATACTCGCCTGCAGAAAAAATAGCGTTAGCTCTGATCACATCGGCCAGGAAGCTAAGGCCATATTTCCAAGCACATACAATAGAGGTATATACAGACTGCCCGCTGAAACTCATTCTTCAAAAGCCAGAAGTGTCAGGAAGGCTGACCAAGTGGGCGGTAGAGCTCAGCGAATACGACATCAGATACACACCAAAAACGGCCATCAAAGGGCAGGCGGTATCCGACTTTATAGCAGAATTCACCGAGCCAGACGCCGAGGTAAGGAGGGCAATGGAAGATGAACAGACTACTAAATTCCAGTGGAAATTACATGTAAATGGGTCATCGAACACGCATGGCAGCGGGGCAGGAATAGTCATAACGACCCCCGAGGGGGATACTGTAGAATGTGCCATGAGGTTCGATTTCAAGGCAACCAACAACCAAGCAGAATATGAAGCCTTGCTGGCCGGTCTGAGAGTCTGCATAGCACTAGGGGCAGATGAGCTGGAAGTTTACAGTGATTCACAGGTAGTGGTCCATCAGGTACTGAATGAATACCAGGCCAGGGAAGAGCACATGATAGCTTATTTGGACATTGCAAAAAGACTACTTAAAAAGTTCAAAGCATACAGAATCTCTCAGATCCCTCGGGAAGAGAACGAAAAGGCAGATGCTTTGTCCAAATTAGCTTCAGCCACCACAAGCATCAGATCTAAAGCAATACCAGTGGCGCACCTGACTAAACCAAGTACAGCGGAACCCGAGGAAATCATAATAGCAGAGATCCGACCTAGCCCGGGCGACTGGACATACCAACTCAGAAAGTACTTGGAGGAGAACATACTACCGGAGGATGCTGTGGAAGCTAAACGCATCAGATACAGGTCAGCCCAGTACACGATTCTGAGAGGAGAATTATATAGGAGAGGATTCTCGAAGGTATTGCAGAGATGCATTTCCGGTGAGAAGACTGGAGAGATCCTGAGAAGTATCCACAGTGGAGTATGTGGGAACCACACTGGGGGTAAAAGCTTAGCACACAAGGTACTCCGGCAAGGGTTCTATTGGCCGACTCTATTCGCGGAAGCGCAGCAATTCGCAGAAAGTTGCGAAACATGCCAAAGAGTAGCAAATGACATTCGGCGACCCCCAGAGTTGCTCAGAAGCTTAACCTCGCCTTGGCCCTTTGCCATGTGGGGACTCGACCTGATAGGACCAATGCCCACAGGAACGAAGGGAGGAGCCAAACATGCTATTGTAGCAGTGGATTATTTTACCAAATGGGCAGAGGCAGAAGCACTTGTACACATCACCGAGGAAAACACTACCAGCTTCGTTAAAAAGAATATAATATATCGGTTTGGGATCCCGAGCATCATCATAACAGACAATGGGACTCAATTCGATAATAAGAAGTTCAGAGAAATGTGTGAAGAGTTCAAGATCGCAAACTACTACGCATCGCCTGCTCATCCTCAAACCAATGGCCAAACAGAGGCCGTGAATAAAGTAATCAAGCACACATTGAAGGCAAAGCTAGAGGCAAAGAAAGGTGGCTGGGCAGACAAACTGCCTGAGGTGCTATGGGCATACCGAACAACTGTGAGGTCTTCCACAGGGAAACTCCTTTCGCGCTGGCATTCGGGACAGAAGCTGTTATCCCAGCAGAAACTACTTTCACATCCCCCAGGGTCCAGCTATACAGTCCCGAGCACAATATAGACATGCTGCAGCAGAACCTAGACGAGCTTGAAGAAATCAGAGACGCAGCACAAGTAAGAAATTCCGCATACCAACAAAGGGCCGCTAGGTACTACAACTCCCATGTTCGGGAGCGGAGATTCCAACTCGGGGATCTAGTGCTGAGGAGAGTATCACCGAATACCAAGGATAAATCATCAGGATCCCTCGCCGACAAATGGGAAGGGCCATATATCATCAAGAGAATCGTAGGGCACGGGGCCTACATGATAGCCCGACCAGAAGGTGGCCTGGTACCCCGACCATGCAACGCACAATATCTGAAGATCTTCTATCCCTAAAAGAATCCGGTTATGGTTCTACAGTTTATTTATTCTGCTTTAGCTCAGTTTTTAGTTTCTGCGTTGAAATTTCAGATTTATTTATTAATTTCATGTTCATGATCATCTAATAAAGTTCAGTTGCAAATACGATGTGGTGGAATCAATAAAATCCATGAGCAATATTTCAATGGAGGTCACTCAAGGCGACCGAATAAATGCCGAAAAAGTCGAGCGCTATAAGGCCGCGAAAGAGCGGACGAGTGGTGCTCGAAGGGCGGAAAAGCTGTAGTAGCATGCCCGCCTAGTTAAAGCGATGCAAACGCGTCCCTTAGCAAAAAGGCAAAACCGAGGCACCAGGATAACTGGGAAAATGCTCGGAGCGCCGCTAGAAAGACTAGTGAGATGCGCAGTCGTGTTGGCCGGTACAAAGTACCCCAACGATTCGACGAACCCTTGCGCAGATAAAACCAGGAGACGTCCTAGGTGACTTGTGCAAGGACCTCAACGTATGGTCGCGGCGAGCCCCGACGCAACGTGAAGGTTAAACAACCCCAAAAAATTAGTTACCGGTTAAATAAGATACTCGGTCTAAATCAATAAGCCAGTTACATAAGATACTCGGCCGAAAATTAGTTACCGGTTAAATAAGATACTCGGTCTAAACTGATAAGCCAGTTACATAAGATACTCGGCAAAAAGTAGAATGTAAGAGTAAAATTTGGTCTTATATTCATAGTGTATAGAAAGATACAATGTACGATGTATATATGAAAGATGTACAAGTATAGTTACAAAAAGGCTTGAAGATCAAGAGGAAGGCGCCGGGGGTGGTGAGCTGCTTCTGCCAACATCAGGGTCAGGCTCCATCACATACTCGCTTAGAAGACTGTCGTCCGATGGCCATATGATCACATCTTCTTCGTCATCCATCCAGTGACTGTAGTCGGTACCAGGAACGGGCCCCAAGTCGGGTATCTCGTTGCTAAAACTTGCCCTTTCACTGGCGTAAAAGGTAGAGAACGACTCGGCGGTCGGAACCTCAAGGTGCATGGGATGTGGCATTTTTCCTTTACTTCTACAATACGCCCGCCACTCCTTCATTTGGATCCGGAGAGACTCCAAGGATGTATCCACATGCTTCCTAATTGACAGGCTCCAGTTGGCCCGGGCCCGATCAGTCGCCCTGTTCCTTTGCTTAAAAAATTCGCCGGCCGAGACCATTCCACGCTGGAACTCCCGAAGAAGCAGAGCATCATAGGCTGGAGATCTCTTAAAACGGTCAACGCTTTGTAGCTCCATTTCCAGCCTAGATCCCTTCGACAGTTCCTTGGCCGTCAGGGCCTGACACTCCAAGTCGTTGATTCGACGTTCATAAGCAGACTTGGCGTCTTCGGCGTTCTGTTCGGCTCGAAGCAAGGCTTCCCGGGTGGATGACAGTTGATCCTGCAGAGTCCTGACCTCCTCCGCAGCAGAAGATGCCCGTTGCTCGGCTTCCATTTGCCGTGCTAAGCACTGATTTACGAGCATCTCACTCGACCTGGCCTCCTCCTGACGAGCTAACTCAGCCCGAGAACAGTGATCTTCGCTCTCCTTCAATTGGGCTTCTAGCCTTCTTATTTTTTCCGCTTGGGCTTCGCCAGCTTCGCAAGCCCCAGACATCTCGGCCACCATCTGCAACAAACAAATCAACAAATATAAATAAAAAAAAAAAAGGAAGAATGCGAAATGACGCATATGAGAGTCACTCACGTAAGAAGCGCTGTTGAAGAAATTACGGAGTCGGTCAGACACAGTCCCGGTCCTGAGACGACTCCAACGATCCTCCCCAATATAGGCTCGGCCTGAAGCCATGGCCCTGAAAATAGTCTCGGGGGTGGGATCATCGATTTGGGGAGAGGAGCCCATATCACCCACATCGCCTTCGGGAGTTCAGCGGACGGGGCCGCCCGAGGAAGGCCGGCTGAGCCACCAGCACTCTCTCTGACCTGCTCCCGCGTCGGGGTCACGCTTGCATCATCCTCCCCCTCATCCTCCGAAGAGGAATTAACATACGCAACTACTCGGGGAATCTTTGGGAAAGGGCGACCAGAAGAAAACGAAGCCTTCCTTTTCCCAGTCGGCCCAGCTTCAGTGTTGCTGTCCCCTGGAGTAGAAATCGGATCAACAGAGGCAGGAATCTCCGAAGAAGAACGGTTCGGTTCAACTGAAGTCGGAAACTCCGGAGCTACAGCACCTGAAGGCCCCCTAACTGCTTCAAAAGGAACGTTTTGCATATCAGCAGCAGAGTGGGGAGAACCAGATCCGCTGGGGGGATTTGCCTGCTCGGGCTCAAGGAGATCCCCTACTTTCTCTTTCCCCTTGGAGGAAGGACCTGCGGGATTGCCCGAGTCAGCAGAGGTCCTACTTACTCCAAAGTTCCCCGAGGTACCCTCAGCTCCCGCTGAACACACGGTCGGTTCTTGATCGTGAGCCTCCTCGGGCACATAATCGGGTACTCCCTCTTCATCACCTCCCTCGGGAACGTTCCCGGGAGTACCCTCGTCAGATTCGTCTTCAGGAGGGGCTATCCCAGCATCTCGCTGGCGAAGGGCTGCCTTTCGACTCGCCTCGACGATGCCTTTCATCCGGCGTGCCAGACCATCACTGACTATATCTACATCAAACACTTTAAAAACAAAAAAAAAAAAAAAAAAAAGAGAAGAATCCGAGTTAGCAAGCAAGCTTAGAAGTCAGGTTGCAAATAAAAAATGCATACAAGTAAACTTACGGCGTCTGCGGCACGCGGAAATCTGAGGGAAGAGACGGGCCTTGATCATTTTCCCCTCTCTATAGAGATAGGGTTTTCCCCTTTTCTCTAGGGGGCGGATTGCTGCCCGAGCCAAGGTCTTCAGCTCCTCATCAGTAAAAGCTGAAGTTAGATGGTTCCACTGCGGCGTGCAGAAGTACCGAGGAACCCGGCAGGTCATCTGAGTGCCGTCTAAATCGAAACTAATCGACTGGCCCCAGTCTTTGCCCACGAAGAACCAGCTGTTCTTCCAAAACTTGTTCGAGGTCGGGAAGCCCCAAACGAACCCTTTCATCTTCTCGTCCGTGGTCGGTTCGACACAGCCCTTGACCACGACATCCTTTGGAATCCAGAACTCGGGCTGGGTCGACTGGAGAAAATAAATCCCGGTTTTCCCCACTGGCCTCAGCGAATAAAAATGGCGAACCTCGCGAGGGGTGGGAGGTGGCCGCTTCATTCTATGCCACATGTGCCACATGCACATCAGAATGCGATAACTGTTCGGCGTGAGCTGGGCCGGAGCGAGTCGGGCTTCAGCCAAGAACCAAGTAATAAAAGGCTAAAGAGGAAGAGTGACGCCGCAGGTAAGCATGGACCCGTAAATTGCTACGTGGCCGGGGGGTGGGTTCCATGCAGCCCGACCTTCGGCTGGAATCAGCGAAATCTCATTGCTGTCCAAATCGAACCGCCGCATATATCGCGTTATCTCGTCAGGGCCGACCACGTTCGGCTCAACATCATAAATGCAAATACGCTCGGGGGAGAAGGGAATACGAGCAGCCCTGTGCTCCTCTTCAATATCATCTTTGATAATCCTTTGAGCCGCCACTCGGCTTTCCCGAGAATGCGAGTCTTTATAAACTTTGCGAGTAGTCATCCTCTTTCCTGGTCTTCTGCTCGGGCGAATATCAGTACAAGCAGAAGAATCCGACCAAGCTTCAGGTTGGTATGAGTAAGGTGGTGATGAACTGGCAGAAGAAGTAGGAATCTCTGAAGCAGGAGGAACCTCAGAAGTAGCAGGCCTTTCTGGAAAAAGTCCAGAAACGTCGGCGTCAGTGTAACGCGGCTGATCGAAAAGAGGCTCGTCTAATAACCTGTGAACAACCGACGCAGTGAAAGCATCATTTCGCTCAATAGCAATCATACCAACAGTAAAAAGACGGTATCTAGCTTCAGGATCCATGAGAACTAACCTTGATTAGGGAAAGGCAGGTAAATGCAGACAACAGAGGAGAAACCTTCGAGTACAGGCCTGGGGGTCGAAACAGACGATCTCGGCAAAGCAGGATTAAGAAAACAAGTTGGAGGAGAGAACAAAATACCCAGAAACGCAAGGGACACAGGCACACTTGTTTCGAAGAAATACGAAAATGGCGGAAAAGAAATAAGAAGGGAAGGGGAGGTGGATAACCAACATATATAGGCGGCACATTAATTTCAAAAACGAACGAAACCCTAGGAGAAGCACAGTAAAGCGGGAAAATAGAGGGGCGTGGGCTATGACGTGGGCTACACGCAGGCAAACAGAGAGGTCGTGTCTCATAAATGAGTCGTGCCCCAGCCAAACAAAGAAAAGACAAGTGGCAACCGGAGAGCACCTTGAGCCGCGAGAGAGTAGAAACGTCACCATCAAGAGATTTCTGAAATGAGTGGTGAATCGAATGCGTGCGGTCGTAATTAAGACACGTCATTTAAAGCTTCGAATCAAACGAGGATACATTAATGCGGAAAACGACAAGCGAGGACCAGTTGTGAGAAATTATTGAAGTTAAATATTCGTCCCGAGAGGACCTGACTCAACATGATCGGCTCAAATATTTAAGGGGGTATTGTTATAGGTAAAAATTAGTGGTGAAGGACACGTCATCAGCACGAAAGGCCAGGAAAGCAAGAGTCAAGATAAGTCAACTTATGGAGCAGAAACCTCCCACGATAACCTACTCGGAAAAAAGAGTAAGTAGTCCGACCACAAACGAAGACGATCAACTCGGGCAGCAAATCTCACTCGGGCACATTCGGGCATACATACTCGGGAATCAATGAGATAGTCACCAACATTCGTATGCCAATCATAATCAGCGACCAGCACATCCACGATAAGCAACGATGTGGACTATTAGAGTTTAACAAGGAAACAAGCAGTTCTCCCGCGAATAAAGGAGAAAGAATCTCGTCCAGAATCAGACTCAGCCAAAAGAGGAAACATAATCTAATTAGGACTAGAAAACCGCTTGAGACTTGGGCACCACAATACCAAACCCTAGCGGTCACCTTAAAACCCTAAAAACAACATGTATAAATACCCCCTCTATACACAAACAGGGGGGTACGTAAAAAAAGTAGAACAGGAGATAGAGAATCATATTGAAAAGCTTGTAATCATTCTTGGTCATTCTTGATCTTGTAATCGTGATTCATAGTGGATTTGGCTTTGTTGCTAGAGGCAACGATCCCGTGGATTTTTCTCCGATCTTTTGGAGTTTTACCACGTAAATCACTTGTTATTTCTTTACAATCTTTGACCATACTCAAATATAAATTGCAGTAATTCGAGAACGAGTCGTTGACTTGGTGATCACCAAAAATCACCGTCAACAATAGCTATGTGTGATGGCGAATGCCTTTTGCGTTTGGCGAGTCAGAATCGAGAATCTCTTAGTAATAAATTACTCTTTATTGAATACTTCCTACAACTTTGTTAACATAGTCATAAAGAAAAAACACTAAAACGAACAACTGCTCTAAGCTAAATAGAAAAATAGAAAGAATTCAAAAGAATCTGACTTGTCCCTTAAGGATAATATATCTTCAAGTACTGCGCATTGCATGGACGGGTAGCTCGCCAAATCCTTCTCAAGTAATGCGATATGCCCCATGGCCAGCTATCCCCGTAATCTTATAAGGCCCTTCCCATTTGTCTGCGAGTGATCCTGCAGCCTTGTCTCTTGTTCCTGGATTCACCCTCTTCAGTACTAAGTCACCAAGTGTGAACCTCCTTTCACGCACATGCGAGTTGTAATATCTGGCTACCCTCTGTTGGTACGCCGCATTCCTTATTTGTGCGCGCTCTCTTCTTTCTTCTAATTCATCTAGGCCGCACTTTAGCATATCAACGTTGATTTCTAGCTGGAAGAGTTGTACCCTTGGTGAAGAGAATGATGTTTCCACGGGAATAACAGCTTCTGCTCCGTAAGCCATGGAATACGGGGTTTCGCCTGTTGAACCCCTTTCTGTTGTTCGATATGCCCAGAGCACTTGTGGTAACTTATCCGCCTAGCTGCCCTTTTTGGTTGCCAATTTAGCTTTCAGGTTGTGCTTGATGATCTTGTTCACTGCTTCAGTCTGGCCATTCGTCTGTGGATGTGCTGGAGAAGCGTAGTAGTTGTTGATGCCATACTTATCACATAGTTCCCTGAATTTCCTGCCATCAAATTGGGTCCCATTGTCCGTGATGATGGTGTTTGGTATCCCGAATCTGTATAAGATATTTTTCTTCACAAAGCTTATGGTGTTTGCTTCTGTTATATGTACCAATGGCTCGGCTTCTACCCATTTTGTAAAATAATCCACGGCTACTATAGCATGCTTTGCTCCTCCAGTTGCTGTTGGCATTGGGCCGATCAAGTCTATTCCCCACATGGCGAATGGCCAAGGTGAGGTAATACTTTGCAGGAGCTCAGGTGGTTGTCGGATGTTATTGGCGATTTTCTGACACGCTTCACATCTCGCTGCCACCCTTTTGGAGTCGGCGAACAGAGTTGGCCAGTAAAAACCCTGTCTCAATGTTTTGTGAGCTAGGTTGGCACCCCCAACGTGGTTCCCATAATTTCCACTGTGTATGCTTCTCAGGATACCTTCTGCTTCTTCAGGCCCGACACATCTCTGCAGTGCCCTCGAGTATCCCCTCTTGTATAGTTCTCCATTGAGTACTGAGTATCTTGTAGCTCTGTATTTCAACCGCTTTGCCTCCAATGGGTCACTCGGAAGTATATCGTTGACGAGATATTCTTTAATTGGTGTGATCCAGCTGTTCCTCTCGCCAAAGACTGCCCCGACTTCCTTTGTTTTAACTATACTCGGCTGCAATAGGCGGATCATAGAGATATTGTTGGGCCAGATGTTGATCGTGGCAGATGCCAATTTGGCTAAGGCATCAGCCTTTTCATTTTCTTCTCTGGGGACATGAACAATTCTGTACTCTTTGAATCTTTCTAACAGCTCCCTTGCTAATTCCAGGTAAGTGATCATGCTTTCCTCTCTCGCCTGGTATTCATCTAGCACCTGATTGACAACAACTTGAGAGTCGCTGAAAATTTCCACCTCGTCTGCTCCTAAGATTGTGCTGATCTTTAAACCTGTTATGAGTGCCTCATACTCAGCTTGATTGTTGGTGGCTTTGAAGTCAAAACGTAAGGCACATTCGATTGAGTCTCCTTCCGGTGTTGTCAGCAATATACCTGCCCCGCTGCCGTGCGTGTTTGATGAGCCATCAACGCGAAGTTGCCATTTGAATATTTTCTTATTTTGCTCCACCATCATTCTCGCCACCTCTATGCTTGGTTCAGTGAACTCTGCTACGAAGTCTGCCACTGCCTGGGCTTTAATTGCTGTCCTTGGGAGGTATTCCACATCGAATTCACTTAATTCGATCGCCCACTTTGTTAACCGACCGGATACCTCTGGTTTCTGCAGGATTAACTTCAGTGGGCAGTTGGTGTATACCCTGATTCGATGAGCCTGGAAATATGGTTTTAGCTTCCTTGCTGCTGTTATTAGGGCGAGTGCCATTTTTTCTGCCGGCGAGTACCTTGTTTCGGCTGGTAACAGTGCCTTGCTGGTGTAGTATACTGGCTTTTGGATTCCATCTTCCTGTCGTACGAGCACGGAACTTGTGGCTGCTTCAGAGACGGACAAGTACATGTACAATGTCTCGGCTGTTTCTGGCTTTGATAGCAGTGGTGCCTGTCCAAGGTAATCTTTCAAGGCCTGGAAGGCTTTTTCGCAATCCTCATTCCATTCGATCCCCTTTCCCTTCTTTAAAGCTTTAAAAAATGGTAGGCATCGGTCCGTTGACTTGGCTATGAATCTGCTCAGCGATGCTAGGCACCCTGTGAGTTTTTGGACATCTTTCAGAGTCTTTGGCGAGACCATTCTTGCTAGTGCTTGGATTTTTTCAGGGTTCACCTCTATTCCTCTTTGGTGTACCTGATATCCGAGAAACCTCCCAGATGGTACGCCGAATACACATTTTGCCGGATTCAACTTCATTCCATACTTGACCAGTACGTCGAACGTTTCCCTCAAGTCATCTGCATGTCTATCTGCGGTGACACTTTTTGTCAGCATATCATCAACATAAACCTCCATATTTCTCCCTATTTGCCTGGCGAACATCTTGTTGACCAAGCGCTGATAAGTTACCCCAGCGTTCTTCAAGCCGAATGGCATGACCGTGTAACAATACAACCCCTGATCTGTGGTGAATGCTGTCTTCTCTTCGTCAGGCTTGTGCATCTTTATCTGGTTGTATCCTGAATATGCATCCATGAAACTCAACGTCTCATGTCCGGCTGTTGCATCTACTAACTGGTCAATCCTTGGTAACGGGAAGCTGTCCTTGGGGCAGGCTTTGTTCAGGTCGGTGAAGTCAACGCACATCCTCCATTGATTGTTTTTCTTTTTACTAAGACTACATTCGCCACCCATTCCGGGTACTTAACTTCTCTAATTGACCCTGCGGCGAGCAACTTTGACACTTCCTCTTTTATCGCTGCACTTCTTTCTGGGTTGAAGCTTCTCCTTTTCTGTACTACCGGTTTGCATTTCTCATTCACAGCCAGATTGTGAGAAATTGTGCTTCTATCAATCCCTGGCATGTCTTCGTGGCACCAAGCGAAAATCCCCCTATATTCTTTCAACAAGTTCGTCACATCTTTTTTAACTTGTTCAGTCAGCCTTGCTTCAATCTTTACTGTTTTATCTGGTTCCGCTTCATCTAGAATAATCGACTCAGTCGGTTCTTCCTTCTCTCTGCTTGTTTTGTCTCTTGGATCCAGTTCGAAGTTTTTCGGATTATCTTCCTGCACTTCCATGTCTACTTCGAATATGGTCAAGGTTTCCATCCCTGTTTTATCTTTGAAGATTGATAGGTTGGCGCGGCGAGCCATCTCCTGCGACCCTTTCAATTCTCCGACGCCGAATTCTGTAGGGAACTTTATTTTCAGTGCATGGGTTGAAGTAACAGCTCGAGCTTTGTTAAGAAACGGTCGGCCAAGTAGAGCATTATACAGCCAATTATGGATGTCAACCACGACAAAGTCCAACAGGATTGTTCGCCGGCATGGTGCTGTTCCAAATCTTACAGGCAGTTTCACTGTTCCTAATGACCTAACCTCTGCGCCACCAAATCCTTTTAATGGTACATGGAATGGTTCAAGATCTTTCCTGTCCAGCCGCAACTCATCATACACTCTGGCACTTAAAATATCAGCCGAACTCCCATTGTCAATCATCACTCGAAGGACATCCCTATGAGCTATTCGAACTCCCACGACAATTGCATCATTAGGCTTTGCATCAATCCCGTCTGAATCTTCTGCTGTAAATGTTATGGGATCATGTCCTTCTCTCCCTTTCTTGGGGTTTCTCTGCACAGAATTGACTTCCATGCTCCTGCCTTCATACATTACTTCTCGAACCTCCGACATCCTTTCTCGATTGCTCATCCCAGTGTGAGGTCCGCCGAAAATAATGTTTATGGCTGCGTTAGGACTGTTCCTCCTTGGACTCTTCCTGTCCTGCCCGTTTCCTTTGCGGCTATCTTGGCGACCCCCGTGCTTGTCCCCTTTCAAGGCAAAGTCCTTCAGGTGCCCATCTCTGATCAGGCTTTCGATGTGATCGCGCAACTGAAAACACTTTGAAGTTTCATGTCCATGATCTTTATGGAATCGACAGTATTTAGTTGTATCTCTCCTTGCATTCGCTGATTGCTGTCAAGGGTATTTGGCGAGTCCCTTGTCTTCTACCACAGACAATATCTCCTCCTGGTCGCCAGTTAAAGGGGTGTAATGGTTGTACCTTCCTCGAAACTTATTGGCTCGAGTGTTTCCCCTGCTCTCTCATGAATATCCCTTTTGGCCCTTCTCATCCTTCTGGCGATCACGTGATTGCATCTTTTTGTCATCCTTATGGTCTGTTTTCAAGTTAGGCTTGTGCCCATGCACGTAGCTACCCCCTTGTGCTACTTCTTCTTCCTCTGCCAGTGCATAGTCGCCAGCTATTTCCATCATCTCCTCGTAAGTTTTAGGTCTATCCCTTCGCAGGTCAAAGGATAATCGTCCACTCTGTAGCCCATTGGTGAAAGCGGCGATTACAGCTACATCACTGGCATCCTCAATTTGAGCTACTTCCTTCCCGAACCTGGCCAGATACTTCTTGATTGATTCGTTATGTTCCTGTTTCAAGTTTGACAGATGGGCGAGTGACTTTCTTCTTTGGACACTTCCCATGAATTGCCTTATGAATGCCTTACTGAGGTTTGAGAAGCTGCTTATGGTTACGGGCGGAAGCCTTCCGAACCATCTAGAGGCGAGGTCGCCAAATGTTTACGGGAAGGTGAGACACAACAAACCGTCATTGGATGAATACTGGGCCATGATATTGCGGAATCGGCGAACATGTTCCTTTGGATCCCTGTTCTCCTTATACTGCTCGATAGTTGGCATTCTAAATCTGTCTGGAAATTGGGTGCGAGCAATAGTTTCGATGAATGGGCTATCTGACTCATCATCCAAGGATACATTACGACCATACCTTCGCGCCATTGCTGAAACTTTTCTTGATAGCTCTTGTAAGGTGACATATCGCTGACCAGTTGGTTCTCCTGCTGGATCGAGCCTACTATTGATTGTCATTATACCATGATTGCCTCTCTCATCTGGGCTTCTTCGATCTTCAATGCTCTCGGATCTTCTCCGCTTCGTTCTTTTAGATCGCAACTCCCTTCACAGACGAGGACTCTTGTCCTCAGATGAGATGGACCGGTGTCTCCGCCGGTTTCGCTGATATGTGTCGCTGGAATTGACCCCATGTGTTCGCAACTGGTCTAGTTCCTCCCTGGATTCTTCATTCATCACACCTTTTCCCTTCCTTTTTTTTCTCCTCTCGAAATCCTCAGTGTGATCCTGGGGGGTCTCCTCAGTGGATTGTCTTGCTTGAGTGTCGGGAATTGTGATGTGAACTTCTGACCGCAGCCTTCCGGGTGGATGGGTTCCAGGGGTGGTTAACTCGTAAGGAGATAAGACTCCTAACCCTATGGGAAGCGAAAGTCCTATTTTGCTGGCTTCGCTGATTAGGTTTACCAATGCGGCTTGGAAGTGCTGCAAAATCCCGGGATCAGCCGCCCTAGTTCCTGGCGTTGCTGCTGATTGCTCCCCAACTGTCACTGCCCTGTCTCCCGTTGGCGCAGTTGGTTCAACAACTAAATCTCCGCTGGAGTTACCATCTCTGTCGCTGTCGCTGTCGTTGTTCATGCTGTCTGATTCGCAAGGGTCCCTCGAAGTTTTCTATTCAAAAGCCCCCTCCTTCTAGCGCCAATTGTTGACGGTGAAATTTGGATTGTCACGCACTCAACAATTAAATCAATTTAATATAAAGCAAGAAAATTAAGAACACATGCAAAAGACAAGTTTTACGTGGAAAACCCTTGAATGGGAAAAAACCACGGCGCCCCTGTGGGCAGAAGAATAATACTAGGTTTTCGTTGCTTTGTTACACACTCGAATCTCTCACAATTGCTCTCTTTTCTCTCTATATAATTCTGAACCCCTTCCTCGTGGGATAGGTGATTCTATTTATACATGTTTACTTAGGGTTTCCCCTTGTTGATTTGTACTAGGATCCTTTTCTGTCACGGATTGGGTCTTCTTTCCTTTTTATGATTCCTTGTTGCTTCTGTGTTTCTGCCGAGCCGGTTCGAGCCCAGTGTGCTGGTCCAGCGAGTACCTTTATTTTCTGGGTATTGCGTATCTGGCGAGCACACTTCTATATTCGGCGAGTAGGTTTTTGGTTTTGGCGACCATGCCTTCGACTTCCTTCTGGTCTAAGCTATTTTATCATCCTGACTTGTCAAACTCCTTCCCTTGACCCGGTCAATGAATGACGTGGCAATCTCTCGTTAGCTCCTTTGATGACGTGTCAGTTTGGCGAATTTATACATACAACAACAATGTTTGTCAAATTAAAGCTAATGCATGAGCATACATTACCAAATGTGTGAAAGTGATATATAAATGATGTTCAACCAAGCAAGAACACATATGAATGCCATGTGTGTGTGTGTCTAGCCTTGTAAGAGAAATAAGGTCTTATATACCTTAGTAGACCGATGAAACACATTTTTCTTTGAAGCCGGCATCTTGCATGAGTTGTGGCTAAGTCTTTCTTTGACGACTTGAATCTTTAATTCTTAGACCACTAAACATTACAAGAAAACATCGTTTTGATATGGAATATATGCCAAGACAAACCAAAAACCTAACATGAGGTACTCTATAAACGATTTCCCAACTATAACTTCTTCAAGGTCTTTGGCTATACAGTTTTTCCTTACCTTCATCCCTACTCTCATCAAAAGTTTAACTTCCACACTTCAAAGTGTGTTTTCATTGGGTATAGTTTAAGTCAAAAGGGTTACAAGTGTCTTCATCCATCGAGTAAGGTCTACATCTCTTGCCATGCTGTGTTTAATGAGTTTGAGTACCCATATAAATGTTCTTTGCTCCTAAGCAAAACACTACTGATGTTGTTCCTAGTTTTTCCACCTTGCACTTCTCTAATAATTTAGCAGCAGAAAAATCAGCTCCAAAACCTGTTCAACCTAGCTGAACAGTTGGTGTGCAATGCTCATCTGCTCCTACCCTGCCTTTCCACATTGATCTGAACATCAATAACCCTCCAGCACAGGTTAAGTTACCAACACATCCCATGACTACTAGACTAAAATCTGGAGTGTTACCTCACAAGGCATATTCTTCAGTATATGTTGTTGCTTCTTCTTCTGTCATGGAACCTCGATCAGTTGAGAAAGCTCTCACTACACCTCAATGGCATGAGGCAATGGTGAAAGAGTATAACGCACTCATGAGCAATAATACATGGACATTGGTGCCTTCTGCTGACTCCCACAATTTGGTGGGTTGCAAATGGGTATTCCGTGTGAAATACAAACCAAATGGATCCGTCCTCATGTATAAGGCAAGGCTGGTGGCAAAAGGATTCCACCAAACACCTGGTGTGAATTTTCAGGACACCTATAGTCCTATAATTAAGGCTACAACCATCCGAATTATTTTCAGCTTGGCAGTCACACACCAATGGGATATCCAACAAGTGGATATTAACAATGCGTTCCTCAATGGGGACCTTCATGAGGCCGTGTATATGGAGCAGCCTCGTGGTTTTGTTAATGCTCAACGGCCTTCCTCTATATGCAAACTCAACAAGGCACTTTATGGATTAAAACAGGCACCACGAGCATGGTTTTGTAAGCTCAAAATTGCTCTCCAATAGTGGGGCTTTTTCTCCTCTGTGTCGGATGTCTCTTTATTCAATAAAAGACTTGGTGCCAAAATTGTCTATCTTTTAGTTTATGTTGATGACATTCTCATTACTGGGAATGATCCAGCCCTCATTCAACATATAATCTCGACTCTTCACTCCACCTTTGCTCTGAAATCACTAGGTTCAGTCAGCTACTTTCTTGGATTTGAGGCCTCGCGTTCTTCAGCAGGTCTGTTCTTGTCTCAATCCAAGTATGTTCTTGATCTTTTGCAAAAAACCAACATGTCCTCTTGCAAGCCTTACTCCATACCGATGTCTCCGAGTGCCAAACTCATTAAGGTTGGTTCAGCTTTTGCTCATCCTTTGTTGTATAGAAGTACAGTTGGTGCTCTCCAATACTTAACCTACACCATACCTGACATCTCCTATAGTGTGAACAAATTGAGTCAATTTTTGGCTTCTCCCACAGACCTTCATTGGATGGCTTGTAAGGGACATCTCAGGTATCTAAAGGGTACAGTTGGTCTAGGCCTTCTTTTAAAACCAGCCCAGCCATTGTCAGTTAAAGTATATTGTGATGCTGATTAGGCATCATGCCTGGATGACAGGCGCTCTACAAGCGGCTAGTGTGTGTATTTAGGAGGCAACCTTATTGCCTGGAGTTCCAAGAAGCAAAGTGTGGTTGCTCGATCGAGTGGTGAGGCTGAATATCGAGCCTTGTCTCAGGCTGCCACAGAGGTTGTTTGGCTGCGTTCCTTATTTTTTGAGCTTGGTTTTTCTCTTCCACATTGTCCAATCATCTGGTGTGATAGCCAGAGTGCTGCTGCGTTAGCTTATAACCCCGACTTTCATGCTCGCATAAAGCACATAGAAATTGACGTCCACTTTAATCATGAGAAGGTTTCATCAGGGGCTTTAAAGATTCAATATGTTCCAACTGAGCATCAGTGTGCAGATATTCTGACTAAGGCTCTTGCTTGCTCTCGTTTTGATTGCTCAGAACAATCAGTGCAGTTACACATTCCAATATGGAGATGGCAGTGGAACTTCAGGTTATTATGTGGCAGATTTGATGCACTTGGACACCATTCTTGAGGGTTCTTTGACTTCAAATTCTTCAGCTCAAATTTTCTTTGGGTAAGCCTACATGAATCTGTCAAGGGTAACTAAGATAAATAGATAATAATAACGTACAAATTAATCTTTGATTGGTGGATTGTGAAACAGGTGTAGGACCTTGCAGACTGGGGACTTGACAAAACCTGACAGAGCAGTTGACGGGATCTTTGGGTTCGGACAACAGAGTATGTCTGTAATCACACAACTTTCTTCACAGGGAATTACACCAAGAGCGTTCTCCCACTGCTTGAAAGGAAATGGTGGCAGTGGGGGTATATTGGTTCTTGGTGAGGTTGTGGAACCGAATATTGTTTATTCTCCACTTGTCCCATCACAGTATGTTATTTTCATTGGAAAGAAATTATTACATATTTACATATCATTTCCTGTTATTTCATGAGGTCAGTGATATTAGATTATGGTTCAATGCATTTCTGACTCCTAATTGTCGGTTTGTCAATTGATCGATGTCGTCTCTTTTTTGCAGTTTATACATCTTAGTAATATAAATATTCCCAATCTGCATATTGCTGTTAAAAAAGTTCACATTATGTTAATTAAAAAGAAAATATAACAGGTTACAGGCAGTCATTTTATAGTTAGGATGACTAGTGCTCATTGTACTTTTTTCTTGACAACTTTATACTTTTGGGAACTTAAACTTTGTTCAGTGTTTGTGTTCATACGATTTGAAGTTATATCTTAATTTGATGTGTTTTTTTATTGAAACTTAATATGCTTTTATATCTAGAAAGCTGGGGAAATGATTAGCGGAAGAAAAAGGGTTTCTTCAATCTCCTGTTTAAAAATTATTCTAAGCTTTTAATTTCCACTTTCTTTAAGTTTGTGGTACTTAGGAAATCTTCTGTTCTGTGGAAACTTTGGTTGCACCTTTTATTTGTTATGTGATGCTTCAAGACAGTCATAGTTTATTGATTTATTTTTTAGCTTACCCCTTTCCTTCATGTTCATGATGTATTGAGGCAGCCAATTTTTGGTCTGGAAACGTATGGTGGTTCATTTTACGTGTTATTAGTAGATATAAAAACAGTAAGTTATTTAATTAATCTTATAATGCTGAGATAATATATCTTTCTACCACATATTTTACATGATCTCCTAGGACTTAATCCATAAGTAAAACGTGGAAGCCTGTCTCTTAAACATTTGTAAATCTGATATGTTAAGTATCATGTTTTTTGCAGTTAGTCTTAAGAAAATTGAAAAAAAGATCTGAAACATAAAATTATTTGTCTTCAGTTGACTGACCAAACATATGTCCAAAATTTCAGGCCTCATTATAATCTGAATCTGCAGAGCATTTCTGTCAATGGCCAAACTTTGCCTATTGACTCGTCAGTGTTTGCAACATCAAGCAACAAAGGGACCATAGTTGATAGTGGTACAACTTTGGCATACCTTGCTGAAGGTGCCTATGACCCTTTCATGAATGCTGTAAGTTTCAGCAAGCTAAATTTTCAATTTCCAATTCATACATTTGAATCTTAATAAGGAGATTTTCAAGCAATGATAAGAAATGCATTCTTTATGCTCATTATGACAAATGAGAGACGATTCAATATCATAATAATATCTCTTACTGTGCAGATCTTGGGTTCTGTTTCACAAACTGTGCACCCCATTGTTAACAAGGGAAATCAATATTATATAGTCACTTCCAGGTTTATTTTCTATGTACACCATCTCAATTTCTTCTCATTGTGTGTGTATTCATCAAAGGTGATTATAACTTTTCAATATGTGTTTGCTTCTCATTCAGTGTTGCTGACTTATTTCCTCAAGTTAGTTTCAACTTTGCTGGTGGAGCTTCCCTGATTTTGAATCCTCAGGACTATCTTATACAGCAGAATTCTATCGTGAGTTTCTAAGCTTGATATATCCATGCATGCATAACAGACAGGCACACAGACAATCCACTCTTGTGTGGTATAGCTATATGCTCTTGATTTTCTTACCCGTGTATTTTTCTTTTGGGCTAACTGTAGTTTGGTGGAAAATTTAAGTTCAATATTTAACCCTTTTTTATAGCTTTCTTTAGCCAATCGTTTGGGTGCACTACTCTATCTATTTAATGTGATTTCCTCGTTATATTCATTGGTATTTTCTGTAATCCAGCTTAAATTGCCATCTAATTTCTGGTGCTACACCTCTCTTGATCGTGCCATTTCTAGTTGTGTTGGCTTCTTCATGTCTATGCTTAAAATCGAACGCTTCAATGTCAATGAAGAAAGCATTTAATGTTTTCCACTTGTATTGGAATCTCAAAACTACCTCTTTCCTCTAATTTAGCTTTAATACCTGATATGCTTATCCTGAAAGATTAGAATATATACAAGAATCTTTCCTTCTACATCCTGGTATGTGTTAGATTCTCTGTAACTACAACCTGTTCCAGTCGGATGTGTTTCTTGACTATTTGTTGGTTTACAACAAGCTAAAGCACTTCTTCTGACCAATATGTGGTGATTTTGCTTACAGGGTGGTGCTGCACTGTGGTGCATTGGCTTTCAGAATATTCAGGGTCAAACAATTTTAGGAGGTATGTCCACCAAACAGAAAAATTTATGTTTATACATACTCGTTTTGGGACTTGTAGTTTAGTAATCTGTTTACTCTCTCTCCCTCTCTCTCCTTGACTTATAGTTTAATAATCTGCTAACTCCCATCTTTCTCTATCCTCTCTTTAAACGTTACTTTTAACTTTTAATGTAACTTTAGGTGCTGATACAGTACATCATAAGTGCTAGTTAGTCTACTTATTTCTTGGCTTGAACTAAGTACCACAATTAGCATAATGGTCTCACAATGTATACCCTGAATGTATACCGTAGTTTGGATTTTAGAAAGAGAAAAAAAAATTAATTGAAAATCCTTTTCAAAGGGAGTTAATTTATAAATCCTACATCCATTTTCTCATACATTCCTAGATCAAGAGAAGTCTCTGTCTCAATTTACAATTAACATCCTTAATAGATTATTGGCTGGTTCACTAATGTCTTGTGAAATTTCCCTCCTTGTGGGAACTCAGTTTCGTTTTCTTTGAATAAAAATGAACAAAAAATTGGTGTTTGGGTAACTATGCTTCAGGTATTTTATCCCATATGCCGAGTATCAATGATTTATCAATATTATTAGTTTGTTTGTTTTCTTTCATGATGAGATATATTGAAGAATTCTTTAATCATTTTTACGAATGTAACATTGTTGATGGCTTTGAAGAAAATTGGTAGGAGTTAAGAGCATAACGATTCCTCTTTCTTGATTATAATGCACACATCTCTTCAACTTAACACTTTTTTTAGGGTTTTCTAAAGCCCTGCTAACGATCATCCTTATGTATTCTTTTCAATTTATTTTTAGCTTTGCCCTGCTATTGTTGTTCAGGGACCAACTCATGTCCATCTCCGTTTTTGCAGATCTAGTTTTAAAAGACAAAATCTTTGTTTATGATCTGGAGGGTCAACGAATTGGATGGACAGACTATGACTGTAAGTTTAAATTACCTCTTGAACCCGCATTTCATCTTGGTTATACACTAGGTTTTTTCTCTGTAAAATCATATAAAACAATAGTGAGGTCACCTGTAAAATGTTAAACTAACCTTTATTTATGCGTTAAGAAAAACAATAGGCTTGTTTGAATGCTGAAGGACACTCTCATGTTTCTCTCTTGGGCTCAAGTGCCCCAAAATCAACTTGACTTTACAAATTTCCTAAATGCTCACCCTTATGAATTTATCCTATTAGGTTCAATGTCCGTCAATGTCTCCACGACTTCAAGAACTGGTAGAAGTGAATTCGTAAATGCTGGGCAGCTAAGTGAGAAAACAGTTCACCTCGATATGTGCCTCACAAATTGATACCGAAAAGCCTGATAGCCTTCCTTTTTAATATATTTATGCTTGGCAGTTTCGCGGTCTTGTAGCATTAATCGGCCAGATAGCCTATTTTTCATCCCATTGTATATTTTCTAGCTGATTTATATTTATAGCAATCGGCTGATCCATACCTTATTATAGTTTTGTGGTTCCATCCTCATCAGCCATGTAGAAGAAGTAGAACACTACAGTTTTCCACTACTAGGGATTGCTTCATTGGCAGTGTTGTAAATTACATTTACACAATGATCATTGGTTTAATAGAAGAATTAATTTATACAAATCTTCTTCTTTTACATACAGCTTCACGACATGTGTTATCTGTTCTTTCTTTTCGATGCTTTTTGATTAATGCATGTTCTGGGTCTGGCTTATTTTGATGGCTGCTTCATTTTTACTCCAAATTAAAACATTTGCCATTACTGGAAATCTGGATAGAAAATGAAGCAGACATCAACAACTTGGTGAGTGCACTGAAATGAATGGTATCAGATTATTAATTAGCAGTGCCTGGTGGGTGGGATGGTGCTGATATATTCTCTACCAACTTGAAAAATACAACTCAACTTGCAGGGATTTGTCTATAACTTTGATTGAGTTGCGGGAAATATCATGTAATTTGTGGTTATTTGGAAATGAAAAAGTCAAGTAAGTTCCAATTATTACCAAAGATTTCAGATTCCTCAGTCCTCATGTCAAATTGTCAACAATAGCTGAAGTTTTACACAACAGCAACAGGAAATGGCAATACATTTGCATTTTGTTTTCATCACAGTATTATTTACTACATTTGTATTAAATGGCATACAAGAGTCAAAGGCCCATATCTTGGTGGTCGGAAACTTGCACTCTCCATATCAATTCACCAAGGTTCAAACATTGACACTATATATATTGTCCCATCATTGTCTATACGACCACAATAAGTGTGGGGAGACCTCTCCCGATGTTAGGAGTCTACTTCTTTCGATTATGGAAGTAGATATCCGAATCGTGTTTGAAGTGTTTGATCTCAGTAAGTACTGGGAGACGATTGTTATAAAATAAAATAAAAAGCATGCAAGATGTGCAATTCTTGAGAAAGACTGAAGTAAAAATAAAACTGTCTATAGATTGGGACATTTTGATAAATGTTGGATATTTGAAACAAAAATCAAGAGGCACAACTTGCATCGCGCCATATCGTAGCGCACAAATCAGGGTTTTTGTTTGAGCAAATTGCAGCCAACCTCCTTGAGGTTTGGTCTTTGACAATCATAAACAACTTTATGCTTAATTGACAATGACCTCCCCTGCCATTGATCAAAGTTAGTCAAACTTAACAGAGATAAAGGTATTTTCATCATTTCAAGCCTTTTTATTTATTAAAAAAATAGATTTAAAAGTTTTAAATCTTCACCATTCATCTTGGCCACATTTTTTATTTTTTATCTTTGAAAAATCTAAAAAACTTGAATTTGAAGAAAAATCTTGAAATACATCAATGGAAGAAGCAAATGTTGTTAGATTATATTTAGATGAGCTAGATTTTATTTTTTTTTTGTTTTGAAAAATCTAAAAAACTTGAATATGAAGAAAAATTCAGGAATCCATATGGAAAAAGAAAATATTATCTGAAGAAAATGTTGTTGGATTGTATTTTGATAATCCAGATTATTAATTTTTTAGAATTTTGAAATATAGAGATACAACCTATGTCTCCACGTTTTTTTTTTTTTTTTTAATTTGTAATTTTCAATTTTTTTATAGTGGAGATCCAAATTTATTTTCATATATTTATATATTTTTAAAATCAGATTTTTTTTGTATTCATGGGCATTTATGTATTTGTAGCAGTCAAATTTGGTCAACGGTTAAACTTAACTTTGACTAACGGTAGGGGAAGTCATTGTCAATTAGGGTGCGTTTGGTACGCGGGACGGGACGGGACAACGTGGGACACATTGTTCTTGTCCTGCGTTTGGCACGACCATTGCATGGGACTGGATGGGACAAGGTGGGACAAAAATCCCAAAAAACTGTTCCACCCAATACCCTCGGCCAACTTGTCCCATGGCATGGGACAAGCGCTAAAAAGACACTTTTACCCTTCACATTTCTAAAAAATTACAAACTATATATATGTACACCACCTGAATCCTATCTCATTCACTCTATGTCTCCTCTTCGTTCGTTCATCCAACACCACCTGAAGCCATCTCTCTCTCCTTTGTTCATCATCATCATCTCTCTCGTTCTTCGTTCGTTCAACACACCATCTCAGGAAATCCTTCCTTGTTCGCCTCCCTCACGCCGCCGCATCACTGGTCGCCTCCCTCCCTTTGTTCGTTCAACACACCATCTCTAATTTTTCTTCTTGTGCAAAATCGTCAGCTGCTGCTTCTTCTTCTTCTTATTCATCTTGTTCTCTCAATTGGGTTTTCGATTTGGAAAGAAAATCTGGAAAGAAAAAAAAATTTGGAAAGGAAAAAAAAAAGTCCAAGAGAGGATGGATTTGGGGATTTCGATTTTGGGTTTGGGGATATCGATTTAGGGTTCTTGATTTTGGGTTTGGGGATTTCGATTTAGGTTTCTTTATTTTGGATTTCGATTTGGGGATTTCGATTTTGGGTTTGGGGATTTCGATTTAGGGTTCTTGATTTGGGATTTCGATTTGGGGATTTCGATTTTGGATTTGGATTTTGATTTCTTTCAACAATTTTTTGATAATTAGTTTAGTTTATTTGTGGAATTACTTGTGCTTCTTTTTGTGTATAAGGATTGAAAGAGATTTGGAAGGGGTTTTTTTTCCAGTTTTGTTGTGTATCTGTTGTAGTTTTGTGGGAGCTGCTGTGTTCTTGCATATATACATATCCTGCTCCCGATTGCATGTTTCAAGCTTAATTGAAGCTGTTCAAGAGGTTGTAATTCGACTTTTGGTTAATGCGATCTGCAGTTCCACTACTGTTTCTTCTGAGTTTGCATATTGTCAACAATTTTGTAGTATATCATTCTCTTTGTCACACATATATCTCTTTGTTTTTGGCTGATATATTTGAATGCAAGATTAGTTCCAAAAAAAAAAAAGTAATAAAATTGACCACTAAAATTATGATTCCGGTTCTTATAATTTTTTTTTTTTTGAAGCATAGAAATCGTAGCTTTAATGGTCTTTTACATTAATAATTTAATATCACACGCATTAGTTTACAAATTACAAGTCAAACAACTCTACCATTTGTACTGGTAGTATATATTCATTCACTGCTGGATATAACAGTAGTTGATACATATTGCAATTGAGCTAATATTCTTCATTAGCCGTTGAAAAAAATTCATTGAGCAAAGCAGCAATGGTTTCAGCATCTTCGTCACACCCATTGTGGATATGAGAATTTGAAACTAATGGTAAAGTTTTTAGTCTAGATCAAAGAAGTTCATCAGCAATTCAATATTCAATCTCTAGTATATTTACACTTTGTTAAAAAAAAATATTATGCAACTAAAATTGATTTTAAAACAATAAAAATGATAAAATAAGTCTTTCACTAAAAAAAATAACAATAGGGCAATATGGTCATTTGAACCTCTTGTCCCGTTCAGTCCCAACCATACCAAACGTATAACAGTACAGTTCACAGTTCTGTCCTAGGCCTTCCAAACACAATACAGAACAACATGTCTTGTCCCGTCCCGTCCCGTCCAATATTGTCCTGTCCCATCTGTGTGCCAAACGCACCCTTAATGATAAAGTTGTTTTTTGTTGTCAAATGCCAAACCTCATGGAGGTTGGCTGCAATTTGCTCTTTCTGTTTTATATATCAGCTGTATGTTGCGATTAATCATCGTGACTTTCAATTGAAAGTTTCTGTCCTCAAAGTGCGACGAGCAACACGACAAGCACGTAGCAATGGCTCATCGCAGAGTATCAAAAAGTCATGTCCACTCAACCTATAAGTCGTGAAGCTGTGTCTCTTCATCAAAAAGATACAATTCTTCTCAAAAGATTTATCTTTACCGAGAGACACATTTGAGTTTATAAATTGAAAAAAAATATACACAAGTTTTTGAGTTAATAATTCTGCACAAGTTAATAATACAAATCATTAAGAAGAAAATATACATAAGTTCGCAAAGGGTTCTAATTTTTAGTGCTACAAATTAGAACTTTTCAAACACAACAGAACGAGTGAAATACTGACATTGTAATTTTGCAAGCCTTCATCTACTCATCAAGTCGGTATTTCAATTTACTTATGTATTTCCCGTACTTATTTATTGTATAAATATATATTCTCTTATTTTATTTTCTACCGCTGACTGTTGAATTTCAAACAATAAATTGCGAGGACTTTACTTGAAATGTAGGGTTGATTCAAACAAATTAAAAGTGTCTCTGGATTGGCTTGCTGAAATTAGGGTTGCACATTTTCCCCCGGATCCCCATTTCCCCGCTTCCCCATCCCCATTTGGGGGAAATTTTTTGGGGGAAAATGGGGAAATGGGGGGGGATGGGGATGAAAATCATCCCCAAATTGAAATGGGGATGGGGATGGGGAGACCCTCCCCCATCCCCATTTCCCCATTTTCCCCATTAATATAGTGAAATGGGGATGGGGATGGGGAGACCTCCCCCCATCCCCATTTCCCCATTTCCCCTAAAATATTATAAAAATAATTATATATATATATATATATATATTGTATTGTATTTTCTTTGATATTATTTTGTAATGTATGTATATATATATATATATATATATATATATATATATAACATTATTTTGTAATGTATTTTCTTTTGTATTTGTAATGGATTTTTTTTTTTTAGTTTAATTTGTAATTTTCAACCAAATGGGGAAATGGGGGAATGAGGTAAACGGGGAAACGGGGAAAATGGGGAAATGGGGATGGGGATGGGGGGACCTCCCCCCAAAACTCCCCCATCCCCATTTTCCCCAAATGGGGAAATGGGGGGGGATGGGGAAGGGTTTGAGAAGTGGGGATGGGGATGGGGGTACCTATATCCATCCCCATTTCCCCAATGTGCAACCCTAGCTGAAATCCTCTTTTAAAGAATTTGTGAAAGATGGGTCTATGCTCCTTGGTTTACTTCCGTTTATCTTATAATTCTCCTTCTTGTTCTTGACCACTGACACTTTGTCAGTTGACCCAAAAAAAGTAGATAAAAAATCAACTCAAATGTCATGATTTAGGCTATCTGTTGATTTGTTAACAGTATGGAATGGGCTTGGGTTTCATTTATGGGCTCACTTGCTCCCTTCCTTTGGGCTCTCCTCTTATTTGAGGATTCTAGTATAGTAGTATCTAGTTGCTTGGTGTACATGCCCTCCAGCGTCTTTAAAGCATAAAAAAATAAATAAATAAATAAAATAAAAATCGTGATAAGGTTGGTCAATCAGTATGCCCCTTATATCTATACATTGAAGTTGAGGGTTCGAGTCATATCCTCTACCCCTTACTTGTTGAATTGGACATTCTCACACATACTTACACACCTTACCTAGGAATGGCAACAGGTCGGATTTGGACGGGTTTTCCTAAATCCAAACTCGAACCCGTGAAAATCTTTGATACACAAACTCATTTGAGAACCCGCAAAATTAAACATGTTCAGGTTCGGGCTTTAGTTTCCACTAGTAGGTTTTGGCTAGACCATACCCATCCCACGAAATTATACGGGTTTGAGGGTGGGTGTTTCACCCACGGGTTTTTATCGAATCAATGACTAAAAGTAAATTATAATACAAGCAAGTTCAGGTTTAGTTATTTTTATTATATTATTTATTAAATCAAGTAGATTCGTGGGTTCGGGTTTGGTTTTTTCTCTGAACCCACTTTGTGTTTGAATTTAACACTCAAACCCGTTTAGCGAAACCCATTTCCTACCATCCTGGTTCGGGTTTGGGCGGGTACCCACGGGTTCAGGTGAAATTGTCATCCCAAACCTTAATATTAAAATTCTTCTCTTTCTTTAGCACCTTGTGGGTTCAATTAGGAAAACGGGGATGGATATTGGTTCCCCCATCCCCATTCTCGTTCCCATTCCCCAACCCCTCCCCTTATCCCCCAGTTTCCCATTGGGAAAAATGGGGATGAGGAGTTTGGGGGGAGGTATCCCCATCCCCCTCGTTTTCCCATTTCCACCGACCCCCAATATTTTTCCTCATTTGACCTTGATTTATTAAAAATAATTACTAAAACTTACTCATTCAAATGAAAATTACATATTAAAAATTCAACTAAAAAAACAAATAAAAGTATAATGTTTATAACATGTAAAAAAAAAAATAAAAAAAAAAAGTCTAGTGGGGAAAATGAAAAGAAAAAAAAAAAGGGTTTTGGGTGAAATGAGGATTTATAGATTTTGGGGGATCCTAGGTTCAATCCCTTCCTCGAGTGAGTTCTTGACACGATTGTTACTTGTTAGAGTGTGATAGCGAGGCCACTGCCTGCATCACTCTGACCGTATTTTATTTCTTGCCTCCATGAGAAATCACTTTCCACGTACATTAATGAGAGTTTACTTAGAAATCTTTATAGATTATCCTCCAAGTTTTGTTATAATTCAAAATTAAGCTATTACAGGTGTAATTAAAAAAATCCTACCATTTTTTTTTTTTTTTTGAAAGGTCTTACCATTTTTATTTTCAAGTAATATTTACTCATAAAATTCCAAAATACTTCCAAATACTCTCTATTGACACCCTCAGATGTTAAAAAAAAATAATCACAAATTAAGTGATGATTAAAATTTAAAAATATAAAAGGAGATTTCGAATATAAATAAATTAATACATGACATGACAAACTTTTATTAGAGATGACATAATGCACCTGTTACATATATATATATATATATATATATATATAAATCTCTTAAATAAATAAATAATTTTTTTTAATTTATTAATAGAAAATAATCAAATATATATATGTTGTCTTAGCGCCAGCAGACTTCCTAAACGAGAATCCATACCATAAAAGGATTCCTTTTTAGATATAATTTCCAAAACTTAAAAACTAATTTAACATGAACATCAGTTCTTATACGAAAAGGACTAGGATTTTCCTTAAAATTTGCCTATAAATAATCTTTATTCACTTTTCATAGATCATTCTCTCTCTGTGTCTTCTTTGAAACTCTCTCAGACACAATGGAGGCCAACAACACTACTACTGATCAGCAGCTGCCGCAGCATTCTCTTTACGTCGGAGATCTTGATCCTTCCGTTACAGAGAATCAACTCGTCGACATGTTTATTAAATTCGGCCAATTGGATTCTACAGTCCTTTTGCAAGATATTGCCACACAGCAATCTCTTTGCTATGGTTTTGTTAACTTTCATAGACTCGAAGATGGTACGTTATGCATATATATATTTCTTTATAATACCATTTTAGTCTCTCTTTTTTACCTATATGTTTCGTTTTCTTTTTGTTTTTGTTGAAATACCACATGCGGTCGCCACGCCTGGCATCAGGATGGATCCAGAGAGGCTGGAAGATGTTTTAAAATTTTTATATTTAATATGTAAATATTTTAAAAAATTTACTTTGGCCCCCTGAATATTATGTATTACTATACCGACCCCCAAACAAACTTGTCTGACTTTGTCTGTGCCCGGTATTACCAGGCTGAATAAAAACTCTTATCTCCAAGCTACAGTGGGTGGTGATTCGTTTGTTTTTTTGTTGAAAAAATAAGTCTTTTATAAAATTTAGAAAATAAAATATATAAGGTTAGGGCTAATCGTACGGTGGCCCCTACGACACCCCAAACTTATACCATTTAAGATAGGTTCGAGATAATAATTTGGCTTGAATTAAACCATTGAAGTTGTAGGTTTGAGAGAACAATTAGATTTCAATTATAAGTGTTAAGTTTTGGAAAAACAAAAATAGGTAAATGTGTAGGCTAGGGCTGCCCGTGAGATACCCTACAACTGAACCATTCAAGTTGTTGGTTTGAGATAACGATTAGACTTGAATTAAACCATTGAAATTGCAAGTTATACGTAACAATTAGAATTCAATTAGATTTGAATCATATGTATGGTGGCCCGTGGAATACCCTACACCTAAATCTTTGAAGTGGTATAGTACAATAATTATAATATAGCATGACCCATGTATATAATATATTGTTAAATATCCACACCCTTTTATCACATGATCCCAACACATATAATATGTAACTTCTTTTTTTAATTATTCATGAACTTTTTTACTACAGCCAAGCGAGCTATGGAGACATTGAATTACAGTGTGGTGAATGGAAAATCTATTAGAATTATGTGGCAGCAACCCAATTCTGAAGACAGAAACAGTGGCAAAGGGAACATATTCGTTAAGGTATAAAACATGTTTCTTTTTGCAATGCAATGTTGTTATCAATTATTTATTTTAAATTTTTTTATTTTTTTATTTTGAAGAATTTGTTGTAAAGTGATTGACTCTGTTTATGATGCAATTCACAGAACTTGGATTCTTCCATCGACAACAGAAAATTAAACAAATTATTTTCCAAGTTTGGTTATATATTATCATGTAAGGTGGCCGTGGAAGAAAATGGGAAAAGCAAAGGCTATGGTTTCGTACAATTTGAAAACGAAGAATCTGCCAACACTGCCATAGAAAATCTGGATGGCTCCATCCTAGAAGGAAAATCATTGTAAGTGTCCGTTTTGATTTTTCTTTTTCTGTCAACTTTTGTAAAGAAAACAAAATTACAAATTCTTACAACATTGTGGCATGGCATGAATGTGTAGGTATGTTGCTCACTTCATCAAAAAATACGAACGAACCCAAGCTTCATTCACCAACGTTTATGTCAAGAATTTGGAACCGGACGTTACTGAAGGATGGTTGGAGGAAAAGTTCTCCAAATTCGGAAACATCACTAGTCTTTATATCTCCAGAGACTCTAATGGAGTTTCACAGGGATTTGGATTTGTAAATTTCGAAAATCCTGAAGATGCTAAAAGAGCCGTAGAAACTATGCATGGAACTCAGCCAGGTGGTAATTCAGTTTTCAGTTTTCAGTTTTCTTCATCTTTGATTATCATACTAATTATAGTTGCAATTAACCTATGCAGGCTCCGAAGTTTTATATGTAGCAAGGGCACAAAAACTAGCTGAGCGTAAGCAAGTGTTGAGGATGCATTGCGAAAGTATTCAAATGATTAAAGGTCGAAACGTCTATGTTAAAAACATCAACGACGATGTGAATGAGGATATACTGAAGGCACATTTCAGTCCATTTGGGTTCATAACTTCAGTGAAAATCGTGAGTACATTGAAGGGTATTAGTAAAGGGTTTGGTTTTGTGCTATTTTCGCAAGCTGAAAACGCCTTGAAAGCCATTAATGCCCTCAACGGTATGTTATATACAGTTTTTCTATTATCAGTTCGTTCTAACAATAAATACATCAGAACTAAGAATGTCGATCACTAGATTTACATACTTTGACTCAAAATGTATATATATACTACTATGCTTTGAATTTACATAATATTATATTATTATTTTGACCTCGAATAACGTTGAATCTTTTACAGGAATTATGTTTCATGGGAAACCACTATATGTGGCATTGGCACAAAGTAAGGCTGAGAGAAGGGAATTTCTGCAGAGTGTATATGCAAATTATGGGGCAGGATTTCCAGGAATCTCTAACTATACACTTCCCAACTTCTATCATCCTGTACCGTTCAATTATCAACCAATAGATTACTCGAGACTTGGGTGGCGACAACCATCTGCTTTCCAGCCGCATCTTCCTCCTGTCCCGCCCATGGTAACCAATCCTGTAACTATACTGGCATGACCCTGAATTGGAATATCGAATTAGTTTCGAATATTGATCATATAATTTGATGTATTTCTGGAACACAGATTGCTGCTGCTGATTCCACAAAACATAGAGGGAGGATGATGAATGGGCTTCCATTCATGCCAATTGCGACACATCATCATCCAGGACTAAACAACAATCCAAATATGCAGCGTACATACAAATATCAAAACCATTATCACCAGGTAATAATTCATTTACTAGGTCGTTTGTTATCATCACATTAATTCCGCATTGTACTTATAACGTATGTTTTATGCATATACAGAGCGCTGGACGAGTTAATAACAACAGCAACAACAATGCGAATGGACATCTACGATCTTCCGGTGTGGATTCGGAAAAGAATTTGAGCAGCATGCTTACTGCTGCTACTCCTGAGGAAAGGAAAGTTATCCTTCGCAACCATCTATACCCACTAGTCAAGAAGCTTGAGGTAATTGCATCATTGGTCATATTTAGCGTTACGTTATTTTTTTAATTTGATAAGAGTAATCTTTAATCGAATTTTGAATGATTTTTCCAGAGTAATTTTTGTTCCAACATCATTGAACTGCTGCTTGAAATGGATAATTCAGAACTTCTGGTCTTATTGGACTCCCCCAAGTCACTAGCAGCAAAAGTGGATGAAGCTCTTCAAGTACTTCAAGATACACTTGAAGATACAACAAAAGCAGCCAACGGTAGTATCTAGAAGGACTTTATTTTATTATAAGAATGTTTTATTGTAGATTAGACTTATTGGATTTTTATTTTTATTTTCCTGGATTATCTGTTTTAAGTAGTGGGAGTATTGGATTTAATTATTTTTATTTTTCTGGGTATAGTGGTTACATATCCTCTATTAATCTGATCTTTTTCCTGATCGTTTTAAAGCATATGATTGATTGTTGATAAGATGGTTCTTGAAATCAATCACATCTTAACCACACATTCATTGTAATACTTATATGTCATGAAATTAGATGAGGTCAGGAAAAAGATCGGATCAATAAAGGATTCAAATTCTTATTCGAGATGTTATGTTTAATTTCATAGCTGCTAGAACCATTTAGGCCCATATAATTTTATATTGTTAAATCATCTCTAATGCGTATACCAATATCAAAGCCAAATTTAGTATAAAATATAGTAAAATGTTATATTTGACACATCATTTTAACGTTGTACTCCAATGTAAAATTCTATTTGATATACTATTTTTTTTATTTTTTTAATTATTTAAAATTATAAAAGTTAACAAATACTACCAATGCATTCATGAACGCATTGAATATTTTTTTAGAATTATTTCAATCTCAATTTTCCCTACCAAATTTGTTAAATTTTTATTATTTAAAATTAAAAAATTAACAAATACGACTGCATTTATTGTTGTACCAAATTTAACATATGTTATATACCATCAAATTTGACACAATTTTTAACATATACCAAATTTGACACGACTTTTAACATTACATTAAAATATACTTTTTTTACTTTGTGCTAAAATATAATATTAACTCAGTGATTTAACAATATATTAGAGATGCTCTTAGAATTATTTAAACTTAAATGAATACAAAGGATAAAAGCTTATGTTCTGTTTTACTTGATAACCGAAATATCCACAATATTTTCACATCAAAGGAGAATTGATATGAAAAACAATTTTAAATATTCCCAATATTTTGAAATTTTGAGAATATTTCCTATGTTTCCATCAAAATTTCTAAAACTTTGGACAAAGTAGAGAATTCAAATAAGCAGGAACTGAGCAACAAGTTTAGAAACATAATCCAAAAAAAAATGTAAAGGCCCCATTTACAAGTTCAATTTTCTCTCTATGTATCTAAACTTCTTTCCAGAACTAAAAAAAAGTGTTCCATGTCTTTCCGGTAGCACCTTCAGCTACCCATATTGGACAATGCATACAAGCATCCAAAAAGATATTGATTACTCCTCCTTCAACAAAAGAACATGACATCTTTCACATTCTCTTTGATACCCGGAAGCGGCTGGACCAACAGATGACCCTCCCTTGTGCCACTGCCGCTGCCCCTGCCACTTGAAGATCCACCGTCTGATGTATCACCCTCAATGTAGTAACGAGCTCTAAATGCTGCTAAATGGGCATAATAAGCAGGAGGCACTGCATATGTAATCAAAAAATATCCATTATTATAGTTAGATGAAGAAAAAATCAAAAGGGTGGACTGAAAAAGTATTGACAGATGAAACGATTATAGTGAGGGTTCAGACCTATGGAAACCGACCGAGTGCACCTTGCATATCTGAAAATGGCATGATTCAACATTACAAAGTAAGCATAAATGAGAGAATATGTAACACTAAAAAAAAGCAACACTTTTTTAGAGAAGGTAAAAAGCTTACGTGTAGCACAGGTTATTTGTTAGCATTTGCAACTCATCAGCAGTGAATCTGTTCTCATCAAACAACACGTGATAATGTGTTGGCCTGCTGGTACCCTATATAAACACAGCAATTGACAAAAACTATTAATGCTTCCTAAGAGTAAAAAAAAGGAAATACACCATGCCTAAATCATAATAGCAGCGATTTTGCCTTCCAACTGCTGAAGTTAGTTTAACAGGTTTACCTGGATTCCAGCATGGCTGTTAAGGTAAAAATCGAACTCTGTAGGGTGGCAAATCTTGGTATCCACAACAGTACCTATACGCCACCAAGGTTCAAAAAAAAAATCATCCAAGAAAATGAGAAAGTGTCCAGCATTTGGGAAAGATAAATTTTGAAGAGACATTGATTTCGGAAGCAAAACTCAAACCTGGCTGAATATTGCCACTCCTGTCAGTCATATTACGATCTGAAGGGAATAGGCGTGTATGATGCCTTTTCTGTACCACAATAAAAGTAATTGGTGGCACATAGTTCGGCTCTAATGAGCTACAAGCCTGGAAAGAAGACAGTATTTCAAATCAGAATGCATTAGAACTTTTATAATGATAAATCAGTTTTGCACAAATTACAGAAAAATAATAATTACAAAAAATATACTAAAAAAAACCTAAATACTCATTATACACTTATCAAATTCGCATCCTACAGCAGGTACATTTATATACCCTTTGATATCTATCATCAAGAACAACAAAACAGCCCAACTAAACAGCATAAAATTAAATCAAATCAAGAATTAGTACTCTTTCATAGTGTTCATATTCTTATGCCAGTCATTCACCGTCAACAACATAAAATGTTCATGTGAATGCCACTGCCACATCAATCTTTGCCTAGAAGTTGACAGTGACCGATATAATTCTGAAGCGAAATCTATTTTACCTGACGAATGGCATCCACTTCAAGGAGCAGAACCTGATTAAATTGACCTTCACTGACACCATCTCTGCCATGCAAATGGAACAACATCAGCAATGTAGCATCAAAATGTAAGTCCTGGTTAAAAATGGATCACAGATGGAAAGTAATTATTAAGTATATATCTAGTTAAGAACAAAAAGTCACCTGTAGAAAATAATCTTATGAGGTTTATGTCCAGTTGACATCCTAAAAGCCCTTAGTAGATCCCTGTAAAAAACAAACAGAAACATAAGTTTCCTCCTATTTATGATAACTGAAATGCAGCCATATCAATGCCTTACCTGATCATTCCTCCATGCACTACCCCCCTCTGAGCATCTTGAGTAGATGTGTAGAGATCATTGATAATTTCACCACGGTGCTTCTGTGCAGAAACAAGTCCCCTATACTTCGTAACCTCCGGCCAATCCATTGATGCCACAACCTGGGTAAATCCAAACCTTCAGCACTATAAATTAATAGAAAAGTAGAAGAAAGGGTAACAAAACTTACAGCTGCTATTGAAGGACTAGAGTCCTCTCCAGGCTGTGGATGTGTGACATCTGCACCAATTATAATTGTAGGACTATCAGACACATGAGGTAGTCGTCTCATAACAGCATCATTAAGCACAGTGTTTCGTCCACCGACCTGAGAAAAAAAAATTAAGGACGGGTTATTATCATAATTTATAGAGTGAATTCTTATTTTCCTCCTAACTCTTACATAGTTCCCTCCTAACAGCATCATTAAGCACAATGTTTCCCCATTCCTATCCTCTTTTAATTCACACCCTCACAAATAGAATTCAGCTACCATATAAAAATAAACTCAAAAGGAATATCCAAGTAGTACATAGAATGGAACAAACCTTGACATTTATTTTCAGGGCCACATTTTCAAAGTACTGCTTGCTTAGCTTAGAAGCTTGCCTAGGCTGACAGCATTGTGACACGATTCCTAATTCAGTTTCACAAACTCGCTTAATCCTTCCTGCAAGCCATCAAAATTTTAGTTCTATTCGGAACAGTTGAATTTAGAGAAGAAAAAAAAAAGTGTTCACAGATTCATTACTAACCATAAGATCCAGTGGCATCAGGTAAAATAATTATCAACAGCTGAAGCTGTTTGCCACCCCTCCTTGCAATTTCTGCTGTAGACCGCGTATGTATATCAGTAAGAGCCCTCTCAATTTGGTTAGGACCAGCTGAGAATATGGGAATTACAGGATTTTGGTTGAATACCTGGAAAGAAATTTTATTTCAATAAATGAATACACAAAAACAAGTTCACTAATCATAAACAGGAACCTTACAGTAAAAAACTAGACATACCATTCCTTTACTGTTACACATGTTCACCAAGTCCCCACAGAACTGGAATGGCAAATCACGATTAACACGTGTAGAAAAGCACACACATGTCCAAAAGTCTACTCTGCCACCGTTGATCATTTTCTACAAAATAAAAAAATTAAAGAGGGTTTGTTATGTTCTTTATGAATTTTGATTTTTTTTGGTTTGCAAGGTCATGATCAGATGATTTGAGATAAAAGAAAATACACTCTTTAATCAGCATTCAAATCAATGATAAAGCTCTTCAATTCATAATCTATGAGTTGGTTTTAAATTCTTTTAAAGTTTCAAGTCATAAAGACAAGTACAGTACCAAATCAAGGGATGATGGGTTAACGGAAAGCAAGAATACAGAGTTAACTCAGTATGAAATGCAGTAAATCAACTTTTAAATTATACCTACAACTTATCCAATATACATTCCTCAAAATGTAAGAGGCAAATGACAGTCACTTATGTTCTTCTATAAGCATGCAAACATTACTAGAGATACAATGGAATAACTGGAACTTCACCTTGTTGATCATGTTCCACTGGCCTAAAGAAGGATTGACCTTGGGTTCTCTACCAGATGCATGATAATTAAGCTGCACCAACCACAGCAAAGATGTATCAAAGATACAATATTACAATCCAAGGATGAAATGTTAGCAGGTAAACATGTTTACCATAGGAGGTGGCAAGACTCGAGCATCAACCGATGCCAATTCAGACCCCACATGAATACCAAACTCCTCGTTAGCAAGCTTATCTCTATTATAATCATTTAACAAAACCATCTGCAGAAAACCATAAACCAAACAAATTACCATGATTAATCATAAAATATGACATATACATATTTACCACCACAAGAACAAAGATTTCAACAAGGTCCTACCCTCTTTATATTGCTTTCCCTATCATGAGGACGTTGGCACGTTGCTTTTAACAACGCAGTTACTTGTCTTTCATTGAGTCTTTTTGTGTACCTCTGTCCTTCCACAATCATAGAAAGCTGTTCAGAAGAAAAAAAAAATCAAACAAACAAGAATAAATGATATTTGATATTTCTCTCACAAAATAAATTAAACAAAACTTTCATCATAAAAAGGAAAACCTCCATAGGTAAATAAATGGGATTTGCATCACTCCCAGCTGTAAGCGCAGGCAAAGATGTATATTTGAGCACAATCTGATACTTATCACGGAAATATTGAACCACCGACGTTTTTGTTACTTTGTCCTCAAGAGTAAACCTAGAACGACAATTTGAAAAATATTAATGGAAATGGACTAAAATTATTGAAGGGAAAAAGGATTTGGTTCCGACAATATAGCAGAAAAAACATAGACGAGACAGCATAAGAAACAGGTTCCAACCTCCTGAATGGTTATTTTGTCAGTACAAACTAGATATATTTGTCCTCATAATGAGAAACATACAAACGAACTTACGTTAACTGTTTCAATGGTTGACTGGAAATTCCAGTGATCTTGTAACTTTTAGCATAGTCCATATGAGTGAGTACTACCTTTAATCCCTTGAACGACTTTCTCACCTTAAAATCAAAGCCAAAAAGAAGCATACAGAATCAATTTTGAAAAAACAATATTTAATAAAATTAAAATCCATGAAGCAGTCCAACACATCTACTGCTCCATCCATCAACGCCTCAAACACCATATCAAACACCCAAAAAACCAAAGAAAAAAAAAACAAGAAAGAAAGCAGTTGTCAAATGTGTAACATAAAATATGACACTTGCAATAAGAATATAGTCAGTTAGTAACCATCAAAATGAATGAACTAAGAAAAACAGACTATTTTAGATTATTAACAATTTTCATTGTGGTTAATACCTAATAATCATTAGAAAAAGTTAAATATAAGAGGATTAAAATATGTTTTCAAGTCACACATTGTAATAATTGAAAACAATTAGAGGAGGCTCAAGGGAAGTTGTGAATAAGAAGACTCAGAGTAGACTTGTGGATTCTTGAAGAGTGGTTAATTGCTACCTAGATTCTTTGTCTGGCATCATGTTAACAATTGAACAATAATCATGTTAACAATTGAACAATTTCTTGTCCTACAAATTAACCTTCACTGCATTTGTCATATCATAAATCAAAAGATTCTGAATTTTAGACCAGTCAAAAAATACAACAAAAATGTAAGCCCAGTGGCAGTCACATACTTAACAGAGACATAAATTTAAAAGAGGTATTAACAAGTAAAATGAGCAAAGTAATACCTTCACACGATCATGATCTGGTAGTGGAGTTGATATGTTTCCATTGATATACTTCGAAACAAACTCGCTCACTAGAATTGGCTCATAGAAACCTCTGGCTGATACATCTGCACATCAAGCTCAACAATTTAAGCAACAGTACAGTAGAAACAAAAAATGTAACGTACAAAATGGGAAGAGCACAATAATAATAACAATAAAAGGATGAATACCTATATTAAAAGACAAGCCCATCTGTGTTGGTCGAAGACTTTGATAAAATCCTCTCCAGTATTCAATACCATCACCTAGTTGCCCCATGGGTCCCAAATCAGGTGAGAAGAATGACCTCCCAACAGGGACGTACCTACATACAACGTAATTTAAACATGATAATTTTGAAAAAAATGCATCGAACATTAAGAAGTTAAAAAATCTCGAACAGCAAGCCAACATTATTTAACAACTAGAATGATTGTTGATGCAATTTAAGTAAAGTACTTTTCCGATGGTGAAGCTCTGAGAACAATATCAAGGACTTGTATAACTTCATAAGGAGCATCCAAATGCCTACTCCGTAGGAACTGTTGTAAAGCATAAAGATCAGGTTTGGACGCCAGTTTAATTGTGACATTGAATTTACGCTCTTTTCTGCATAAAAGAGAACCCATTGCATCAAATTCTAAGTAAAAAAGAAAAATTCCATAGGTGGAAATTCTAAAACTACTACATACCTCTTTGAAGTAGAAGATTGGGCACCAGAGTCTTGGTCTAATTTAACAACAAATTCCTTCGAGTCGAAGGGCAATGGTCCTGCAGTGTAGAGACTCTTCCTCCCATCATAGGCTGGCATCCGTTTACCAAGGTGTGACTCCCTGTACAAACGAGTGAGTTCGGACACCACATCTCTATTAACTTTCTTCGATGTAATCTCAGGAGTAATTGAGACCTAAGAAACAAAATAATGTTAGGTTAATGAAAATGATCCAAGTTAACATTGCAAATGTTGAATCTTGAAACCGAGAAAGCTCTTAAAAAACAGATACAAAAATAAGGCTATGACAAACTGGTATAGGGATATATTGCCAAAACATAATTCTTTTCAGGAAGTATTTTCTGGACATCAAATCAAAAAATCAAAAGATTAAAATCCCAATTAACAGTCAAAACAAACCATGTCCCTGAAAACTTGAGTCTGAAGCAAATCACTTATGATAAGTTCAACCAGATAAGGAAACGCAAAGACATAACAAACAAGCAATCATTAAGAGTAACGAAGCATAATAAATAGCAATCATATAGACTAATGAGGCTTAATATCTAAATAATAGTTGTCAATAACAATAAATAACAAATTAAAAGAACCATTAAACAGAATTAACACAAAATAGAGGGAAAGTTTGGTGATTTAATTACATCATAGTGATGGATGTCTGTGTCTGCCACTTGAACTAGGAAGTGGTTCGCCTTGACCATACACTTTCTGCCTATTGTTCCATAGCCTGGCCTCCCTGGAGGTCTTCTTCCTCTCGAAGAAATAGGAATCGCAGGCTCTTCCAGCGACAATTTCTGCTCCATTACCTGGCTAATCGAAGAACTTGAAGCCTCAGTCGAAGCCGACTGAGGCAAAACAGCCGGCGCCGCTGTTGTAGTAGAAGCCACTGGAGGAGTAGAGGCCGGCGACAAGCTTGAGCCCTCAGTGGCACTGTAATATCCACCTCTACCACCGGAGGTATAGCCGCCACGACCTCTACCAGAGGGGTCTCCGCCTCCGCCGTGCTGGATTGACTGAACCGGCACCGCCGTCGGAGTAGAATGCACAGGAGGAGAGGCCGAGGCCTCAGCAGCGCCGGTGTACGATCCTCCACCACCGGCAGAAGAGCCGTCACGACCTCTACCTCGACCTCCACCGCGGCCTCCGCCGCGACCTCTACCCCAGGGGCTTCCGCCTCCACTGCGCTGGGATGACTGCCCCGTCGCCGGATAAGGCTGATCTCTCCTGTTGTCAGGTCCACGGCCGCCACCGCGTCGAGACATTTCTGTTGAAAGCTAAGAAGAAAATCAAGAATGGAGAGTCTAACAAATTAGTTTAAGTCTTTGAGAGCGTATGAGAGAAAGTGAAGTTAGAGGGTGAAAGTGATTTTATATATAGAGAGAGTGGCAGCAAAAACACAAAGAAGTCCAAGATCGAGGAGAGAGAAGTTATTTTATTGAAACGACGTGGAAATTAATAGTTTATTACGTAGTACTGTGTACGTTGACGGTTAATTTCTCTGGCGGTTTTGCCCTCCACTTGCTAATATATACTCATATTCTCTCCTTGCTAGTGTTTCACTAAGAAGGTATAATATAACTGCGCCATTACATGCTCCACTTAGCAAGATTTTTATTTTAAAAAATAAAACAATTATTGGAATCTGAAATTTAATTTTATGGTCATTAATTAGGAAAAAAAATACAATTGATAGCGTAGTTAATTATAGGATTTAAGGTAAAATAAAAAAATTATGAATAATATTCCTGATTTATCTTTGATATTGCCTATAGTTTGTAAATATTGATCATATTTCCAATATTTCTATTAAAATATTCAAAATTTTGAATTTACTATTATTTTTACCAAAACTAATATTTATTTCGTTATCAGTAAAACCTAAAGATAATGGGGAAAGCTTTTAATTACTTTTTCTTTTGTAATTGAGGTTTTTGAGGAAAAAATTACAATGTGTCATCTCGTGTGGGTCGGGGGTTAAAACTAAAAAGAACTTAACATTCATGAAAAGGAAAAGGAAAAGGATAAGTTTCAGTAATAGTAAACCTAGTCAAGGGTAAGATTGTCCATAAACAGAAAAGGAAGAGAAGCAGATTGTCCAAATCAGATGGCGGTGAAATGAAAGGACAGGACAGTGAGTCAAGGTGTAGGCAAAGTTTTGCATTTTTGGTGATACGCATAAACCATTCAATACACAAACAGAGAGACAAAAAGAGGAGGGAAATCTTGGGTGCAGCAGCTGTACTGTGAATCTCCCAATGAGATCCTGCCACGTGATGAAAATGCAACGTGGCAGGATCACAGCGGGGGATTCACAGTGCATCCGCTGCACTCAAGTCTCTCTCTCTCCTGTGTAACTCTGCGTTTTTTCTGCCCTATTGAAAACTACAAAACAAACCGTAACCTATAGAGTATAGGCTGCGCTCTATAGGTCGATGATTTCCAAGGCATTTCACTTAAACTAGAACGTCACCCAAAAAAAATTTTAACTTTCAAAACGATGTGATTTTATTAATTTAGAATTCAAAACATAAATAGTTTGGTGGGGTCCAGTTATGACGAGTACGTGGCAGAAAGGTAGGAATGCAAAACGATTTTTATAAAGGAATGGCAAAAAAGAAGAAGCCAGAGGTGGGTCCCACGTCCCCGAAAAAAAAAAAAAAACAAAAACTGCTTTCCGTACAACAACTTCCATTAAATAATACGAGGGTTTCGAGAAGTTGGTTTACCATCTTTGGGACACGTTTCGATAAGAGGAGAGGCTGTGTGTATGGTATTACGGTGGACTAGCACGTAGTGGATAGGTAGGTCGATCGCCTTCTCAAGAAAGGGGATTTGGTAGTATACTATAATACTAGTATTCGTTTCCGTCGTCAACAAGCTTCTTCTGTGTGGTCCCCACGCTTTTGGTTTTCAAAAATCTGCTTGGACTGCAAAAATACTTTACTGCTCAGTATTATATAATCCACACGTATTGTGTGTGTGGACTGTGGAGGTGGAGTACAAAAAAGCATATCTACACTTTCGGGAATGGTAGGCTTTAAGGATTTTTTATTATTATTTTTTTTTAGAAAATAATCTAAAAATAATTGAAACTAAAAAAAATCTCTTAATTTACTCACTTAATCAAGAGATTTCAACTGGCTTTGGGTTCAATTATTGAATAGACGAACTTAAAATGTAACCGACCTTATTTGAATAGACAATTAAATCTCTATACATTAATAAACATTTCTATGATTTCAAAAATAAAATAATAAATAATATCATTTATGAATTTTAAAACTAGTTTGGCTGATCATGCATGACACACTCAAGTGACTCAACTATTTAAAATGATACTAAAAGCAGTCAAATTGTACCTTAAAGTTTATTGGGATCACTTTGATATTTTTTATAAATATTTTATTAGTTCTTTTTTAAGGTTTTTATTTAATATATAATAAGTACATTTTTGATCTAGTCATCTAGATAATTCAAAAGCTCATGGGTACCTATATTTGTTAGTTCAATTACCTTAATGACTAAGTTTCGAAAAAGAAAAAAAAAAAAAAGCCCTAAGGAATAAGGACCCTCTTCTTTTAAGTAATGATATCAATTATCAAATAAGTCTCTTACTTTTTTCTTAATTTCGAATAATTTGTAAATTTTTTCACTTTTTTTTTTTTTTTTTTTATCAAATCCAACCCTAGTGCAAGGCGAAATATTAGGAACCGATCCAAACCAAACTGATTTTAGGTGTTCGGGTTATAAGGGTCGATTCTACTTGGTTAATTAAAATGGAAACCGACCAAAATCAAGTCGTGTTCAATTTGGGTTTCAAAACTGTGATCCAAACTGAAATCGATATATATATATATATATATATATATATATACTTAAAGTTAAAAACCCTAAACCTATTTTCTCATTCACGTCGTAGGTTCAGCATTTGCTTTCTTCACACAAAAAGCGTCATCTCCTATTATCGATTGGACAGTTTACGCTATCATCTCTAATCAATTCATGGAAATAAGAAAAAACTAAATTTATTTGACAAGTATGAAATTAAGGTACAAAAAGAAACAACCATACATTACATATACAATAAAGGTATGTTACTACACGTTTTTAAGATTTATAAATCTTTTTTTTATTATTTATTAGAAATGAATTGAAACGTTATTTTAATAAAGAAAAACACAGAAAAAGTTTATAATTTTAAAAAAAAAATGGTTCTAATAAATTCAAGATCCTCAGAATCGTTAATTGATAACAAAAATAAAGTTTAGATTTTACCTGTATCAAACGTTTTCGACTCAAATCTCCTAGAGTTGGTCACTGTTTATCATAGTACAAGAAAAACACTAAAGAGACTCTCTTATCACTAGCGATTATTTAGAGAAAAAAAAAAAACATTTTTTTTTCTTGGCTGCGGGGTTTTTTTAAACCCTAACATGTACCATAAAGATCCTTTTATAATGTGTTTTCCAAATTGAGGGTTGTAGTGGTCAAAAAAATGGATTTTTGGCCCATTGATTAGGCACAACGCAAATAAGAAGTTCATCATGCGATCTTAGCAAATCACCATAGACTAAACACTAAAGCGGGATCTTAAAGCCCATCATAAGCCCATTATCAAAACATCGATTGACCAAATAGACCAACAGCCGCAATCAATGTCCAAGTCAGGGACTCCATTTCTTTTGCCCTTGAGAATCGCGAGATAAGCCCGCAATCTCACGTTGTAATCTTAGGGATCACGCTAACGAGCCTATCATTGGTCCTCTCCAATAAATAACAAGCCTCATCATTGTGACGAGGGTTCCTAATTTTTCAACTCTTACTCATGTGATAGCAAACAAAGAGCAATCTCACTCGATACTTATTCACGTTATTGTCGAACAAAGTAAACCGTCAACCGTACCACGATTGACCCACACACGTCCACTAGACTCATCATCTACTAGCTAGACTCCATCTTCTACCTCTCAACCTACCCAGATATAGGGATGTCAATGGGGCGGGTATGGGGTGGGGATACCATCCTCATTCCCCAAACCCAAATATAACTAGGATTCCCGTCCCCGCCCCATTCCCCACTTGGGGCGAGGATGGGGAATCCACATTTGGGGAGAGGGCTCCCGGTACCCGCCCCACCTTGCCCCGCCCCGTTTAATTAAGACAACATTAATAATTATATACCTTATATTGTAAGCCACAATCACAGATGTCAATCGGTCTTTAAAAATATTAAATAACTGAAGAAAAAAAATTAGTTTAAAAAGTAAATAAACTTTAATTCATATTAAGTCTATCGCAAACTAAATTACCAAACATATGAATATTACACCGTTCTTTTTCAATAAAAATGAAATTGAAATACAAAATCGTCATAATTAAATCTACCAAAAGAAAAAAAAGATTGAATGTTTAACTTATGATACTTGTCTAAGAACAAGTGCAAATGATAAAAATGTGACCATGCATTTTCTATCTCCATGTATACATGTATTAAAAAAAAAATAGTAAAAAAAAAAGTACATTTTAATTGTTTATAAGAAAAATGTTTCTTACCAATTATATTTTGAAAGTAAATTAAATAAAAAAATTGTAACATAACTGTGTTTCTTGTTTCTTAATCATCCATGTAACATGTTAATTGGGGTATTGGGCGGGGACGAGGCGAGGACCAAAATACCATTCCCCGTCCCAAAATTAATTGGGTTTTAAAATCAAATCCCATACCCTAATTAATATGTACTAAGTTCGCCCCAAATGGGGTGGGTCCCCGTGGGGCCTCATACACATGGAGATTTTTGACATCCCTACCCAAATCTCATCATCCCACGCTCTATGGTCAACATCAATCACATTTTGATCAACATTTCTCTTTTACTTCTCGCTATATTTCAGCATGTTTCTTTATACACAACTAACTTGAGTGTTAAAGTCCAATTGGTTGGCACCACTCATGTGACCTAAATATTTGTCTTTTTTGTTATTTATTATTTATATTTTGTTAAAACAATTTATCTCTCTAATCTCCCACCATTTTCTCTCCATTTGTTACTTTCCATTATCTATTTTATTGTTTTAAAGAGAATTCCATTGTCGGTAAAACCATCGACGGTGGATCTCCTCCATTGTGGAGTGTGGACCAGATCTCCTTCATCGTGGAGTGGATCGCTCCTCCATGGGAAGAGGTATGCTATAGTAGAGTGGACCTCCATCAAGCAAACAAAGTCTCAATCTGATTAGATCAAATAGATGATTTATAATTTTCTACCATCAAATCTGGAAAGATGTGGCCCATCGATCATAGTTTTTTTTTTTTTTTTATAAATATTTGTAAATAATTATATTAAAATTAATAGAAAGATATTGGTTAAAATTTAAATATATTTGTAATTAATAAATACTTTAGAGTTGACATGACATATTTTGATTGGGTAGTATTTTTTTTAATTTTTTTAATAACAATCACTAAAAAGAATGTATTTCTCATCTACCTTAATTGATAGTGATCAACCGTTAATCAATGAATCAGAACCTCAAACGGGATGTTAGTGTTATTATAAACCATAATTGTGAAGGTAGTACAATTACTTTTAATGCAATCTATATAATAAAAATTTAAAATCAACCCAAACCAAACAATTAATAATAAATAAAAGGGAAGATTGCAATTAAGTACCCATACATTTATTGTACGTGCAGCTAGATTGAACTTTGGTCAAAATTACAAATAAATACCATTGACTTAATGGTTGATCGTTATAATTAATAGTTGACGGGTCAAATACTATAGAATACCTAAATTGCCTTGAGTTTCCTATTTATCAATTATTATAATAATATATTTTTTAATTATTTTTATTTAATATTAAAAGCAATTTTAAGATTTTAAAATCAAGTTAAAAAAAAAAAAAAAACAAAACAAAACAAATTGATGCATGCGATCTCATCTCCAATGGAGGAACCGGTTTGCATCCATCAAGACACCAAATTACAGGCCATGAATATTAAATTAAATATATAATCTAAGCACTATAGTCTAAATTCCAACATCCTTCTACGTAAAAAAAAAATAATAATAAATAAATAAATATAAAAATAAATAAAATCCAACATCTTTCTCTCCACCAGACAGCTACCAGGATAAAAGAGTGTGTTGTCTTTTATTAAAAAAAAAAAGTATAAAAAAAGGTGGAATTTTGTGAGTCGAGGATGTGATATTGTGACGAAGAGCGCATGAGGTCATGGGCAACATTTCAGCTTTGTTGTTTAAACTATCAAGACTGGTTGTCTTGACTCTTGCATTGAAAGCGTGTTGATGTGACCTTAGTTTTACTTAACGACAAGGTTTAGAATAATCTTTTCCTCTCCCGGGTTTTAGAATAATAATAATTTATTATTATTTTTTTTTTTTTTGTAAATATAGAATATTACTAGGATGAATATGCACATTTATCGTTAAAAATAAATAAATAAAAAGAATATACAAATTTCAATCTCTTAAGCCTTAACTTAAGACATAGGCAACTTCAAACGTTATACTAGTTAAGGAATATTCTTAAACCATTTTTATTTTTTTACTCCAATGTTCCCTATTAAATATTATATTAAAAAAAATATCTTTAAAGAATTTTTTTTCAATATTTATTATAAAAATTTAATATTAATTGATAAGTAAATAAAATAAAATGGGTGTCATTTTAAATATTTTAACGAAATCTTTTTAATATTATATATTTTTTATTAAGTATAGGAAGATTAAATTATGAATTTAAAAAAAATTAAAGGTTTGATTTGATTGATTTAACAATTAAATTTTAAAAAAAATTAAAACTTGGTGAATAGTGGCGGACCAATCAAATCAATCAAATATATGCATCCCCAATTCCCTATGGACAATAAAAGTCTAAAAATTATATTATTCTTATTACGTTTAATTGTATTTCGATTAATTTAATCCAATTCAATCTAAAGTTATTAGATGAAACATGAACAAAGAGCATTGTGAATATATGATATATCTACCGGTACTTGATACCTTTAGCATTGAATGCATTACTTTGAAATTTATGAAGATGAGGAAGGAACTTGATACCTTTGGCATTGGATGCATTGCTTTGAATTTTAATAAAAGGTGGACCAAAGTTTCTTACACCTTAAAAAAGGTTAAAAGATTATGCCGCCTCATTCCTCTTTTCTTTGTTTATCCCTTTCACATTTTCGCAAGTCTCAATACATTAAAGCACATGGTGCCTTGCCAATGTGGTGGGTCTTCCCAATGGAAACCCCCACCACTAAGGTTCAAGGACTTGTGGGTGTATGGGCTTTGTGCCAATTTTTCCACCATTTGTGTGGGTAGTGTCCCACTACTCTATGGGTGTTCTCTCCCTTCTTGTGGGAGTTGTCGTCCGGGCTGCGCTTGTAGACCTCTATCTCACCGGTCCCAGCAGTTGTTTGTATTATCAAAAAAAAAAAAAAAAGTCTCAATACATTAAAGTTATGTAAAGAGAACAGTTTAATTTTTAATATCAATATTTTAAAGATTATATATATACAGAAATTCTATTATCAGTTCGAACTGACAAAAATTATATCAATTCCTTGCATGTGAGCCATTAGATTTAAATACTTTGACTTGGCTGTATGCACTTGTCAGTCAAAGTATTTAAATCCAGTGGCCCACATGCAAGGAACTGATATAACTTTTGTCAGTTCAAACTGATAATAAAAAGACTGTACATATATATATATATATATAGTAGTGTTAACCTGTGCCAACAACTATAAATTTACTATAACAGGAAACCCAATAAATACACAATTACTATAAAAGGAAAATATTTATTATATTTATTGTCTCAATCAATACAATAAATATTGTCCGATATTTTTATAGTTGTTAACCTGTGCCCTTAGATTATCACTATCCATAATATAAATTTATAAAGGAACAGATTAACACTACGTCACTACCTAAGTTATAACACAATCAACTGATCAACCATGCATAATCTTATTTTAATTTTTACACATAGTGGTCCCACAGTGAGATTTGTACCCCACCAAAGTTTATCTTTAAATCAATTTTCATGCTAACACTTTGACCCAGGCTCTTAGAATGGAGGTGGAAGTGGAAACAAAAGAGAGTAAAGAATAAATACTTGGCATTTGCAAGGGAAAGCAAGAAGATTAGGTGTCACGCAATTTTAATTTCCTATTTATAAGATGCTTTTATCCTTAAGGAGAAAATCTTGCATGAAACGGTTTTATTGCCACTTGGTAAGACTGTCCAATGAAATTCTATCGAATTATTGTTTAATGATATACTTTTATGTTCCTGATATAAATAATGCAATCTTATTGGACGGTCTCACCAAGTGGCAGTAAGACCGTCCTATACATGATTTTCTCCATCCCTAAGAGAGTATGGACTATGTATTTCATTCACCGATACACCAACCATTGACTCGTGCCTTCCAATACGTCTACACCAACCAGTCTTGCACATGATTAAAACAATATATATATATATATATATATATATATATCTTTTTTAAGAGATGCAGTGTCATTCTTCCTCACAATTTGCCAAAACAACTATTAATGCAAAATATTTATTTTCTTATATGCCCCAATAATTATAATATTAACCCCAACTCAATATGGTTCAGTGGTGAAATACGCTCATTTAGCCTGACTATATTCCAATGAATTTATGCCGCATGCTAACCTGACTATATTTCAATAAATTGCTACCACCGTATATGAAATATATATAATAAAAAAATATTAATCTAGAGTAAATTTAAAAGTGGATTAATTTAAGTTTATCCGACAGCTGTTGTATTCATATCCACCCATCACATTTGACAGTAAGGGTAGAGTTAAAGATTTGTTGTTGAATTAATCGTTTATGTTTATTGTGGATGTGGAGTGTGGACTGGAGTTCCACCAAATACAAACTATACAAGATTACAAGTTCATTTCTTAGAACAATCATTCATGGGTGATCCGGGCTTTTGACAATGATCGATGTTATGGGGCTTGAAACTTGGGCTGGGCTGCAAACAAAATGATGGCATTTAGACGGTGCCGTCATAAACAGAAGGGATATTATTGGAATCTATTAGTCATTTTACACCCACTAGTTTAAAATTCTTAATTTGCTCATTTTGTAAAAGAAGACATTTTAAGCTCAAATAATATATATTACGAGTAATTATTAAGTGAGGTATACCTTACTTTAGTTTCGGAAATCATATCGATGAAATCACATCGATTTTTATGAATTTTGATCTGGATTTTTTTATGGATGATAAGTTTAATGAAATCTACCTATAAATATAATTTGAGATTTTTTTCAAGCACAAGAACTATTTATCTCGATTTTGTTAAATATAAAAGCATCGGAAAAATAAGGGAGATATAGGAAAATTCAAAAATAATTGTTCTAGTACTTGAAAAATTATCAAATTTTATTCATAGGTAAATTTCAATGAACTTATCATCCACAAAAAAAATTCAGATCAAAATTTATAAAAATAGATGTGATTTCATCAAGGTCCTTACCGAAATTAAAGTAATGTATATCTTACTTGATAATTACTCTATATACTACAACCCATTAAAAACATTTAAAAAAAAAAAAAAAAAAAAAAAATCTTTAGAAAGTCCATAAGACTACGATAAGTCTTAAATTTAAAACACATGCCAGTTCAATTCATTCATTTTCATTTTTCTTAATCGATGTATGAGATTTTGGGACTTTTGGAACCCTAATATAGAATTGCTGATTAGCTTCTTCTTTCCATATGTTGCAGTGTTATAGCTTTTCTTTTTAATTTTTCTATGAACATTTTAGATTTTAATGTAATTTGTTGAAATAAAGGGTTTATTTTATTTTATTTATATATATATATATATTAAGATTTGCTATTAATGTACAAATTTCAATTTAGTATACATATAATTTTAATTAATAAAAACTCTTTGGTACCGTAAAAATTAACTATTAAAATTAAAAAAAAAAATTATTTAATATTAAATAATATAACTTTTTACAAAAAATAAAAAAAAAATAAAAAATAAAAATCGTAGTAGCCCACTCTTAACATATTCTAGTTGGTACTCTTGCTTTAAAGACATAAAGAATACATAGAATGAACTGATACTTGTTTGAACTTTAAAAAATGTTTTCACTTTTCACAAGATGTGTAGATGCATAATTAAATGAACAACACTTGACATCAAGCCTTTGTAATACACTAATAGCTTGGTGTCAAGGAAACTTGGTGAATCAAACCTTCAATTTTATAGGGCGGTCTCATTGGGAGTACATATATAAAAACATGTAATGTGATCAAATTTAAATCCATCTTTCGTAAATCTTCGATCTCATTATGCCACAATATAGTTAACTAGTTAAGATATAAGAGCAGCATAACAAGCGCACGAGTGACATGGTGAGACTCTCCCTTCCCAATTTTATGAAATTCAATTCATTTTGTCTTTTAACTTCAATTTCAATATGGCCACCATATTGTTGACATACAAGAGTAGAAACATTGATGTGATTGTACGGGAGACTATTCCATTAAAATTTGTATGAAATTAACATTTTTCATTTGTCAAATCACTTCATGTGAAATGTGAAATTGTCCAAAGTGCCAACTGTTACCTCGGACTTGGTTAATTACAATTTACACAGACAAACTCAGTTTTGCAATTGAATAACTGTAAACGACACCGTTTCTCTGCATCAGCAAATCAGCAATCAGCAGCTGCAATAGTCAGGAACGTGGGGCCCTTTGGATCCCATCTTATTAAGGGCGTGTTCATTTTTTGCCCTTAAACTGAATTTTACCAATTAAGTTGCTAACAACAGTTTATAAAAACATAAATAAAATTGTAAAATCATAACTTTTCTTTAATATATCAATTGTATTTAACATATTTCTTTTCAAGAATATCCTACAAACCACTTGGAGGTCGGCAGGGGTCTTAACCACTCTAAGCCCTTGGTATAGTTACAGTTTTCACATCTTTACCACACATCTTTGTTATTTACATTTATTTTTAAAAATTTCTTGCCGTGGCGCTAGCCTCCCAAATTTAAGGAAGTCGGTTTCGCTTCTACCTATAAACATATTTTTAAGAATATCACATAAAAATTCATAATAATTAATATTAATTATGATAGAAATATCAAATGTCAAATTAATTGTTTTAAAAAAATTATATAATTAAAAAACATTAATATATATTTAGTCTTTCTACTGTGATCGAACTAAGAATAATAAAAGTTATGATGAACCATTGAAGCCTTTTGATTCATCCAAGGGATAGTATTTTGTTTTGAATTAAATTAAAACAAACAAAATATAAGATTTGAAAATAGTTAGATTTGAAAAACTATAAAACTAAACAAATTAGTGAATTTCCAGCATTTTTTCTCCTCTTTTGCTGGTTTTTTTTGTGCATTCTTCCCTATTTGTTACTCCAAATTTATAATCACACAAAAACTTTTGTAAACCCTAATTTCTAACCTAACTCAGAGCTTCATTCTATTTGGTTCATATTCTCTGTTGAGAACCATTAGGTTACACTATTTGAAAATTGTCAGAAGAAACAAGTCTCCTACAAGTCCTAAAGCCCATTAGTGGGCTCATCCTTTGGCGTGACAAGGAGATCCCTTGGCTCAACTCGAAAAAGGATGGGCTTCACTAATGGTTTTTAGGACTCTTGGGTCAAAGTATGAAATCTAGTTTTAAAATGAGATGGAAGAAAATAAATGTAAAAAAGTTGGATGTGAAAATTAGTTGAAGCATATGGTTTTATTCCTATAAAAGAGGTGTTTGTAAGTTGTAACAAAGCAAGTGAATGACAAACACCCCTCCCCTTATAGGAACCATATATTTCAAATATTTTTCACAACTAACTTTTTTCATCTAACCTTTGTTGTGCTGGATCAATTTTATGGACTTTAGTAATGTATTTGGGGTTGGATTTAGGCTTGGGCCATGTGCGTTTAGGCTTGGGCTTGATGTTTTGGGTTTCGATAATGGGCCTTTATCAATTGGTGGGATTAGGGTATTACAATATGTTAATTACTTTTTTCAAATCTTATGTTTTGATTTATAGGTTTTTTAGTTTTTCAAAGTATGAAATCTATGGAAGAAAATTAGATTAAAAAAGTTAGATGGAGAAAGTTAGATGGAGAAAGTTAGATAGAAACACCCCTCCCCTTATAGGAAGTTAGGAACCATATCTTTTTCTATCTAACTTTTTTCATCTAACTTTCTTCATCTAACTTCCTTCCATCTCATTTTTAAACTAGATTTCATACTTTTAAAAACTAAAAAACCTATAAAACAAAACATACGATTTGATAATAGTAATAAACATATTCTAATACCCTAATCCCACCAATTGACAAAAGCTCGTTATCGAAACCTAAAACATCAAGCCCAAGCCCAAGCCCAAACACATGACCCAAGCCTAAATCCAACCCCAAATACATTATTAAAGTCCATAAACTAATCCAGCGTATTAAATAAGAGTGCCATTCTCTGATCTTGATTTTCTACACATTGACTATATTCAAAATTTCAAATAGCATGAACTAATGGTTCTCAATAATGGAAATCATCCACACAAACATAACACCAAACCATAAACTCGTTTCGGAGATCCCCAATTGTGCAAACAATATAGGTTTTTGATATCATGCCAGCATGACTTCCGGGAAATCGAATTCAAAGAAAAATGATAGAATTAGAAACTAAATTCACCGAATTATATACAAAAAAGACAAGATTAGGGTTTACAAAAGTTTTTGTGTGATTATAAATTTGGAGTAACGAATAGAGAAGAATGCACAAAAAAGGGGAGAAAAAAATGCTGTAAATTCACTTGCTTTATTATAACTTACAACTTACAATGAGAAACACCCCTCCCCTTTTATAGGAACCATATGTTTCAAATAATTTTCACAACCAACTTTTTTCTATCCAACTTTTTTTAACTAACTTTCTTCATTAACTTTTTTCATCTAACTTTCTCCCATCTCATTTTAAACTAGATTTCATCCTTTGAAAAACTAAAAAACCTATAAAACAAAACATAATTGAAAATAGTAATAAACATATTGTAATACACTAATACCCCAATCCCACCAATTGACAAAGGCCCACTATCAAAACCCAAACATCAAGCCCAAACACACATGGCCCAAGCCTAAATCCAACCCCAAATACATTACTAGAGTCCATAAAATTGATCTTCTACACATTAAATAAGAGTGCCATTCTCCAATCTTGATCTTCTACACATCTTGACAATATTCAAAATTTCAAACAGCGTGAATTAATGGTTATCAACAATGGAAATCATCCACACAAACATAACACCAAACCATAAATTCATTTTGAAGATCCTCAATTGTGCAAACAATATAGGATTTTATATCATGACATCATGACTTCCGGGAAATCGAATTCGAAGAATCATGCTAGAATCAGCAACTAAATTCACCGAATAATATACAAAAAAAGACAACTTTTCTCATAAAATTATCAACTAATTCGATTAAAAAATCAACACAACATTGTAAACTGTCTACAAAACACAAAACAACATTTAATTACAATAAATAAAATTATATTTTTTAAAATAATAAAAAAATAAAAACTGATACAAACCAGAGAGATAGAGGCAGAGAGTTAAAGTACCGATCGATCAAGATCTCTTCAATGGTGACCATGATGAGGCGGCTGCCGACGTCTTCACGGACGTCGTCGGCGAACTTGGCCCAGTTACGCCTCTCGATAGTGCGCTTGCTGAGATGCGCGTTGGAGAGATTTCGGATGCGGGTGGTGGTGGTAATCTTGACCTTGTTGCAGCCGTTGTCGGCGTCAAACTTGTACTCGATCACTCTCTTCCAGCTCGCCGCATTGGATCTTCGGCTGGGTTCTACGGAGAGTGTGTTTGATTTTTGGATTAGGGATTTTAGTATTTTAGATTTTTAGGTTTACGTGTTTCATGTGTTATGAATGGAAATTATTGATCATGCAAAATGCTGCCGTTTCAAATATATTATTGTTGAGAGAGAGGTGAAATATCCATTTTTTGGACAAGTGTTTGTTTTTAGAGCAATGCTAGACGTTCCAATTTTTTTTCCCAAATTTTGTCCCAAATAATGTGGCACGTGAGGTGTCAATATCACATCAATCATAATCTCATGATTTATAAGATGATAACACCTCACGTGCCACATTATTTGGGATAGAATTTGGGACAAAAATTTGGAATGTCTAGGATTACTCTTGTTTTTATATTTTTATAGTACCTTGATTCCTTGCCATTCATATATATCAATTTTTTTAAAATTTTTTATTTTTTTTGGTGTGACAGAGGCATGTTCTGTGTTTATAGACAAAAATGCCCTTTAATCCATTAAGTTTAATTAATTATTGATTAACAGAATGATCAATTTGATGTATTTATGAAAAGTACAGAACCCAGATACTAGAAAAACAAACACGTTTAAAAAATTGATATTTTACCAAAAGTTATCGTGGTGCCCAATTTTCCATCTAATTTTTAAACTAGATTTCATACTTTTAAAAACTTAAAAAAAAATTATAAAACAAAACATAATATTTGAAAATAGTAATAAACATGCTTTCTAATTAATTCTCATTCTTGTTTTCTTTTGTTCTTTTCTCCATTCATGAACTCATATATAGTAGTGATCTATAGTATAAACACACAACTTACACAAGTACTAAAAAAGAATATATATGGTTTTTCTGTAATGTCACTTATGAAAGTATGTTCATGTCACTCTATAACGTTACAAAACCCACTCCGTAGTTTATAATGTTACATTGTTTATTCCATGTGAAAAAAACGTGCATGAATCAAGCATCTCGCACACTTATACATTGAGATTACGAGTTCAATTCCCCGATCCGCATATCTGTACTTCAATAATAATAATGATAATAATAATTTTGACAGCATGATTTATGCTAAGTTCCCATCATGTTTTCAATGATTTGAACTCAAGAAAATCACATTGGTTCTGTTGATTCCAGATCCTGTTAATAAAATTTTACTTGTTACACATTTTTCCTCCTATACTAATTTATACTATTAACATTTCATTTGGTTATGCCAGCAAACATGAGAAATTTTTGTGGTGATTTTGCTCCTATAAATTTGATTTAGATAGTATACAATACATTTCATATGGGTATTTTATGCCAAAAAATGAGCTGAGCTGAGAACCCACATCACATCTAACAAACGCATTGTGACAAAGAGATTATATAATCATAAAATCAACCCATTAATGCCCCCACTTTGATCTTTTGATAATGACAACAAATACTATATTTAGTAGAATAGTTTTGGAATTATTTATTAAATGAAAGAAAAAATAAATAATTATCATAATAATTTCCTTCATGTTTATGCTCTTAATCTTCCAATACAAGTAATCTCAAAGCAACTGCTAAAATTGCAAGCCCATCAATTAAAACCAAAAAAAAAAAAAAAAAAGAGGCAGCGATGAGTTACAACAACTAATATCAAGCTTTTTCTGTATGGAAAAGTTGTGATTCAGTACATAGGAGACTATAAAAACTATACAAATCAATACAAATATCATTTACATTGCAGTTTACAGAAACAATATCTCCTACTTATATATTCTATAACTTGAAGATAACATTACCAACCCTGAAAAAACTCCAGACAAAGCAACCAAATGCACAATGTAAGACAATATGGTCACTGCAATCTGATCTACGCTAGTTCTTCCAGTAATTAGATATTGTAATTATTCTCTACATGGGCGATGAACCCGGGTAATGAATACATGAACTGAGAGTTCATCACTCAAATCATAATCGCATACAAGCATAAACTACTATTATAGCCCTGAATGGCACATGCTTTATCACAATTTGTCATGAACACTTACAATTGCCATTGTTTCATCAAGATGAACGCCATCCCATGACTTCACTGCAGATTGATAGCTTAAACTCTGATTTCTTTGACCAGATGAGGAACTTGAGTGCCCACTTCTTTGGCTATGAAGTCTGAGGTTGTTTCAAACAAAGATAAGATCTTCTACTCTCTCCACACACCAACCTGTGGATTGCTTCACGAGATGGGACAAGATTATCTCACCAAATTTCTTGGCACATCGCAACACTTGAAACCAGACTCAAAACCTTTACGGCTAGTGTCTGCAAGTGTGGTGTCTCGAAACCAAAGTTTTCCCACCGTGCAACTAGTTCCATTTTATCTCTACAATCCACAGCATCTTCCTCTCCAAACGATACTTCTAGTCGCCAATAAGAGCTGAGCCATCTAACTGCACCATCACACTCGTATCTTTCTAGAGTGGTTCTCCAACCCCACATTACAATTTTATCCTTGCTTCGGCCTTTTCCAAAATATCTCGGGTTCAGTATATAACCTGCAGCATGAAGGGGGGGAAATAATGCATCCTATCTGTTTTCTGTCAGAACTAGCAATGGATTCAATACAGTGGCAACTATTCCTTTACTTCTAACAGCTTCGAGTGCCTGGACCTGCCAATCATATACAACACCCATGACAGATTTTTCAATATCAAATGTAGCAAGTAGTCTCACAAAAGGCTAGCATAATTGCAAGAACAAATGAGCCTTGCGCCAGAAATCATCCCCTAATATGGCAGATTCAACAATTACATTGTTACCCCCTGGCATATTAAGCTTCAGTTGCTTAAACTCTTCACTGACAACCGCCTCTTGAAGTGCTTGCTTTAGGTCAAAGATCCTCTGGACAGAGAAGTATGAAGGTGCAAACTTGACAGAAGGTGGGTCAGAGCTTTCTTTGAGATGAGTGAAAAGACTTGGAGAGGCATGTTGATAGTACATCATGTTTTGCTCAATCCCCTTGGCACATGACACAACAGATTTTACCCACTTGAGGCCAGCTATTTCTTCCATCAACATATGAATAGAATACGGAGTACAAGGAGACCAAAATATATGAGGGAACTTGGAATATATAAGGGATTTGGAAGATTTACAAGCATGGCCAAGATGTGAAATAATTTGAATTACATTTGTGGGCCTAACCTCCACAATCACATCACTAACCACAGCATGATTTGGACTAAATAAGTTGTAACTGTTATATAAACTGTCTTTGATAACACCAGGAATCATAGGAACTGATTCAGAAATCTGACCAACATACTTATCCTAAATCAAGTAAAGACCTATTATATATCATTAACCCGAATGTTACCCAATTTACTCAGAAAACAGTCCACTCCAACAAAATAATAAACTGTCTAGGACACTTAATCCCAGACAATATGGATGTTTTTATCACTGTGCTATAAGTCTAGGTCTAGTTTCCAAAAAGGATGGTTGAAGTAGCTAGATGGTAGTGAAGAAACTAAATTCAAAGAGTACTCTTCCTAAAATGATACTATCTTTATAAATGTAATTTAAATCCTATTAGCAGATGCAAATTTACAGCTCATCTGCTACCAGTTGATTAGGGGACAGATGGCATTGATCGTGTTCAGGTTGGTTTGAGATACTTTGAAAATGACGAAAAACAGAAGATAGAGGAATAAGGCAGTTTAGCATATTCTTTATGCTCACTCTTTTTTCTTTATACACTATGTCAATCATTCTATCCATTACCAGCTGCAAAATAACCAAGTTTATCAGCTACCAGTTGACTATAGAGAACAAGTGGTATAGATCATCATCAGGTGGGTTTAAGAAACTTTGAAAAGGAATATAACAGAAGCTAGACCCTATCATGAAAAATAAAATAGAATAAAAAACCATTGTATTGATTGTTCTCTAATGTAAGTTTTCTTCCGCCTCCGGTAGATAGGGAATAAATAAATAAATCAAATTCTGGGAGGCTTCATGAAGTGTTTCTTTGTGATTAAGTTAAAGAATGCGGTCCAGCTAGTTCTTTTCAGGCCCTCTAAAATCTTTAAGAATTATCACTACAAAATAACATCAATGATATATCTACTCTATGCATAATGATTGTCCATCTGAATGGTGATTTATCCCGGGCCCAGAAGGAAAGGAAGGGTGTTAAGAGCAACAAAAAAAAAAAAAACAAATCATGTTCTAACTAAATGACAAGCATTGTATCTTATCCAAGAAAAAATACATGGTAATCTACTCTTAACTTCTTAAGTCTCTAACCTTCTAATAATATATTTAAGTTTATTAAAATATTCACCAAACAAATGTCATTAGCAGACCGATGTAGATAAATTATTATACATATAAAACATGAAAGTTTATACATAGATAAAAACAAAAGAAATTCTATCTGAAACAAAGGCGTTACATTTTTATCCTGCTCCATCTGTTTATCGTAATGCAATGTAATTCTATCAAGATATGTGCATCACCTCTTCTTTCCAAACACTCAAATTTCCCTGCACAAGTGCCATAACTTGCAAATTACTTCCAGCGTTGTTTTTCAAAGCTCTACACAACTCAAATTCACAATGCCTTAATTCATTTAAGGTCAGCATTTGAGCTCTATCTAAACCCATATCATCCATTATATAATTTATATTTGTTCTTAACAACTAGACAATAGATCCGCATTACATTTTATCTCTATATTGTCCATCTACTGTCTTCAAAGTCAAATCATATTTCTCCTCTGTAACATTTACAGTCACTTGTTTTTGTTGCACAAAATCAAAACCATCATCTTCATTGGTTAAACATTATATAAAAATACAACAGAAAAAAAAAAAAAACCCTAAAAGTTTCAAGCATCTTCATTTCCTTCTCTGTTTCAAATTCCAGCTTTTCTATCAATACCCACATAACTATTCACTAATCAGCTTTTAATTAATAGACCAAAATTCCAATTTACTTTTATTTTCTTTACTGAAGAAAATAAATCTAATTTACTCTTCAAAATATACAAACAGATCACAAAATATTATCATGTTGTTAGTTCTCCAAGGACCAAATTCCATAACTCTATAATGTCTTAGCTGATGTTGTAAATTATTTACAAACGTGATTCTCCAGCATATTGACAATAAAACAACATCACTAAACGCACAAAACTTGATATGGAAATTTTATGAAAATATGTTAGAGAAAATTCGAGGTTAATTAACATCTAATTTGAAAAAAGGAAAAAAAAAAAAAAAAAGAATGAAAAAGTTGATTGATTAATTTACCTGATGGTGATCTTAGGGCGGATTGTCGAAACCTGCGTTTCTTATTTGATGGGTTTAAGAAACTTGAAACTTGAAAATTGAAACTTGAAATTGAAACTCGAAAGTCGAAAAATTGATTACAAGGTTTGGTGTCGTATCGATCCCTTTTTCGGGTTTCCGTTTTTTTTAATATCATTTATATATATATTTTATAATTATCTCGTTAGCCACCGTTGTTCCCACATTATTAAAAGGGTGAAATTCATTTTAGTCCCTCTAGTTTGACCTAATTAACGAACTGGTCCCCCAGTTTTCAGAATTGTCTCGTTAGGTCCTTCTGTTACGATTTCCGTTGAAAAAGTGTGATCTGACAGGAACAGAGGGTCAAATGACCCTGCTACCCCTGATTAAAAAATAAAACAATAAAAATTAAAAATTAAAAATTATACTCAAACAAACATTAAAAATTAAAAATTAAATTAAAAAAAATTAAAAATGTCAATTTATTGTTTATCAAATTCAAGTCTTCAACACCCAATTCAGTCCCCAACACCAAACCATTACCATGATCAATGTAGTCCAGCTATACATAACAAAATAGAAGAATAGAAGACAAAAAGATCTCGATTTAAACCAATAAATCAATTGAATCCAACATATAATCATGAAAAAAAAAACCTATAAAGAACTACTAAATACTAATACATCACCAGAAACAACAAGAACACATAATCATGTTTTCATAGCTGGCTTTGCTATGAGAGAAATGACCAACAAGAACACATTTGATCCTCTGTAACTCAAAGGCCTGATGCCTGAGCCTGTTGTAATCCGCCTACCCAGTACACACCACCACCAGAGCCACAGCAGTATCCCATAGCCACAGATTAATTGTGCTGCCATCAACCAATCGATATCAATGAATTCACAAAATAATCACTACAAAACCACCATAACTGTCAAACCCACATAAACCACCACCGGCATCCGAATCAAACCAACACCAAACGCCAATCGAATCAAACCACCACAGATCAAAACCATTTTCTTCCCTCTCTTCTTTCTCGCTCCTCGAATCTACGCCCAAACCGATTCTTTCTCGAGTACACAAACCCTTCCCTATTTTCTTTCTCGTTCTACGCCCAAACCGATAGAACAAACATCACCTAGTCTGGGTTGGCTGTACTCGATCTATACTATATCGTGGGTTTGGAGCGAAACTCGCGAAACACATCGACTTGGGTATGACCCACGTCTGGTGCGAGAGACATTTGAGAGGTTGGCTGTACTCGATCTGTACTAGATCGTGGGTTTGGAGCGAAACTCGCGAAACACATCGACTTGGGTATGACCCACGTCTGGTGCGAGAGACATTTGAGAGGGATTTGAGTCGAGATCGAGAGAGAGATGATGGTCTGGTGTGTGTTTATTGATGGTGATGGTGATGTTGAGCTTTGATTGGATTTGATTTGGGTGTGAAGAAGAAGAAGAAGTTTGAAAGAAGAAGAAGAAGAAGAAGATGGAGAGAAATTGAGAGATCAGAGATCGTGAGATAGAGAGGAGAGAGAATGGTGTGAAAATTTTTTTATTTTATTTTTATTGTTTATTTTTTAATTTAATTAATTAATAATTACTTTTTAATCAAAATTTTACATTTATTACGTAAGTTACGATTTTACCCTCACCATTTGGACGGAATATTTGCAAACCCTAACGGAATTGGACGGCAGGGACTGAAATACGGATTTTTGGAAACTAACGGGACCTGTCAAGATAAAGCTGAAAACCGGGGGACCAGTTCGTTAATTAGGTCAAACTAGAGGGACTAAAATGAATTTCACCCTTATTAAAATGGCCTTTAAACGTGGATTTCGTTTTAAAATGGTTATTTTTGATGAAAATTGTGATATTAATGGACATTTCATCCAATCATCCAATCCTGTTAACTTACCGTTAAATTAGTGGCATTTTGGTAAATAGGAGGATGACATTGATTTATTTTAGATTTTTTTTTTTAAATCAATTTTTCCTTTGTTTTTTAAACGAATAATTATATTTAGGGGTCGTTTGTTTTTTTGTCTGAAGACTGAATAGTCCTGAATTTTACTGAAGACTGAATAGTAACTGAAATCTAAATCTAAATGACATGTTTTTTTTTTTTTTTTTTTCTCACATCTAAATGTACTGTTAACATGTTTGTTTTTTAAAAATAAAATTGTCTAAAAAGAAGTAATTTTACATTTATACCCATATTAAACAATTATACATATAATATAGAATAAAAACAATCCAAAAATAATAAGTATATGAATACATATGATCATGATCTTCTTCTTCGATTACAAACAAACTTTATCTTTACTAAGAAAAAAAAAAAAAAGGTTTTTTTTTTTTTCAAAAAATAAAAAGGGTAGTAGGAAAACTCACACAAATCACTATACAAAAATAATATATAAATACATCACCCTAATATCATAATAAATTATTGATATTAAACACCAGTATTATAAGTGATTAGGGTTCTTTTTTATTTTTAAAGCTATTTAAAATAAGCAATTTATTAAAATAAAGATTTTTATACAATATATAATTATGATGAAATTGGATATATGTTATATATGGAGGATAGTATCGGAAGAAAAGATTTTTGATTGCATTTAATGCAATTCAGTGATTTACAATTAAGTTAAAAGTCAGGATTTTTTACTTTTTATTTTAAGTTGTTTTTTGGTATTTTGACCACTTAAAAAAAACAAACAAAACAACTTAATATTTATGATTCAGACCCATTAAGTTATAAGTGAAAAAAACAAACGACCCCTTAGTGTGTGTATATATGTATAGCATATCTTAAACATATGTATATCAATTTTTTCTTTTGTTTTTTGAAACGAATAATTATATTTACAGAAGATAAAGGCAAGAGAAATAGACGAAGAAGAGAAAAAAAAAAATGAAAGAAAAGAGAAGAGGAAGACAGTTAAATGTTATGTGTAAGACAGTAAAAAAATATTTTTTTTAAAGGAAAGAGTCATAGAAAATCTAAAAAATAAAGAAGATACACTTGTATTGATCTAAACCATTAATATATTACTGATCAAAAGGCTACAAAATCATGTCAAAAATTGTGTATGTGATTTGTTCTTGAGTATCATCGATATGCTCTATATATATATATATATATATATATATATATATGCATATATATATATATATATATATATATCACACACATGCTAAATATAATTATTTGTTTCAAAAAACAAAAGAAAAAATTGATTTAAAAAAAAATCTAAAAAAAATCAATGTCATCCCCTTCTTTACCAAAATGCCACTTATTTAATGGTAAGTTAACGGAATTGGATAGAATGACTATTAATGTCACACTTTTCACCAAAAATGGTCATTTCGAAACGAAATCCCCATATAATAGCCATTTTGATAATGTGGGAACAACTGAGTGGCCACTGAGGTAATTATCCATTTTTTTCCCTTCCTTTCTAACTTATAGACTGTTTGGTTATTAAATTGTGATGTACCGGAATAGAACCGTGTCTAATATGTGCAATGAATAATTTTTTTTTTAAGGGATGCAATGAATACAAATGAACATAACTACTTACCGGAGGATTGATAATTTACCCTTGAAAACAACTTTATCAAAACTAATACTAAACGATGAGATGATGTTAGTTCAATGGTAAACCTCTCACACATACATCACGAGGTTATGGGTTCGAGTTCTCCTCTTACCAAAAAACCACGAACTTATGTAACAGTGTAATACTAAAAATAAAATAAAATTACTAACACTAAACTCTCCTACCATTAGCATCGACCGTTTTATTTAACTGTTAAATTCAATCGTCCGTCCATCTCTAAAATGGACGGTTGAGATCCTTTACTTAAAAAAAAAAAAAAAAAAAAAAAAAGTAATTAAAATGCAATTCTTTTAAAAATTATATGTAAAAAAATAATATTTGGAACTTAGAAAAAAATCGAAAAATTAAAAATTAAAAAGAAACGGATGTGTTGAGATGGATGGTGGAGATCAATTTATTTATTTATTTTAAATAAATGAATCTCCAACGTCTATCTAAAGCTAATTAAAGATGTTTTTTTTTTTTTTTTTCTAAAGACACTTCATTTTATTTTAATATAAGTTAGGATGAACCGTCGTGACCTTTGGATTCATCTGAGGGGTAATTTTTTTTGAATTAAATTATTAAAAAAAGAAATTATCTCTCCTAAATCATTAGATTAAATATTACATATTAAATATTTTCTCCTAAATTTTTAATTACCATATTAAACTCTCTCTCTCCTCCAATACATATCTTTAATTTTCTATCTCCATTATTTTTCAAACAAGATTAACAGTTAAGAAAAAAAACTTACGAATAAGATTGATTTTAGGAACCGTATATATGTATATATTAAGAAAAAAAAAAAACTCAAAAAATAAGTATCCTATTAATCAAAAAAAGAATCGAAATATGAAAATGATTTTTGTTACTTTTGTAGGTATGTGATTGCTTATAGAACTTTAATTCTTTCATTAGTCTTATAAATTCTGAGTTTAATTGAATCTAGTTGCAACAAATCAAGTTTTCATACATCTATTTTATTTTATTTTTGAAAAACAAGGTATTTGTATTGACTTTTTAATATATATATATTACTGTTAATAAAAAACCAAAATATTCATAAGTTTTTTTTCTTTAACTATTAATTAGAGATTAATCGAGAAAGTACGAAGATAGTTTTTTTTTTTTTTGAAAAATGGAGAGAGAGAGAGAGAGTAATTAAGATAAAGTGTTTAATATGGTAATAACTAATTTAGGAGAGAGAGTTTAATACGTAATATTTAAGAGGGTGTATTCAATTAGGATTTTAAAGAACTTTTAATGATTTTTATAGAATTAAAAAGTTTAGGTGTATTCAATATAGACTTTTAACGATTCTATAAAAGTCATGATGTATTCAATACAGACTTATACAGACTTTTATAGACTTTTAAAAAGTCTTTAAAAGTTATGTGGTATTCAATCACGACTTTTTAACAAGGTATTCAAACTCTCAATGATTTTTAACGACTTTAAAATATCAATGACTTTTAATGATTTTTAGTTATAACAAATCTCACAATTTGTTTTCCATTCTTACCAAAGACTTTAAATGATTTTTTTTTTTATAAAAAAAATAGAAAGAATTTCACTTTAAAAGAAAATATAAAACTCTTTAAAAAACATCAACTAAATATATATTTATTTTCAAATAAAAGCATACTCATTCTTAACAAATTTCATAAATAAAATAAAATGAATAACTTTAAAATGAATAAACATTATAAAAAAAATAAAAATAAAAAACATACAAACATTAATGATCTATAACCAAAAAAAAAAAAAAAAACTAAAAAATAATATAAAACAGCTCTTCATCGGCTATACAATTAAGAATGATAGATTTCATATTTTTTTACTTATATTTTTAAAGCAACTAAACAACACCAAAACAAATCAAATGAACTTCATTAATTATATAAAATAAAAATAATAAAAGACAAAAACCACTACTTAACTATGTCAATATGCTATAATCAAAGTCGCGTATAAGTATGACTCCATATAATTATGATCAATATCAAACTACCTATTTTTAGGCATGAATTTTATTCAACAACTAGGTGCGGTTTTTATGTTTTATCTTTAGTAACTTGAATGAACTTTTTATTAATTTTTTATACTCATTGTCATACTTTCGTAGAGACATGTAAACGTTAATATTATTGTTGGTTTTCTACATTTGTTCTAAAAGAAAATTTATAATATTTTGACTAATTATAAAAAACAAATAAATTTTTGACTAATATTAAAAAAAAAAAAAAAGGAGCATAATGTCTTTATAATGTAAAATATAATTTAAAAAAAAAATAAAATCACATATATAGATATAAATGATTTTGTCAGGTTTAATTAACGATGGTTTTTTTTTTTATTCATTTGAAAAATTATTTTTATTGACACGATAAATATATATAATTTTGCTAAAACAAATTATACATTATATTTAGAAGTCAATGAAAGTCTATAAATGTCTATAAAAGTTTTTTAAAATGAAAGCCTATGAAAGTCTTTTAAATAAAAGTCTATGAAAATCTTTTAAATAAAAGTCTATGAAAGTTTTTCATAATCTTGTAAAGTCTATAAAATTCCATAAAATATGCAAAAGTCATCCACTTAAAAAAAGTTATTAAAAGTCTTTCGAAATTCTAATTGAATACACCCCCCTTAATCTAATGATTTAGAAGAGAGATTTTTTTTTTTAATTATTTAATTAATTTGGAGTGTTTTTAGAAATTTTTTTTGTCTTGTTTAGTAATTTTAATTCAAGTTAAAATTGTCATTAATAAAAAAATTAAATTGGAGTGTAAATAGATAATTTGTGGATTGTAAGAAGAAGCTCTCAAAAATAAATTACGTAAGAAAAAAAAAAACATGACATTTGGTTACAAATTTTAGGGAAAGTATCATTTACCCCTCTGACTTTTGCTCTATTGTTAAGACGAAGACAAGGTTTGGCCATATTGACCGGTTTCCCCCATCAAATGGAAAGAATGTAGTATGTGCCTCTTCTGTTACTTTTTCCATCCATTTATTGTATTATTTTCCCCTCCTGTATTATATGACCGTTAAAATTACCATTTAACCCTCAAAGAATGTATTATATTATCTCTTTTTTATTTTTTATTTAAATTTAATAATAATAATAATAATAAAACCTTTACTTCATATATATATATATATATATATATATATATATATATATATATATATTACCTCACAAATTTCATTTTCCTTAAAAAAAAAAAAAAAAAATCCCCAAAAATCATCCCTAACAATGGAGATGTCTCTTTTTTATTTTTGAATTTAAATTTAAAAACAGAAATTAAAAATAAAAAAGAATTTAAAAAAAATAATAAAAAAAAATAAAAAAAAAAGATCTTATTCCACCGGATCTTATTTGTTATCAATTTTTTTTTAAAAAATAAAAATAAAAAATTAAATCGAACCCATCTCTTCTTCACCACACCTTAACACCATCTCCAACTTCACCAGCAACATTCATCACCGAAATTCATCAAAATTCATCACCAACTTCACCAACACCAAATCCATATTAATCACCATTGATTCATCCCCACCAAACGTCAAAACCTAATCGACCACCATCTTTCTGTCCTCATCATCTTCTCCACTAGGTCTCACCAATCTCTACCACAACTCCAACTCAAGCATAAACCCTAACCCTAGCCACCATCGCCGTCGACACTACCACCTAAACACCACACTCTAGCCTACCGAAATCACAGTATTCACTACTCGTAGCCACAAAATCACATCAGAAAATTTTCAACAAAAAAAAAAACCAAACTCACTCATCATCACTCACACGACCACCACCAGCGTTGATCAACGGAGGAGATGGATTTGAGAGAGAGATGGATTTGAGAGCTAGGGTTTCTGGTATGGTTTCGATTTGTAAAGAGGGATTCGAGAAAGAGAGTGTGTGTGTGGGATTCCAAGAGCGGCAGTGGTGGTTGTTTTGGTGGTGGTGATGAGAAGCAGAAGTTGAAGAAGAAGGAAACAAGTGCGGTGAATTGGTATGCTGGTGAGGAAGCAGGTTTTCTGAGTTTCAATTTGGGTTTTCTGGGTTAGAGAGAGATGGATTCGTTGAAGATGAGGATGAGTGAGAGAGAGAGAGAGAGATCGATGTTTGAGAGAGATTGTATTGAGAGGGATCTGAAAAGATGATGATGATCTGGGTATTTTTTTTTTTTTTTTTTTGTTTTATTCTTTTATTTGAAATGTCATTTTTTTTTTTTTAGGTTTTGGTGATACACCGATGAGATTACGAAATTACCCCTTTGATAGTTATGGTCAACGTTAATTTGGATGGAAAGTGTGACAGAAAGGGTATATTATACAATCTTTCCATTTTAGGGGGATTATAGGCCAATGTGGCCAAACCATGTCCTTGTCTTAACAATATGGCAAAAGTCAAGGGGGAAAATGATACTTTCCCCAAATTTTAATCCCTATTCAATTTTTGGAAAAATTTAGAATCGTTTGGTTTTCTACACCCCCTCAATTCATCTGACTTCAGAACAAAATACATAATAAGAAGGGATATTATTAACTCCCCCCCAACGTTTGCATCATTGTTGTTTTATCCCTTCGATTTTTAGAATTCATCATTTCACCCCTACCGTTAGTGAAAAGTTAAAAAAATGTTATCTGACACATTTAAAAAGCATAAAGACCGAATTACCCTTATTAATTAATTGGATGAAAGTGCAAGACAAAAATACCCTTTAAAATTTTTAAATGAAAAGTAGATGATGGGTAAATAGATATATTACAAAAAAATATAATATTCAAAACTAAACAAAATATTTTTTTCCATCAACTACCATCATCTCCTACACTACCATTTCTTGCAACTTGATATATATAACAACCATAACCATTTTCCCAGCAACCAAATATGACAACCACAACCATTTTCCCTAATTTCCCCAGCAACCAAACAACCACAAATGCAACAAAATATAATAATTAAGCCGTATTCAAGTGATAGCATCACCAAATTCAACAATACGGGGAAAAAAAAACACATTTTCCCAAAAATCTAGAAAAGCCATGGCCAATCTACAAACCATTCCAGCCTTATTTGCTGGCACCACACCACTGCCTCCAAAACCACCCCAACTAACACACAAAAATCCTCCCACCACCCGCAAAATCAAGCTAACACCCTGAAAATCAACCATCTCATACCCTAAATCAAAATGAGAGAGATGTTAGAGAGAGATAAGAGAGACGGGGAGAAGAACGATGGTGGAGGAGAAGAAATGGGAGATGTGAGAGAGGAGAGTATAGGGAAGACGTTCATCAAACCCTCCTGAACCATATGTGCATTCGCATATCCAGATATGCTTTAATCATTTAAATTTCTTTTTCATTCCTTTCAAAAAGAAAAAAAAGAAAAAAAAAAAACGAGTGGTGCTATTGGCACACCCCCTACTGATCTATTTATGCCCCACTTTTTAAATTATTTTGTATTATTTTGTTTCCTTTATTAAAATTACTAAAAGAGACATACAATTTAAGAAAAAAAATATTCTATAAAGTAAATCTAATAAAACCCCTTTTTTTTTTCTCAAGTCAAAAATCACCATCCAAAATTATTGTATTATAAATTTGTCATGATCTCACAACTACCTTCAATCTTCTTTCAGTATCAATAATAAAACTAAATCCAGGAACCTTATTACCCTCAAAATCCAACGCAGTCCCACGCATTAGCAGCAAAAATCGTACATAAAATAAAAATAATTCCTTTTCAAAGAAAAAAACAAAAGTTAATGATCAATCGACCTCAATTTCCAGTTGCATTTTCATTGGATTCGACCTTCTTCTGCTGATTGGATTCCTTGGATTCCTTCTCTTTCTCCAACTCCTTGACGACCTCATCTTGAGCAGCCTTCTTAGCACGCAAAATAGGCTCGTAGTAATCGGCGTGAGCATCCATACACTTCCTCAAAGTACCGGGAGCTTCAAGGCACTTGTCCACAACATCTTCCTTGTTCTTCTCAGCTTCTTCGACACAATTTTCCCAAGCTACAAAACTCTCCTTACAACTACCGCCCTTCATAAACAAACAAAACCCACATTCACCCTCTTCCTCTTCTTCTTCTCCTTCACCTTTGATTTCTTCTCCATTATCATCGTCTTTATATCGTCTTGGTCTTTATCTCTTCTTGGGTCATTTTGTCGATTTTGGTGTCAATTAAAGAATCTTGAGTTTGAAATCTAATAAAACCCCACATTCCTTAAAAATAAAAAATAAAAAACTTTGTTTTTTCATGAAACTTTGTTTTTTCATTACTCTTAAACCCTAATAAAAATACTTGTACTGGATCTTATTTAAACAATAAATCAAACACTTGGGCTATATATTAAACAAATGAGATATTGGTTATTATTTAATCTCATTACTCTTTTAGAATTTGAAAGTGAAATGATGATAACCAAAACAAATACTTGCTCTTTGTTTCTTATTTCTTTGTCTTGTGATTTCCTGGCCTTTTCTATAAAGTTTGATGTTAAAAAATACTAAAAAAGAAATAGGAAAAAAAAAATCGTTAATGGGAGGTGAGAGAAACACAAGACAGAGATAAATAGATATGAGATAGATAGAGATATTAAAGATAGGGTTTATTAAGTTAGAAAAATAAGTAAAATGGTAGTTTTGGAAATAAATAAAATAAATTAATAAAAACATTTAACTTTATTTAATTAAATCAAAATTTAAATAAATTTGACATAAATAGATTAGTAGGGGTGTGCCAATAGAACCACTCAAAAAAAAAATCTTTTTCATTTTTTAATATTTTTAATCATTTCACTAATTAATGATTTCGTTAATTGTTTTTTTTAATTCTTTTTATCATTTATTTATTCAATTACTAAATTGCCCTTAACAATGAATAGTCAGCTTACTTTTTTTTTGGTTGACTTTTTTAACGGTTGGATAATGTTAGTTGTCAAGGGGAAAATGACGAATTCTGAAAACCAAGGGTGTAAAACGACGATGATTCAAACGTCAGGGGCAAATTAATAATATTAGAATGGTCCACTGTGTCCCATCTTTAAGTAATACTGCATAACGTCATTCCACTTGATAGCTCCAAGAGGACCAAGACCCACCACAGAATCCCAAGCCACGCGCGACCACAGAGCGTGGTGTACAGTCCCTAGCTCTCACATTCTCTCCACGTTACATAATGGGCTGATTACTTTAATTTCCCGGCAAGATACACAGACTCAAAAGAAAAACCCTAATTATTATTTTTGTTCATTTCTCTGCGGAGTTTACACTGCCACCAACCATCACCACTAGCACTAGTACCAGTAGAGTGAAAGTGAAATCCATCAAATTCATTGAAAACCCAGAGAGCTTGTTGATTAAAAATGGCGGAGGAGAAGAAAGAAGAAGGAAGCGATGTGAGCGAATACTCGTCTGAGGATGAGGGAACAGAGGACTACAGGAGAGGAGGGTACCATGCGGTGCGTATTGGAGATGGTTTTAAGAATGATCGCTATGTCGTCCTCTCCAAGCTCGGCTGGGGCCATTTTTCCACTGTTTGGCTGGCTTCCGATACTCTTACTTCTGTACGTTTCTTCTTCACAATTTCTCTGTTTGGTTTATTAGAAAGCTGAGGAATTTATTGAGTAAAAGATAAATGCATTTGTTATTGATAATTAAAGGATATATTTGGAAATTTGTTGTCCTTCGTTTAATTTTTTATTATTTTATGGTTGTTGAGAAATTTTTGATGAAAGATTAAAAAGGAAGGGGAAAATGCTATTTTTTTCTAGTGGTTTGTGGAATTTGTTATTGGTTTCTCAAGGCAAGCACAAAATAGTTTATTTAGTAATTTGTTTGCTGTTCTTCATAATTAACTTTTAAGGTGATTTTTTTTTCTTGTGAATTTGAAAATTGAATCAGAATTCAGAACCTTCCTATTAATTTACCCCACTCTTTAACATTATTAGAAATTCATTGTTTGTAGCATTATGTAGCTTTGAAAGTCCAGAAGAGTGCTCAGCACTACACTGAGGCGGCCATGGATGAGATTAAGATCCTCAAGCAGGTTGCTGATGGAGATCCAGATGATAGCAAGTGTGTTGTCAAACTTTTGGATCATTTTAAGCATTCGGGTCCAAATGGACAGCATATGTGTATGGTTTTCGAGTACTTGGGTGATAACCTTTTGACCCTTATCAAGTATAGTGATTACCGAGGGATACCTTTACACATGGTCAAACAAATCTGTTTTCATATTTTAGTGGGTTTGGATTATTTGCATCGCCAGCTTTCAATTATTCACACTGATTTGAAGCCTGAGAACGTATTGCTTTTGTCAATGATTGATCCTTCGAAAGATCCCAGGAAATCAGGTGCTCCTCTCATCCTTCCTCCCAAAAAGGATAAGATTCAGGCGACTGAGTCCAGTGCTTCAAAAGATGTTAAGAGTTCTCTTGGGGATCTGACCAAGAATCAAAAAAAGAAGATCCGGAAGAAGGCAAAGAAGGTAGCTCAGAGTGGTGCAGGGAATGAAGTCTCTGAGGAAAATGAGGCAGATTCTAAAACATCTAGTCCTGATGTTTATGTTGATGTGAAAGCTAATGGGGACTCTGTTGGAGAACGACAGAATCGTTCTGCCATTAAACATGACTCAGCAAAGAGCAGTGGAATAAAGGACGGTAATGAAGCAAATCAAAGCCGTAGAAGGCCAAGCCGTTCTACAAGGAAAAAACTTCTGGAATCAGTTGACCTGAAATGCAAATTAGTTGATTTCGGAAATGCTTGTTGGACGTACAAACAGTTTACAAATGACATTCAGACAAGGCAGTATAGGTGCCCGGAGGTTCTTCTTGGAGCAAAATACTCAACTTCAGCAGATCTATGGTCCCTTGCTTGCATTTGCTTTGAACTGGTCACAGGCGATGTTCTTTTTGATCCACACAGTGGTGACAATTATGATAGGGATGAGGTGTGTGCATTTTTTCTCATTGTCTATACTACACTGTACCTGTTATTTTCCTCTATTTTTATGGCACCTACTTGCCTATTAAACAGTCCGACTTTTCTAGTGTGGGAATATTATGTATTTTACTATATTTTGTTGACTGGTTTGGACCTTAGTGATTGTTGGATGTGGTCTTAAAGCTGAAGTTTCATCTAGAAAATAGTTCAGCTCAGTTAAATCAGATGTGTTGATGGTCTGATGAACACATGCAAAATCGGGATTATTTGAGGGAATTTTTATTAAATCTTACTACTCTGTTCCTACCAATATTGTTTTCGTTTTGCATGTGTAAAACAAACTAGAGTACCTGTAAACAGTGTTGTTGGATATTAATCTTTCAAGTACTTGTGCAGAGAACTTTAAAATGCAAAGTATGATATGGCCATGTGGGAAATATTTCCAGGAAAAATGAAGCTTAATTATGGTTGCGTCTGTCAAGTAAAAATCTCTTGTTGACCTTTATGCTGTTGCTTATGTTTCTTCTCCAATTTTGTATGTTAGATTTTACTTTGGGATTGGGTTTCTTAGTCCTTGAGCATTTTGTCTATTTATTTTGCTTCAAAATCTTGAATTTACAAATGAACATTTCTGTTCAAGTATGTATCTTTTCATCCTAATATGTATAAGACGTCCTAGTATGTATCTTTTCATCCTTGCATGTGCTTTTTAAGTGTTAGATTGAAATTCCCATCTCACTTCTGATAATATTGTATCTTGTCTTTGATTCTGATTATATTACATCTTGTCATTGGTGCATGATTGGTAGAAAACTAGATTTGTCATCGGTTTTGGCTGGCTGTTCATTTTCTTCTTCCTTGGTCTCTTTTAACTTTCCAGCATTCACTTGCAGGATCACTTGGCATTGATGATGGAGCTTCTAGGGGTGATGCCACGCAAGGTAAGACTTAGATTGTGCCTATCAGCCGTAACGGTTTATCATTGCTATTACTCAGCGAAACGACATTTGTTTGCTTCAGTGCTTTCAAAAAACTGACCTCATACAATTAGGCTTCATATATTATTTCGTCATTCAAGTGTCTAAACAAATACTTTTCTCAGATTGCATTAGGCGGTCGATATTCCCGTGATTTCTTCAATAGACATGGGGATTTGAGGCACATCCGTCGTTTGCGTTTTTGGCCTATTAAAAAGGTGCTTCTAGAGAAGTACGACTTCAGTGAGCAAGATGCAAATGACATGGCTGACTTCCTTGTTCCAATGCTTGATTTTGTCCCTGAAAAGAGACCAACAGCAGCTCAATGTCTTAGTCATCCATGGATCAGTGCAGGTCCTCGGCTGCTTGAGCCTTCTATGGCTGCTATTCAGCCGCAGGCTACAGAAGGGAGTATAATTGAAAAGAAGAGGGAGAATGATGAGAGGGAGGCCATGGAGGCAGGAATGGGGAATATAGCCATTGACAGAGTTTCGAAACCACCTAATGAACAAGAAGCTGTGCTCAACTCTCCAAAGAAAAAATGAGTAACCTGTCAAGGTAGTCTTCCGTAACATCTTTTTCAGTGCTTTTCTTCTTTACTCGTATAATCTTGCCAAAATGTGGCTTACATTTTTTTCGAGGAATGTTGGATTTTCACATTGAATTGAGATCCATATGATGCCATGGGAGATGTGAACACAGAGCATTTGGTTTATGGAGTAGTAGGCGAGTGATTAATCAGTTGTCAGCTGCGGTTCTAAACGACGACTGAAGTTTGCTCAATGTACTTTTTCATTTCTTAAGCACAACCTCCAGCTATGTTCCACACTACTTCCACAGATGTAGTTTAGTGTATCTTTGTACAATTTACATATTTTTTCCCTGGAGGGTTCGTGTACCGAACTTCTAGAGTAGGACTGAATTTGAAATACAATTTTACATTTGATTGGATTCGTGATTCTTGATTCATTATTCTAAACTCACAAGCGATCGGCCCACTGGCCGATTATAGCCTTGACTGTGCTTCAAACCAGGTTGGCCGGCAGGGACCCAGCATACCTCCTGGAAGGTTGTTCTGGTATTTTGCAGCTGGATGACTACTACACTCGTTAATTCCCAAACTTGATGGTCATATCTCATAAAGGCTGCTCCGACAGATATGTTAATCATAATGCAGATGTTTTGCTGCTGCTTCTGATATGCAACTAAATTGCTTATACTACAGTCTTGAGTGTGAAAACATTGAGTCATTAAATTTGTAAAGTTAAACGCAAAGTCCACGGAGCTTCAATGTAACTAGGTTCCATGCAATCACTTTCCATGGCGTTGAACGCTGATATTTAGTATCAAGCCCAGCAAACCGTAAGGCATAAGCTGGTTCATGAGTAAATGTTTCAAAATTCCGATGGCAAGATCTCCTTGGAAAGCGATTGCATCTCTACCTATTCCCAGCCAAATTAACTTCTCCGAAGTGGTGCATAATTGTTGTAAGGGAAGAAATCAAAACTTGAGGTTGTGCAACACATCAACATAACATGGGGGGCTGAGGGTTTTATTTCTAACAAATGCTAAGAAAGATTAAAGAAGAAATGGTCAAGGGTTGAAGGATTGAAGCATCTCAGCGGAAGGGATTTTCATCGGTGAAAGAATGAGCACACACCGGAAGATATGAGTAAGCAAAAGATGAAGGAAGAAATCCTACCAATTTTGCCAATTAACACTTTTTACGTTATATTGCATAGAGCAAAAAACACGAAAATAGAATCTTTGTAATGCAATTTCATCCTCCATTGAGATATTTATTTCAGGAAATCTTAAGTCCTACCCCAGAAATGTATGGACATTTCTGCCTATAACAGAATTCAGCATTCAGCTTGGTGAGACCAGAGATGGGATTTCCCTCTGCTACTTACACATTCGGTGGTGCTGAGATTTGACGAAATTGATGAAATATTTCCTCATTGATTCCCCCATAGCTGCCGCTGCCGCAATCTTGTCAGTGCAATTGAAATTTATACCAACATTACATACAACAATCAAATTCTGTGATGGATCCTTGTACGTGTCACCAATTGGTTGGAAGCCAAGAGTTCTTCACTATTGACATTATCTGGAAAATAAAAGAAAGAGTATCAGCTTTCGAGAATTATTGCAAAAGATTTGCAATCTCATGTATTTAAATTTGCAAAAAGAATCTCATTCCCATGAAAATTCTTTAGATCCAAGCAGATGATATTACCATTAATACAGATGGATGCTCAAAATATTTTTACTGGAAATTATTGTCTGAAGGAAATAAACCTTACCTAAACTCAATTTCCTCCTTTAATTACAGTATTTTCCTAGCTTTGAGATACCAATACATGATAAAAAACGCCACAACCGCACCAACAATTATCCCTGCCGTCGTTAGCCAAAATGCAAACTGCATCAAGCCAAATGAAAGGTAAATTGACATGGCCAAACAATAATCACCAGGACTAGAATGAGAACCCAGCACTACACAGAAATGACAATTGAATAACATACCACATGTTCTTCGAGGTAGGACCTCAAATTCATGCCAAATATACCTGCAACCAGGAATTAAGTTTTGATATGGGTTTAAGAATAACAATTCCAAAATATTATGAGTATCTTCTTGGAGATGAAGACCATACCAGAAATTAGAGCACCGACTGTCACACAGAAAGCCCCAACCTGGAGAAGTAATTCCACTTTGCTTACCTCGAGCCTCCTCGAGCTGAGAAATTAAAGCAATTAAACCCCAATCGACTAGTAAGAGGATAATTAGTATCTACAAGAAAATTGAATTCTAGAAATGATAAGCTCAAATCATATCATAGCAATGATTAACAGCCAAAAGGTTTTTGTATATTACTGTTATCTTCTTCCCCTTTCTTCTTTTTTCTTTTAATAAGTACTGAATTTCTCGTCTCCTATAGACTAAAATGAAACGGCTGGGCATAATATTGTAGACCCTACTCTGCGAGACCTTTTCTAGCCAACTATAATTACAGAATTATTTGGGTTTGATACTATCCTATCTGTTTTAAAATTATACCTGATATGATTAAAGAAAAGTTGAATTGGTCTTGTGATGTGGTAAAACTATCACCTTTCTTGCCCCAAAATTTACACACATGAAAATGAGGGGAAAATGTAAGAAGACATCTTGTTGTCCCATTACTGTGGGAAAGAAGTGAATCACATTGCATAAAACAATGTCCAAGCCATGGATGCTATGGGTCAAGAAGATTATGATATATGTATAGGATTACAGCTCAAAAATGATGCATACCCATATATATATCTGAAAATTAGATACTGTTAAAACATAAGGATTTGAGCAGTTTTTAACTTTTTCCTATCCAATAATTTTTCTATTTTGATCAGGACTCAACTCCACATGTTGTAATTTAAGAGTTCATTTTAATGCACTGATTATTACTTTAGAACAACTGCAACAATCTGAAGTTTCCTGCCCAACCTCATTGTGTACTCTTTCTTATCTCTGTAGGTCCAAAACATGTCATTATATTAGGTCTGAGGTACCAGAAACAGGCGAGAAAAAAATCTGAATTTGATCCATTCCAATAATATGCCAAGATACTGTAAGCACTATTATCAGTCTGGGGACATTAGTGAAAAAGAAAGATCAATGTTGCTCCAGCACCAGACTGTATGACCTTTTTGAGGAGAGAGTTTCCTTTGTCAAAACCCTTTGTATGGATGCTTTTTACAAGATATCATCTTCAGATGTAAAATGCAAAGCTAACCAATAATCTATGCTATGCCCTGGGCTAGAAAAGGGGTGAACTATTGCTTGCATTTCACAAACGTCAAGGCGAAAAATTCCAAATTTATTATTATTTTATCATTTGACTATTTGAGACAACATTCAGAAAAGAAAATATAAAACTAGAAAGTAAACAAATCAAGAAACTCAAAACATAATCCAGACCTTAAATTGACAGCAATAGAGTCTTCCATTTCTTTTGCAGAATCAAGAAGCCTCTCTGACTGCCCATGACAAGATTCACATCTGAAAATGAAATAAGGCTTTGTGTCAGATTCAGTGATAGACAACATGACATTTCTAACAAATAATACTGCTTCACTGTTGTCACATCATAATGACAGGTAAGTACAAAATGCAGCAAGCTTTACCTATTCTTTTAAGTTGAACAAAGTTTAATGTATAAATTACTTTGTTGAAATGTGAATCTTTTCACTAATAAAAATCCATGACCTCACCTTATAGGTAATTTATGAACCTCTTAGAATAAGACGCAGCCAATGCCCAATTTTGCTATTGAAGCTTTTTCATGTTACATAGACCTATCTCACATGAGATAATTAAATCACTGATGCCCTAATACCTAATCCACATGTTTGGTTTCTTAAGAGGAATCGGAATTCCAAATCATTCGTCTCTGGTGGTAAGGTTTGAAATGAAGTGATAAACACAAATAACCACGCTTTATATGCCTCACAATGGATGCTTATTCTACCTTTCTTTCATTGGATAAAATAAATCAACTTAATGACTAAATGTCATAAGAAATGGCACCAAAATATAGGAAGATTCAGAAATCTTCCAATATTAAAGTCTTGGAAACTGTTTCAATTTTATGCCTATGTTGAAAGAAAATCTCTCAAGGCATTGCATCTAAGATGAGCTAAGTGTGAAGATGTCGGACAGTTTGGTCTTATATGATTCAATACTTATCCGATATAAGATGATATTGAATCCCATGTTGAAAATATAACAAGGGGGTGTGTGTGTGTGTGAATGGATGCCACAACTCAATTAGGAGAAATTAAACTGCTTTTAAGGACCACCCATAACTTCTCAAGCCTAGCATTTAATCAATGCATCATGTTACAATCAAAACTTCGAACTATTGTTTCTGACTTGAGAATGCCAAATATTATTCAGTACATAAATGGAATCATCATCCTTCAGTAACATAAAACACATTGTATTAATTTTCTGTTTTTAACTTATAACATATATTGAGTATTGAACTTGTAATTTTCTTTTCATGCTTTTTGTTCATTTTGTGATGTCGACACAGCAACTTCTGTTAATGCATATCAAACATTGGTAAGATATATATCTACTAAAACTCTATTATGCCCACTACCAAATAACAAAACATAGCCCGGTACTCTTTTCCATGTCCTCTCTCTTTTAAGGACGACATAGAGTTTGGAATGAGATATTTCATAATGTACAAGTCACAAAAGGTAGTAGAGCACTAGAGCTATACAAATTCCAAGTTGTGTATGTTAGAACTTAAATACTATTGTTGTACCTTTACCCATCAAATCATACTCTCTCTCTCTATGTTAGAACTTAAATACTATTGTTGTACCTTTACCCATCAAATCATACTCTCTCTCTCTCTCTCTCTCCGTGTGTAAATTACTTATAGCAAACAAAAAAAAAGAAAAAGGATTTGGATCCCCTCCTCACCTTCAATCCATGGTGTGGATTAATTCTATCAATTTTTATATCTTTACTCTGCCAAAAGATAGAATTAATCCAAGCCATTGGTTTGTGTGTTAGACACGTGGCAATAGATTATAGGTGAGGAGAGGATCCAGATCCAAAAAAAAAAAAACCCTATACATGGATCCTCATGATAAATCTACCGATTAAATCCAGCCTAGCATGTGAAGCATGTGTTAAAACTTTATAGGGGATTTACGATCAGCTTCAGCTTTCCGGTGTAAAGGTTACTCAACAATGTACAGATGCGTGCATGGACTTAAAATGGGAGCAAGTTACAACCTTTGAAGATAATTTTCCAAAAGCATCTCAATTTCTTCCTCCTCTTCTGAAAATGATAAAGTGAATGCCATTAGCATATTATATTAATTAATCCCATATGCATTCAAAATATTCCCTGTGTAAATGACATATCTTGATCAAAGAAACTTTGTGGAGCATACCCTCAGCAATCTGCTTTTCTACCGACAAAGAGCATTCCATAGTATCACTCCCTTTTCTAAGTGTGCAGTTTCTTCCCATAATACAAATACGGCGTATTTCATGTGGGTCCTCCAAAAGATCAAGGATCATTTGCCTAAGAGCCGCTGCTCTTGAACTCAGTTCAACCTAAAATGAAAATGATACTTGAAGACAGGATTTCTTAATGCAAATTAAGTTATTTCTACAGTTATATTTTGTAAACTTTTTGAGAGTATATAAATATATTATTAAACTATACCAAGGCTTGCTTGCTAATACGAAGTTGCTCCAATACATCGGCAGTTAATCGGTTGGGCAAAACCTCAAGTAGACCTTGAACCTGAGGCAAACGGCATAGCATTAGATATTATGAATGGAAATGAGGAAGATTGTAATATCAAAAAATAGCACGCACCGTAAAACAATAAAAATATGTAACTGACTCAGCTTATAGAATAAAAAAGCTTTGATCCAGTAAGGAGAAATTAGTTTGTGCATGACAAAATATTGCAAAAGGAAATGGCAAGAAAATATACAAATCATGTTGATGGAATTTCAATTTGAGTGAAACAGACAGAAGCGTAAGGGTGTATAGATCTTCTGCATGATGCAATCACTTTTTTCCAGGCAGTTCTTAAAGAACTCGGAAATTATAATCTCCTATCCATTATATTGGAGATTTAGAATTTCTAATTTAGGGATTTTCAATGAATTTGATTCACAAGAACCATGATGTTCAAACTATAGAGTATATAAGAAAAGGAATAATTAGGTTGACGATTTTCATTTTAGCTCATTCTAATTTTGTAGTTCAACCTTGATTTATTTTCTTTCTCTTTGTTGAGTTTCCAGATCTATAACAGCTCTGAATAAATACATGTAATGTAGTTGTGAACCAAATTTAATAACTGAAGCATGCTTCAAACTTATTCCATACAAAACAAACTCCAATCACATATTAGCCTTACTACCACTCGAAGAGCACACAGACAGACACATTGATATTTAAGTGCAGAAATTAAAATAAAGTATTATTGCACCTACAAGATCAACCATGATTAAAAATCTTTTCCTTCCGAATAACAAAAATCAAGACATAATTGGATCCACATACATATTACCTTTAATTGGAGCATTTATAATCCTTGAGCAATTATAGAAAGAACTGTGCACTGAAATTTACTTTCTAAACCTATAAATAATGTTTTATGATACTATTTGAGGCAGATATATTGGTAGGAACAAGAGACAAAATGATGCCCAAGAGATTGGTAGTGAGGAGCTTCAGCACAAAACTGACTAAATTCCATAGCAAATCATCGCTAAACCAAGAAAAGAACGGCACAAACTGAAAAAAAAAAAAACGAAAAATACTCACTATGTTCCATACTCACACGAGGTTCTATGTCCATTAATATCTGCTCCAAGCGCTGCACTCGTGAAAGCAATGCTGCTTCAACAACCTGAATTATCACACCCAGAAATCTTAGAAAAAATTTAGTTTAACAGAAGTGCATAGGATGAGCTAGTAATGTAATACAATTGCAAGTATGATATTTAGGCTGTTTCACAAATGAAGATGGATATAGGAAGTATGTCAATGATCATGATTATTTTGGCCCAGGTACAAGACCACAAACAAAAGCCAGTGGTCGCCTTAAATTCATTATGCTAGGTGATAGCCGAAATGTTAAAAAGGGAATCTAAAATTGGGAGGGTGTAACGTAGGAGCTGATCAGTGGCAATGGAATATGGAAAGACTATCTTTGCAAAACAACATTTTTTTTGTTTGTCTATCTCTTTCTCTATCAAAAGTAGAAGATTACAGGAGAATCTTCCTAGGCACTGATATAAGAATAAATATTTCAGCTAACTTCAGAGAAAACCAAGTTTTTTCATGGAAGAACTATAGCGTAGTGTAGGATCAGACACATCCAGCCAAATTCATGATTCATTCTGTAAAAGCAGAGAGTAAGAGCACCATAATTACCTCAATCTCAAATGGCATGCATGGCCCTCCACTATTGCTTCTGGGATTTAATCGAGGCAACAATGTGTCTATAAAGGCTTTCCCTCCTTTACTAGAAATGAACAATCATGCAACAAGTTCACTGATGTAAGCACACTCTAAAGTTATAAATTAATCATATCAAACAATGAGATGACTTGCAACACTCAAGAAATATAAAGATTACCGGTTATAGTCAAATATAAGGGCATGCTCTCGCATTGCTATCGCTCGTAAGGAACCCAAATTTAGCAGGATGGCATGCTCACGGACCTAATGAACCACATAGTAATTTTTTAAATATACCACAAACTGAAGCCAATTGAACAATATGCTATTTTTGATATAATAGTATTTTACCAGACCACCCATGATAATAAAATATCAAAAGTAAGTTTCAAACAGAAAGGTGTATAAATCAAAGTACTAGAAGCCTAATCTTTTCATCCAAAGTCCAAGCTATATGCTGCAAAACATGTGTTAATGGAACCCACTAGACATTTACATAGCCCATCTTCAGATAGATTACATATTCATCTCCAATAGATACATAGATCTGGAAATTCCTATGGTCATTTTCTAGGCAAAGCAGACAGTGATTATAGGAGAACAACTAAAGGCCATTCTTAACCCACAAGCATTGTTGTCTTGTGCAGCATCTCTGGTTAGTTAATGTCCCCGTTACTTTCAGCTCCTGACTTCCGTTGGGATGAATTACTTTTCATTTATAACTTTTTTATTTTCTTAATATATGTGTCCTTATTCTCAAACAAATAAAGAAATAAAGAAAGAATGAAAAAAAGTACATGGAAGGCAATCAAGAAATATCCTGTTCAATCTTTATTATCCATGCGGCAGACACAGGATAATCGCTATTAATCAAGATAACAATGTTTATGTTTTGTTATTGGTGCAACCGTCTTGTGCTTCATGTATTTCTGTTCCTACACTTTCTGGAAACATATAGCCAAAATTATAATCCTATGCATGCATGTTGGCCTATGTTTTTGGTTATTATGAACCTAAAGAGAAAATGACAGTCATCTTTCTAACCTCCTAACATTTTGCACGCTAACAACAATTAGAAAGAAAAATTGGTTGCAGCACTTGAAAGGCATCACAAAGTATAAGTACTCTCATCAAAAGGATCACCACATCCATATCCAAGTATTTAAAGGGAGGGAAAAACTTAACAGAAAACTACCACAAAGTAAAAGAGCACAAGTTGGCATAATACCAGCAAAGATGGCATAGAGTTTGTCATGAACAAAGATGGATCAATACTACGAATATCTCTTGGACGAAGACCTGATGATGAAAAAAATCATGAGTGAAGTGCACAGAAACGATAAATAATTTGCACCCAAACCCAACACATTACTTTTACAGGTTAATTATATAATTTTCAAACCATGTACTTCATGATGATACCTTGAACAAACCCAAGCATAAAGAAAATCAATATATTTTTTTTCTGGGAATAAATTGCTCACCACTTGACTTCAACAACTGACGTCTGTTTATCTTCCGAGTAGATACCATTCCATTTGACTTCACTTCAACCACCTTTAAAACAAAGGGGAAAGAATGTATGGAGAAAAAAATAAAGCAATGAATGTTTGAATAAAAGACCATCGCAATTTAAAATAATAAAAAGTCCTTCAATATACAGCTCCAAAACCATGAGTATAACTAACATATGGGCAGAGCCACATTCAGGCCTGGGGTGGCCATGCATCCACCCTCCTCTTCCTTAATCACTTTTTTTTTTTTTTTCTTTACTATTTTTCCTTTCAACAATTTACAAAAACTCAACAATTACCTTATTAATCTTTCTCTCTACCATTACTTTTTCTCTTGGTCTATAACTTAATCAATTTATAGATAAATAACATGTGAACGAATATAAGACATTTCTATAATCCAAAGATGAGAAACTCATCTAGAGTTTATCGGTTGTTCAAAGAAAAAAAAAAAAAAACTCAAAATGATACTGCATCATTGCCAATTGTTGATATTATTACTCCAATTTTTTTATACTTCACACAGTTAAAGTAACAAAAAGTTTCAACCAAAATCTTTTCACCTGCAAGGATCATGTTCGGCAAACTGACTCCAAATCTCATTTTTATTTATTGCCTCTATAATAGTAACATTAAAACAAATAGGTGTAGTGAAGTTATGTCCAGTGTATCCAGAATTTTTGTTTTTTAGCAACTTCAACTGATTCATTGTCTAATCAAACATTAAAAGTTCGCTGCCTGAGCGGAAAATTCCGCAGCTGAAACTTACTAATGATATCAGATACATGCAAATCAAATGCTAATCGCTCCAATTGTAAAATCAATCAACAAGACAACAATCGTATCATAATTTCTCTCACACCTTATCAACAACGATAGTATTAGAGTCCTTAATTTGTTTTTTAAAAAACAATTCTAGAGAACAAACCTCATAAACCGGCTCTCGAATTCCGAGAGACGAAGAATCACTGGATGAGGTAACAATCCTCTGCGGACTAGTAATATTCTGGATCTGCGCCTTGGCGTCCTCTCTCACTCCATCAACGTCATCATCGTCACCAGTAGCAACCGTCTCCGGCTCGCTCGACCAGTTCTCCTCCGTCGATTTCGTCAAGCATTTCACTCTCGACGAAACTTTAACAGCTATCGGAAACAGAGGAAGACTTCGTGTTTTGAGCAAAGAAATCTGCGATGGAGAGCCGAAGAGGAGGTAGTGAGCTGAAGTGGAAGAAGACTGAACAGAGAATTGGAGAACATTGGGGTGTGGAACTAAGGCCATGTTTGGTGGTGGTGAGAGCTTCGTTCATGGAGAACAAGTAACTGCTTTTTGTTTAAGCGATAAAAATATATGTTCTTTTTCGCTTTTGGATTATTTTTTTTTTTAAATTTTTTTACACGGTTAATATTTAAAGTAGTTGTGTTGTGGCTTAAATTTGGTCCATGTGATTCACCGATGTCATGTGGCGCTTTCCTGTAATTTTTCTACAATGCTTTGTGGTTTAGCATAGTTGCACATATACCCCTAATTTGTAGCATAAGTTTAGCTAGATTCGTGAATATCAATTTTATACACTCGTACCCCTTGGAGTCAATGAACTAAATATTAAAAAGTACACCAAAATATCCCTGATATTTCCATATTTTAGAGGGACTGATATCGAAATAGGTAAATACCTAATATTCTATATAATATCCAGACATGTTCGAAACATCCATAAAATATTATGATATTTCCGAAATATTATGATTTCACCTTAAAAATTCATGGATATTTTGCAAATTATTAAAAAAAATAAAAAATAAAAAATCTTAAACACTTAAATTATTGTTCAAATAATATAGATTACAAATTATTTTAGAAGAAGCATTACCAAATTTATAAAAATTCCTAAGAGAATAGTCAATAGTATAATTATTGAAGTAGAATTGGACAAAGAGCTAAAGAGTGAATGTGTAAAACATGTCCGACTACCTTGGGCTAAAGTTGAAAACAATCTGAAAGAAAAAAAAAACCCGATAATGCATATGTAGCCAAATAAGAGAATCTAAATTATTTATTCTCTATGCAGACAATCTCAATGAATACATCGAAGAAAATCTCAATCTTAATGGAGAGAATTTCAATTATTTGTTCTTAGTTTTTCACTTCCTCTATTAATTCATTTTCCCTCTTTTCTCTTTTCAGTTTTCATCATAAAGTACACATTTTAAATCTACAATCAACATTTTCTCTCCATATCTTCATTAAATAATCAGATATGTAAATGTGCACTTTGACTTTAAAAAAAAAATTATGAAAATTTTGGATGGTTAACAACGAGAGAAATTGAGAAAGGGTTAAAAAATTAAATAACACTTTTTGGAGTTGGCTTTTCAAAACTGTCTCCACTTTAAAAACTTATGTTTAAAAGGCACCTATTATGATGAATGGACAAAAGTGCCCCCAAAAGTACTTCTACGTCAGCTATTTTGAAAACTTATGTTTCATTTTTAGTTTTTTACTTTTCATTTAATAGAAATAGTAGAGAGAGAAGTTACGCAATTTGATTGTGTTTTGTAACTTCAACAATTTGATTTTGAATACCGATTTGATTGTGTTTTGTTGGGTTATACATTCGTTTGATATTTTTGTATTGTTAGATCTTGTTTCTAAGGGTTTTAGTTACGGACTTGGTTTATGGTTTCTTGGGTTAGATTAGGGAAGACGATGAACAGTAAATAGGTTAGTGAAAGTCTCGGAGCATGTTCTAAAGTCTTGACAGAAGTCTCGGAGAGTGTTACAAAAGTCTCGGGTAGAAGTCTCGGAAGATTTCTGAAAAGTCTTAGAAAGCATACAAAAGTCTCGGAAAGCATTCAAAAATCTCGGATAAAAGTCTCGGATAGAAGTCTCGGAAGGTTTTTGAAAAGTCTCGAAAAGCATACAAAAGTCTCGGAAGGTTTATGAAAAGTCTTAGAAACTAACCTAAGTCTCGGAAACTAAGTTATTGTTTATTGTCTTCCCTACTCAAAAATCCCAACACTTAACAACTTTAACAATGGAAGATTCAAAACCAAAAAAAATCTTAGGGGAGATGCCAACCATCTCTCATAGAGTCATTTCTACGAACACATTGTATCCGTCATACACCTTTAAAATGTTGTGCACTTCTCTTGATGTTGTTTCGTTGTTATACTCAATTGAAATAGTTTTGAAGTAATTTAACGAACTTATAGGTTTCCAAAAGAATAATGCTAGATGTCCCTATCTTTGCATAGTCCAAAACCAAACAACAAAAATAAACACAAGTCAATAGTTTGTAGTATATGTAACATACAATCACATGGTAAAATGCATGACCATAACACAATAGTTTTTTTGTAACGTATGATAACCAATTTTTTAATGATCGGTGGTAAATGATATGGCATATTAATGTAAAAAATTCTTTGGTAATTATGTTAAACCAAAACAGAAAAAAAAAAAACTTCAGCGAGGCTCGATAGTCTTTAATCTATTGGGATGAATATTGTCCCATTGTAGTTCAGAAAAAAAATCTTTGCATAGTCCATAACCGCACAACAAACACAAAAACAAATCAATAGTTTGTAGCATATGTAACAAATAATCACACCGTAAAATGTCTGACCATAACACAATAGTTTTTTGTAACGTTTGATAACCAAATTAAAAAATGAGTCATTTGTTATCAGTCACGCATTACAATAAAATTCATGAAATTAGAAATAAGAAATAAGAAACACTGTTCATATTAATTGGTAAGTTTAAAAACAGTCACACTTTAGAAAACGATCAATAATACAAATCAGATGCTATTGTTCAAAGTAGATTGAGTTTGCAATGGATTAAGCTTTTCTCATTCTCCATTTGGCTGAACCATCATCATATAATCTTGGAAAAGCTTGAAGCCAACCCTATGACTTGCGCTATAATGGTCTTGCATATATCGAATATGTAATTCTGAAGTCTGGAAAATCTTTCAAGAGGTGTCCATGGACATTCTTTCATTCAGGACCTTGTATTTTTCCTCCAGTACTCCAACATGGCAATTAATTCGAATGGGTTCAGTGGAAACATCTTCGACAACTGTATAAATAACAATGAAACAATATTTTGGTATAACAACGAAGCAACCAAAGAATATTGACATCTCAAAGATGGTGGACTATTTCAATTGAGCATAACAACGACACAACATCAAGAGAAGTGTACAATATTTTAAAGATGTATGACGGATACAAGGTGTTCGTAGTAAGGAAAGATGGTTGGCATCTCCCCTGACATTTGGTATTTATTTATACAGTCTTTATATTGTCCATGGTATTTATTTATTTTAGAATCAGTTGGGTTAATATAATTCATGAACATTAGGGGTTTAAACTTCCAAAAATAAGATAAACATAAAGATTTATTACTTGTGAAATGAGTTTAGTAATTGAAAGATCACAATAAATGTTTTCTAGACATCCATTAACAGCCTCCCCATTCCCATTAAGATAAACATAAAGATTTATTACTTGTGATACGAGTTTAGTGATTGAAACGTTATAACTTTTTTCTAGAGTCTTCCCATTCTCATTAATAAGAAATAACACGGTTTCCCATATTTAAATAATTATTTGTTATCAGTGAACCGGTTGAACTCTAAACAAGTCTAATCAATTATGTGTACTTACTTGTCATCACATTTTTATTTGTGTAATAAATATTGTGAATTTATTATCTCTATAAACGAGTGGGATCTAGAACTTTCTTTTTCTGGTTTACTTTCTTCATCTTTGTCTTTAAAAAAAAAAAAAAAAAAAAAAAAAAAACTTTCTTCATCTTGTTAAACACTATGGCTGTCATCGATCTCTTCAGAAAAATCAAGAAATAAATTAACTTCTTTTGAAGAAACATTATGCTCAATTAGTGAACAAACAACAAACCCATCAAGTTTTGCTTCTTCATAGACAACATACCTTTCGGCTTCCTCCTATGAGAAAACAACTGCTCAGTCTCCTTTAATTGAGGATGGAGTGTTCGATCTACTCATTCAACTGAGTACCTGTGTGAAATTATTGGAGGCCATTAACTCTTACCTTCGTACAAGTGTTTCTCGTGACACCTCTTGTAAGAAGTTTCGAACCAGTGACTTTCACATTCGAGACATGTTACTCTTTGACGATGGTCGTCTTGATGGATTCAATCTCTTCAGAAACTACATGAAGACTATTCAACCACATGGGAATTATGATGAGATTGAATGAACATAAGCAAGAGATGCCCTTGACTAGTGACTGATGTTTTCTTGATTTATATCTTTCAATGTTTTTCCTTATTTTTGTTATAATCACAACTTTTGTTATCATTATTTCTGGAATCAGAGACAGATATATGTGAATGGTATGCTTTCTATGTGTTATTATTTTATAAAAGTGGACCTGTTATTTCTTGTTTAAAACAAGAATTACAATTAGTAATCAATTATTTTTGTGTCATTAGTATATTTAGCTGTGACTCTGTTTATCATATACTTATTGTTGTATGAAATTAGTTGCATATCTATTAATAAAACCGCCTTGCGAATAAAAAATTATCAACAATAAAATGTATAACAATCATTTGAAGCGATGAGCCAATGATTATCCTTTTTCTAGAGATTTAATCATATTAAAAGTAAAGCCTGAATACAATTTCAAAACGATGTTACTTTCATTAATATCATGCATGTATTACATATTCTGTTACTGTCAATAACATTCGTACAATTAGAAACAACACAACTGATGAAACACTAAAGAAAATTAAATTATACAGTGTCATCATTCTTAAGCCAATTTGAATGGACTCCAAATTGAGCTTTATTATATGTAAATATGTTTCCAGCTTTTGCATCTTTACATTTAACACTTCGATTTCTTCCACATCTCTACTGATTTCTTCAGTCATTTGCCAAGTTTGAAAAACTGTTGGAACTGGTTTCCACTAGGTAAAAAACTTGCATCGTTTACTTTCACAAGTATAAAACAACTTACATGGATTATTTTCCGTTTCAGAGATTTTCAATGCAGCCATTTTCCCACATTCACAGTATTTGTTTCTGAATGTAATCATTCCACCATTGGTGTTTCTTGATATGCTTGAACTTCCTTCTATAGTGGGATGATATATTTGTAGAAGAAAGAAATTTATAAATGTATGTCATAAAAGATATGAACGATTGTTTGTAGATGTGTGTCTGTAAAGCAAAACGAAAGAAAGATCTAAATCTGTGCATCTGTGTTGGAGAGAGGTATTTTTATAAAGTAAAATATTTCCGTTGGGTTTCCAACAGTTTCATTTAGGGACACAAAAGTAATTTCATTTGTTTTTGTTTAACCTATCACTAATTGCCCAATGCATGATCATCTACATGATAAACGTGTATTGGTAATTACTGCTCTATTATGCGCGTAATTGATCAATTAGTTATCCATTCGTTGCCAAATTCTCACTTCCTTCGTCAATAATAAAAGTAAACATTAAATCGATTTACATTGAATCAAGTCATGGGTGTAAATTGGTTTTTTCTATAAATATGGGTTGCCAATTCACTATGTTAACGACTCCACCTAAATTAATTTTTATTATTTGAAATTTCTCTCTAATCTACAGAATGGTCTGCCAATACTCATTACCTACCTCTGCTGAAAAAACCAAAAACTACTATTCTTTCAATGAAGAAACAAAAAAGCCATCACCATCCACTACCGAGAAAACAACAACTTTGTCTCTTCTAGTTGCCGAAGATGTTTCCGCTGAACTCATTCAAATTAATTGCCGTGTTGGAGTACTGAAGGAAAAATACAAAGTCTTGAATGAAAGGATGTCCATGGACACCTCTTGGAAGATTTTCCAGATTTCAAAATTACATATTCAAGATATGCAACATCATTATAGACGCAGGTCATAGGGCTGGCTTCAAGCTCTTCTAAGATTATATGATGATGGTTCTGTAGGGAAAAATACGGTCAACGCAGCGGAAGCAAGACTAAAATCAGTTTTAGTATAGTTTAAAATTTTTCCATAATTTGAACCTTAACCCTCTAATTAATTAACATATAATATTAAAGATATCATACCTTTGTTGCGTGATCCGATTGACATTGCGTCGATGGTAATCCGCAAGATCTTCCAATCCAATCACGAACGTGAATCACCTAGGAGCGTGGTCTCCCTTCTCTTTGAATTGTGTACCTGAGGATGGATTAACAAAACTTTTTCTTTTTCGTTAGTCACAACAAGTTCCAAGAGACAACAAAGAATGTTCCGGTCACTTTTGAATTCACAATCTTTAGATCGAAACTCGCGTGAACCTTATTCGAAATTGTGCACAAAACCTTTTGATGTAAAAGTAACTAGTGCACTATCGAAATAAAAACAAACTTCTCTCTATTCCTCTTGGCCGAAAATCACACTAGTCTAAGAGTTTGATTCTATTTTTCTCTAGCAAAAGAAAAAACTCTCAAGTCCAAGACCTTAGGGTTCTTTTATCAATATAATATATATATATATGTAGCGGCCGCAAGTCACTTGCCCAATATATTATATATTATCGCACCCAAAAAAACTTTAATTATATAATCTATATATAAGCACGAATTCTGCATGCAATTCTATAATCTATATAAGTCAATATATATATATATATATATATATATATGTAATACTGCATGCAATTATATAATATAAGTCAATATATATGTAGACCGAATTCACTTGCTCATATTATATATGTAGACCGAATTCACCTGCTATATAAATATAATATATATCTTAATATATATCTCGGCCATGTGCCATATATATTTCATATATTTCTATATACTGTGACCGAAATCCTTTACCATGTAAGATTTGTCTTTTGACTTAAATCCTAACCCTAGGTAGACTTCCTTAGAATTCCAAACCCTAATCCAACTCTTTAGTGTATTTGTGACTATATAAAAGACTTCCTTATTTGACTAGATAAATAAATCCCTTATTTATCTACTTACCAAATAAAGTCTTTTATTTTATTTATACTACCACAATAGTATACTACTAAGAAACATATTTCCTAGTCAGAAAAAGATTTTGATTTTTAATTAAATAATTAATTAATCAATTAATTAATTTCCATTTAATCAAAATAATAAAAATAAAACAATATAATATCATATATATATCTCAGCCATGTGCCATAGATATTAATATATCTATATATTGTTTTTCTATTTTATTAAATCCATTGGACCTTAATAAAAGGTCCACATGTGAACCAGACCCATTCTTACTAAAAGAAACAAGCCCACATGCCTTTCATTAATATATTAATATAATTGATCAGCCCATTAAATAAATAATGTGCAAATTATATTCTTAATATATTAAATACAATTCTAGATGGACCCATAAATTGGTCTGGTAGAATATATCAAGTGATCCATGCAAGTCCGTGTGGATTGGGGATCTTGGCGGGCTATCTAAATTTAAGCTTCAATAGACATAACCTAATCACAATCAACAAATGATTCACTTAGGTCCGATCTATTAATTTTAACTCATTCCACTAAAGAGCTAAAATTGAACTCTTAAATAAAGATAGAATAAGTAAATATTTCTCATTCGTACCTTAGACAATCTTATTGGAGATGGTGTATCCTCGTGAAGAATATCAATAATCACCAAGAGCTCATAGACCGCCTATAGCTCTTCAAGTTACCATATTTCCTCATATGACCACATTTTGAACTTGGATATTTTGACTTGTTAAGAAGCCATGTTTCAATAGACACTATTGAAAACTTAACGTTAAGATTTAATATCCAATACCTCAAAACATCCATATGATAATATTCTACTCTCATTTAATAAATGGAGCCACGATGTCCATATCTATAAATGAAGTCCTCTATCGATTAACAAATGAATACCACCAAACTACCGAGGATAGACTATGCTATATAATCGTACTCATTGATAACTCAAATGATACCACTTGCAACCATAAGTCCATCATTTATCTCAGGATTAAGATAGACTCTCCGATTGTCCTGATAATGAAAAGACTTTTATCTGCTGACGGTTCTAGATAAAGTATTTCATTGTGATCCAGTTCAATGCACCTAGTGCACTAGATCTTTTACTCAAAGCCACTTTGATGATTTTAGACTCATCATAACACATTTGATCCCACTCAAATGCCAGTAAAAGAATCTACAACTTTAATAAGATAAAGGTGCCCAACCTTTACCTTAAATTGTGAACATTATTCAAGACTAACTAAAGAATTGTGTCTACCTCATACATATCCAGATGTACGAACAATTCTTCTTTTCTCACAGTCTTTTGACCTTATGATTATTTACTTTTGACAATTATAATAATTAAACTATAAATGCTATAAGATTTGTTAAACCAGAAATCACATTATTAATATGAATAGATTGTCAAAAACACTATTACACTCTTGCTATTGAGCATAATCCTAACAATCTCCCACTTGCGCTATAGCAAATGTGTCATATCTCTCATTCCCATGTTCTCACCCCTATATACAATTTCCCTTAAAATGTGATACTTCATTTCAATGTGTTTTCCTCTCTTATGACTTTTTGGTTCTTTCGAATTAGCCACTGCTCCACTGTTGTCACAATAGATAATGATCTGCTTATTCGCACTAGGAACCACTTCCAAGTCAATCAAGAATTGGCGGAGCCAAACAGCCTCTTTGGCAGCCTCGCATGCAGCAACATACTCAGCTTCCATGGTGGAATCAACAATACAAGATTGCTTGATACTCCTCCATATAACTGCTCCTCCTCCAATAGTAAACACAGCCCCTGATGTGGATTTTCTGGAGTCAGAATTTGATTGGAAATCAGAATCTGTATACCCAACGGAAATTAAATCCCCTCCAGAGTATACAAGCATATTATCTCTCGTTCTCTTAAGATACTTGAAAATATGCTTGACTGCCGTCCAGTGATCAGGACCAGGTTTCGATTGAAACCTGCTAACTATGCCAACAGCAAAACAAATATCTGGTCTAGTGCAGAGCATTGCATACATGAGACTTCCAACTGCCGAGGCATATGGAACTCTACTCATGAATTGCTCTTCATGCTCATTCTTAGGAACTTGTTCCTTTGAAAGCTTGATTTCATGTCTGAAAGGTAACATACCTTTCTTGGAATCCTGCATGGAAAACCTAGACAAGATCTTGTCTATGTATGAAGCTTGGGATAAGGCAATCATTTTATTCTTTCTATCCCTTATTACTTGGATACCTAGAATAAAACTTGCTTCTCCTAAGTCTTTCATATCAAATTGTTTTGCTAACCATTCTTTTACTGATGTCAATACACCTACATCGTTTCCAATGAGTAGTATATCATCAACATAAAGAATCAGGAAAACCAACTTGTCGCCCTTAATCCTTTTGTATACACAAGGTTCATCAGGATTCTGAATAAATCCAAAACCTTTCACAGCTTGATCGAACCTTATGTTCCAGGATCTGGATGCTTGCTTTAATCCATATATGGATTTCTGCAACTTGCATACCTTTTCCATTTGGCCCTTTTCAATGAATCCTTCTGGTTGCATCATGTAGATGCTTTCGTCAAGACTTCCATTAAGGAAAGATGTCTTGACGTCCATTTGCCAAATCTCTAGATCTAAAGATGCTGCAATGGATAAGAGTATCGTAATGGATTTAAGCATGGCCACAGGAGAGAAGGTTTCATCGTAATCGATACCTTCTTTCTGTGTGTAACCCTTAGCTACCAATCTAGCTTTAAAAGTTTCCACCTTTCCATCCATACCTCTTTTCCTCTTGTATACCCACTTGCACCCAATGGGTTTTATCCCTTTAGGCAAGTCTACAAGGGACCAGACTTTGTTATCGAACATGGATTCGATCTTAGATTGCATTGCCTTTTGCCAATGGCGACAATCAACATCCTCCATTGCTTCCTTATACGTGTAGGGATCATCGTCGTCCAAGAGATTCTCCACTGATTCTCCCAGACTGATGTATCTCTCGGGTTGTGTTCTAACCCTCCCACTACGACGAGGTATGGTAGGTTGTTGATTTTGTGATGGTGCGGAACTTACAATTGGGCTATGCTATGTAACCTCTTGTGGAATTGTATCTCCTGACTTCTCATTCAGGACAATTATACTTGTAGGTACAAAATCATTCATATAGTCCTTTTCCAAAAATTTAGCATTTGTTGAAACAAATACTTTAAGATCTGAAGGACTATAGAAATAATATCCATTAGTTTCTTTTGGATACCCCACAAATATGCATGTTTCCGAACGGGACTCCATCTTTTCTGTCTTTTCTGTCTTTCCTTTTAACACATGTGCAGGACAACCAAATATCCTTAAGTGTTGTAAACTAGGCTTTCGCCCAATCCACAACTCATGCGGTGTTTGAGGAACCGACTTAGATGGTACATCGTTTAGAATGTATATTGCAGTTTGTAAAGCATATCCCCAGAAAGAAATATGAAGCATTGAATAACTCAACATAGACCTAACCATGTCTAAAAGAGTTCTATTTGTCCTTTCTGCCACCCCATTCTATTGAGGTATACCTAGTGCAGAAAATTGAGAAATGATCCCATTATCAATAAGATATTGCTGAAACTCACCAGATAGATATTCTCCACCACGATCAGATCTCAAGATTTTTATGTGTTTCTCAAGCTGTTTTTTTCCACTTCAGCTTTAAATGCTTTGAACATGTCAAAAGCATTCGACTTATGTCTCATGAGATACACATAACCAAATCTCGAATAATCATCTGTGAAAGTGATGAAGTACTCATATCCACCTCTAACTTGAATGCTTCATAAGACCACATACATCAGTATGCATTAATCCTAAACATTCAGTGGCTCTTGTGCCTTTGGTCCTGAACGACCTTTTGGTCATTTTACCTTCCAAACAGGATTCACAAGTTGGTAGATCATCAACCTTTAAGTCACTTAAAGATCCATCACTAACCAATCTTTTAATCCTATCAAGGTTAATATGACCTACGCACATATGGCATAGGTAGGTTTCATCTTATGATAATTTTACTCTTTTATGGTTAGGTTGCGTTAATTATGTGTCTAACAAGTGAGAGATATTTCTATGTAAATAGAATAGACCATTTTCCAATGTACCTTTGTAAACAAATTTGTCATCCTTACTAATAATAAAAAAAATTTATTAAAAGTAACCGAATATTCAAATTTATTTAAACAAGAAACTAAAATTAAATTTCTCTTGAATTGAGGTACATAATAAATGTCTATCAAATCTAAATGCCTACTAGAATCTAGATTAACTCTAAAATCTCTCACTGCACTAGTAGACACCAACGCTCAGTTGCTTAAACGCAAGTTGATTTCATTCTTATTCGGCCTTCTCCTTTCTTGAAACCCCCATAAGGAATAACAAACATGATTATTGGCTACTGAGTCTAAGAACCAAGAATCTGTAGATTCTGCCAGTAAACATGTTTCAAGATAATTCATATTACCTTGTTCCTTCTTATTCCAAGACTTTGGGCAATTACTTTTCCAATGTCTCTTTTCACCACAAAAAAAGCACTTCCTTTTGATCTTGGTTACTTTCGTAGTCTCCTTCTTGGTAGGCCCAAGTTGCTTTTTCTTTTGTTATTCCTTGACCTTCTGACGGGTCTTAACAGTAGCAACTTTACCAACCATATGAATCTCTTCTAGAGACATCATCATATCAGCAACAGACCTCATTCCTTCATGTTGTTGTTGCAACACGTCGGAGATGGTAGACATTTGGCCATCTCATTCGAGGTCTTCCACTGCTCATACTCGTCTCTTTGCATCACATTAGATTCATTAGTGAGAGCTGGTGGTTTTTAGGAGTAGTCAGAACAAACTTATGTTTTTCAGCTTGCAGCAACAACCCAATTTTCCTTTTCCATGTGACATAATTATCACTAGTTAAAATATTTATCTTTTAGGATGATCATTAGGGATGGGGTCATGATTTCTTAATAAAACAAAAATATATATGAGTAAATCATCATGATGAAGCACTTTCGAACATTTATCTTGATTTAAATAAATAACTCAATCATAAAAATTCAACGGTGATCCAACACCCATAAATGTTACGCCTCCTTTGGGAGTTCGCACCATTTACTAGCTAGACTAGGTCCCACCTAATTGTTAACATAACAACCAGCGTTTTCAATTTTAGCCTTGCAATTTTACTGACAAGAACTATTGGGAGGATATCAATAAAATTACATTGAGTGTGTTACCAAGATATCGACCCTCAATATTTTCTCTCACGAAAATCCCTCCTTGGGGAGTAGATATCATTTGAGTCAATTGTCTAGTCTATCCTTGTAAGGAAGTATGTTGCTAAATTCCATTCATGGACGCCCCTTGGGGGGATTACCAATAAATAATAAAGCTCAACTAACCTTAGAGGCCATAGGTGTTGCAAAACACCTTCTCCCACTCAATTATTTAAGGCATGTGATTAAATCCCATAGAATGATTTACCAAGTTATCTAGATGCCAATTTAGATACCTAAATCATTCAATGCATGTTCATACCAAAAGAGATATATGAGTGACACTCCTATTCTATATGTCATGTTATCATACAATAACAAATATTGTAATATTTATGCAAAAAATAAATAGCAACAATTTTGGTCCATCCTAGAAAAGCAAGTAAATTACAATTGTCAGGAATACAAGATCTTCAGGTGGCCATCAACCATATCGCTCATCCCTCGGCCTCCTCCCATGGGCGTGCACAGTCCACAACCCCACAAAGGGGCTGCCATGCGCAGCCCATGAGGCCACACAAGGCTGCCGTGCGCAGCCCACCAAGATTTGGGCTTGCCATGCGCAGCCCAATCCACTCCTAGGGTGCGTACGGTGCTCGTTCTTGGTTCCGGTTGCTTCCTTTTCTTCATGTCTTCGAATCTTCAATACCCAAATACATTACAGCAGTATTTAAACAAATTAAAATACTGCAGTATTTATTTTTATTTTTTTAATCACTGCAGTATATATTACAAAAAAAACTGCAGTAAAAACTGCATTTAAAATAAAATAAAAATAAAAAACTTAGCAACTACCAAGAAGGAATTATGGCGATAATAGACCACCCTTCTTGTTACAATTCCGAAACAAAAATTACATTGAAAATCTAGGACCAAAATCGAGCAACAATAATCCACATAAAACATATATAAATCCATACATCCACATGTAATTATATATGCGAATACCTAGAGTGCCGTCTCTTTCTAAACATACATAATCACAATAAAAAGAAATAGATCCACGTATATATACGTTAAATAATTAAAAGGGTTCAACCAAGGCTCTGATACTAATTGTAGGGAAAAATACGGTCAACGCAGCGGAAGCAAGACTAAAATCAGTTTTAGTATAGTTTAAAATTTTTCCATAATTTGAACCTTAACCCTCTAATTAATTAACATATAATATTAAAGATATCATACCTTTGTTGCGTGATCCGATTGACATTGCGTCGATGGTAATCCGCAAGATCTTCCAATCCAATCACGAACGTGAATCACCTAGAAGCGTGGTCTCCCTTTTCTTTGAATTGTGTACCTGAGGATGGATTAACAAAACTTTTTCTTTTTCGTTAGTCACAACAAGTTCCAAGAGACAACAAAGAATGTTCCGGTCACTTTTGAATTCACAATCTTTAGATCGAAACTTGCGTGAACCTTATTCGAAATTGTGCACAAAGCCTTTTGATGTAAAAGTAACTAGTGCACTATCGAAATAAGAACAAACTTCTCTCTATTCCTCTTGGCCGAAAATCACACTAGTCTAAGAGTTGGATTCTATTTTTCTCTAGCAAAAGAAAAAACTCTCAAGTCCAAGACCTTAGGGTTCTTTTATCAATATAATATATATATATATATATATATATATATATATATATATATATATATATATATGTAGCGGCCGCAAGTCACTTGCCCAATATATTATATATTATCGCACCCAAAAAAACTTTAATTATATAATCTATATATAAGCACGAATTCTGCATGCAATTCTATAATCTATATAAGTCAATATATATATATATATATATGTAATACTGCATGCAATTATATAATATATAAGTCAATATATATATGTAGACCGAATTCACTTGCTCATATTATATATGTAGACAGAATTCACCTGCTATATAAATATAATATATATCTTAATATATATCTCGGCCATGTGCCATATATATTTCATATATTTCTATATAATGTGACCGAAATCCTTTACCATGTAGGATTTGTCTTTTGACTTAAATCCTAACCCTATGTAGACTTCCTTAGAATTCCAAACCCTAATCCAACTCTTTAGTGTATTTGTGACTATATAAAAGACTTCCTTATTTGACTAGATAAATAAATCCCTTATTTATCTACTTACCAAATAAAGTCTTTTATTTTATTTATACTACCACAATAGTATACTACTAAGAAACATATTTTTAGTCAGAAAAAGATTTTGATTTTTAATTAAATAATTAATTAATCAATTAATTAATTTCCATTTAATCAAAATAATAAAAATAAAACAATATAATATCATATATATATCTCGGCCATGTGCCATATATATTAATATATCTATATATTGTTTTTCTATTTTATTAAATCCATTGGACCTTAATAAAAGGTCCACATGTGAACCAGACCCATTCTTACTAAAAGAAACAAGCCTACATGCCTTTCATTAATATATTAATATAATTGATCAGCCCATTAAATAAATAATGTGCAAATTATATTCTTAATATATTAAATACAATTCTAGATGGACCCATAAATTGGTCCGGTAGAATATATCAAGTGATCCATGCAAGTCCGTGTGGATTGGGGATCTTGGCGGGCTATCTAAATTTAAGCTTCAATAGACATAACCTAATCACAATCAACAAATGATTCACTTAGGTCCGATCTATTAATTTTAACTCATTCCACTAAATAGCTAAAATTGAACTCTTAAATAAAGATAGAATAAGTAAATATTTCTCATTCGTACCCTAGACAATCTTATTGGAGATGGTGTATCCTCGTGAAGAATATCAGTAATCACCAAGAGCTCATAGACCGCCTATAGCTCTTCAAGTTACCATATTTCCTCATATGACCACATTTTGAACTTGGATATTTTGACTTGTCAAGAAGCCATGTTTCAATAGACACTATTGAAAACTTAACGTTAAGATTTAATATCCAATACCTCAAAACATCCATATGATAATATTCTACTCTCATTTAATAAATGGAGCCACGATGTCCATATCTATAAATGAAGTCCTCTATCGATTAACAAATGAATACCACCAAACTATCGAGGATAGACTATACTATATAATCGTACTCATTGATAACTCAAATGATACCACTTGCAACCATAAGTCCATCATTTATCTCAGGATTAAGATAGACTCTCCAATTGTCCTGATAATGAAAATGCTTTTATCTACTGACGGTTCTAGATAAAGTATTTCATTGTGATCCAGTTCAATGCACCTAGTGCACTAGATCTTTTACTCAAAGCCACTTTGATGATTTTAGACTCATCATAACACATTTGATCCCACTCAAATGCCAGTAAAAGAATCTACAACTTTAACAAGATAAAGGTGTCCAACCTTTACCTTAAGTTGTGAACATTATTCAAGACTAACTAAAGAATTGTGTCTACCTCATACATATCCAGATGTACGAACAATTCTTCTTTTCTCACAGTCTTTTGACCTTATGATTATTTACTTTTGACAATTATAATAATTAAACTATAAATGCTATAAGATTTGTTAAACCAGAAATCACATTATTAATATGAATAGATTGTCAAAAACACTATTACACTCTTGCTATTGAGCATAATCCTAACAGGTTCAGTCAAATGGAGAATGGAAAAAGCTTAGTCCATTGCAAACTCAATCTACTTTGGACAATGGCGTCTGATTTATATTATTGATCACTTTCTAAAGTGTGATTGTTTTTAAACTTACCAATTAATATGAACTGTGTTTCTTTTTTCCAATTTCATGAATTCTATTGTGATATGTGGCCTATAACAAACGACTCATTTTTTAATTTGGTTATTAGACGTTACAAAAAACTATTGTGTTATGGTCAGACATTTTACGGTGTGATTATTTGTTACATGTGCTACAAACTATTGACTTTTGTTTGTGTTTGTTGTGTGGTTATAAACTATGCAAAGATTGTTTTTTCCAAACTAAAATGGGACAATATTCATCCCAATGGATCAAAGGCTATCGAGCCTCGCTGAAGTTTTTTTTTTTCTATTTTGGTTTAACATAAGTACCAAAGAATTTTTTACATTAATATACCACATCATTTACCACTGATCATTAATAAATTGGTTATCAAACGTTACAAAAAAACTATTGTGTTATGGTCACCCATTTTACCGTGTGATTATATGTTACATATGCTACAAACTATTGACTTGTATTTGTGTTTGTTGTTCGGTTTTGGACTATGCAAAGATAGGGACATCTAACATTACTCTTTTGGAAACCTATAAGTTCTTTAAATTATTTCAAAACTATTTCAATTGAGCATAACAACGAAACAACATCAAAAGAAGTGTACAACATTTTAAAGGTGTATGACGGATACAAGATGTTCGTAGAAAGGAGATATAGTTGGAGCTCGATCCCCGAGTGCGTCAGCGTAGCACTACTAAACTAATCCAATGGAGATGCAATGATAATGTTATAAAGTTGGTTTTGTTTTAGTTTGAGTTGGAAATAACTTTACAGAGCTTCAACTTTAATGTTAGAGAGAGAAGTAGTCAACTTTAATGTTAGAGAGAGAAATAGATCTCAGACAAAGAGAAAAGTTAAAGTCAAAATAATAATTAAAAAATGTGTAAAGTAAGGGTATTTTTGAAAATCATTTACTTTGATGCCTTTTAAACATAAGTTATTAAAGTGGCGGTAGTCTTGAAACACCAACTTAGAAAAAATGATAAAACCCCACCTATTTCCTTAATTGAGAAAATAGAGGGATGACTTGGTAATTTGATAAAATATATAGGAAGGCCGAGAAATTTGAGAAAAAAAAAAAAAAAGGAAGAGCAGAGAAATTTTTTTAAAATTAGAGGGAAACCAATTCAATCGACTCTAGTGGTTTTCTCTTCTCTTCGTAGCTGGAGTTATGGCGTTCGAAGAAGAATATGAAGAAGAAAAACAAGTAGGAGAACATCCTGATGCACCTGCACACCATCCATCTGCGCCGCACGATGAGGTCACATGGCTATGATTTCGTTTCATTTTTTTTTTTCTTTTTTCATTCTTTATGTTACTTTCATTGAATTTGAGTGTATGTTTTACTGAGATAACTATGAAGCTAGGGTTTTACTTTTATCGTTTTAATATTGGCTATGATTTGTGAATTATGCTGGTTTTGATTTTCGGTTTGTCGTGGGTTGGTGATCGTCAGTAAAATTTTGTTACAATTATAATTTGTAAACATTACTCAACATGGTTTCAAGTTTGACGAAGAGTGAATCATCGCTTCATAGTATGATATTGACAGTTAAAGTTTGTGTTTTTATTATGCAGCTATTTGAAATTTCAACTACAGTTGATCCTAGTTACATAATTTCATTGATTCGTAAACTTCTTCCCACACATTTGGGTAATGGTCACAATGGGTTGGATGGTTGTGATGCCCCGAGTGAAGAATCAAAAACCAATAATATGGAAGAAAGTGCAGCCTCTCTGTCCAAAGATAGAGTTTCAAGTTCGCTGCACCAAGATTCCGAGGCCATGGACATTGTTGATGATTTTGATAAATCCTCTAGTCAAGAAGGAGGAGATGAAGATTTGTATAGTAAACTTGAAAAGCCTGGCATATCAGCTGGAGAAGAGGCTTGGGAAGAGTATGGGTGCATCTTATGGGATCTTGCTGCAAGTAGAGATCATGCAGAACTCATGGTACATGACTCTGCCTCATTACGGCTAAATTTTGTTTTATGTTCCTTTCTTGATCCTGATTTCGTGTCATGTAACAATGATAATTCTGTCTAGATTAATAAGAGGTAGTTCAAAGTTGAATCAAATAATCAGTGGAACTATACATTAGAAGGCAATCTAGGTACTGTTTCCTTAAGCACTTCTGAAGTCTTGATTCATGCTTGTGATTATTTGAAAATAATTGGGGATCTTTATTAATTTTCTATGCCTATAACTACAAACTCTTGATTCTCACTTGTAATTATCAGGAAATAATTGATGATCTTAATTAATTTTTCTACCTTTCCCCACTCTTATGTTCTCAAAATTATAATTACTTGCACCAATTATCCATCACAAAGAAGTGTACACTTGAGAGGGATGATAGTGAGGTCAGATAAAGCTGGTTTTAAGCTGTAGTGGTAACTAATTCTAGCTATAGATGTTACTATGTATAATGTTGTGACAATAACTTGCTATATGATTTGTTGTATCTTATGCAGGTGCAAAATCTAGTCCTTGACGTGCTTTTAGCAAACCTTACAGTTTCTGAATCTGTGCGTGTTATGGTATGTCAGATTTCCACTTAAGCTTTGAAATCCTTTTGCATGATAAGTTGAAGTTGATTCTTACTTTTTTCCAAGTTGCTTTTGTAGCAATTGTTGGCTTTTAACTTTGGTGAATGGAACTTTAATTTCTGCTTGTCTTTTAAATCCAGGAGATTAGCCTTGGAATTATTGGAAACTTAGCCTGCCATGAAGTTCTTATGAAGCACATCGTTTCCACCAATGGTCTGATTGGAATGATTGTACATCGGTTATTCTTAGACGACACCCAGTGCCTAATTGAAGCTTGCCGGTAATATATAAATTGTTAACATTATATTAAAGTTCCATGTGTCCTTAGTTCTGCTCAGCCTGTTGAATAACTGGTGTACCTAAGAGCCATTCTTCCTCTCTCAGCCTGTTGTTTCCTTTGGCCTTTGGGACCCATTTTTTCTTCTTTTTTGCCAACAATGGATTCCCTGTCAGCTCTCGCCTTTTGACGTTTTCAACAGGATGTTCAATTACAATATACTTCTTTTGGATCATAAAAGTAGACCCTTTTGCATCTTATACGCCACTAAAAGGATATGACATTTTTTTTATAATAATTTTTTCATTTTCATCCTTTTCTTCTGGGGAAGCATGTATTTATTTGCATACATTCCATTGTACTTGTTTCATTTCATAGTGGCGGTGTATATGTAATTGATGCCTAAGTCCTTGATGGTAACATGTAATAATGGTGGGTAATATCACATTCATGTCACATTCACATTGGTCACTTGCTCTACCATAGTAGCATGTATAATGTTCTAAAATCTAATTTTCCCATGCTGTCTTGTCTTATGGTTGCTTCTTTGAGCAGGCTGTTAACTTTGGGTCTTCAAAGCAGTGAATGTATCATTTGGGCTGATGATTTGAAGTCTGAACATATCTTACACCGTATTCTATGGTTTACAGAAAATACTTTAAACTCTCAGCTTATAGAAAAGGTGCAAAAACTTTTTATCCTGTATTTTCTTATTATACTTTAGTATGGTAAATTGTCAAAACTTTTAATTGTATAGACACTCAAAATCCACTATAATTCCGTGAGTGTGTCTTGTTTGTATAAGTTTTCATCATCATGCATGAAATCCATTGTAATTTGTGAACAATGAAAGGTCGTGGGGTCCGGTAGTAGGCCCCAGTTCAGAACCTAGTGAACAAAAAGAAGTCAGGGAATGTCTGGGTATAAAAGATAAATCCCTAGTTTCATCCTTTTTGATCTAAAATATTTTGTACCAACGAATTTATAATGCATGTCAATATCATGTAAAGTGATAAGCTCTGCAAAGGTGCAAATGAATGTATTGCAAATGCTGGTATGTGGATCAAGAACATGAGAAACCAGAGGTGGTAATTTATTAGTGCAAGATAGAATTGCAATTATTTGTCTTGGTCACCAACTAAATAAGCTGTTTACTTGAACAGAGTGCTGGGCTATTATTAGCCATCTTAGAAGGTCAGCAGGAAGTTGTGCATATTCTTCTCCCACCATTGATGGAGTTGGGTTTATCAACTCTTTTGGTTAATCTGTTGGCCTTTGAAATGAACAAATTAACGAGTGAAAGAATACCTGAAAGGTACAAATTCACCTGATTTGTTTTGAAATATCTATACAAATTAATGTCAATCTAATAGATTTAGTTTTATGATATGATTGGAGATATTTTAATACTTTGCTATTTTCATTACATTTTATTGCAGCAAAGTGAGTCCATTATCTATCTTCTATACTTGTTTCAGTGTTTTTAAGATCAATATGAGCCTCCTTTCTCTTTTGAATTTCTTTTGGATAAAAGGATTTAATGACTCTTTATTGGTATAAGTTTTGGATTTGGACTTCGAATCTCGCTAGTTTAGTAGGAAACTCATGAAATGGAACTTTTTAACTATTTTCAGTGTTTGGTGTGGATATTATGATGATGATCATCTAGAAAAAGATTGCCTTTTCCCTTGGGTTATATGTGACAGACATGTTGTTTCCACTAAAGAAATACTTAACTATCTTTTATGTGTTTTACGATAGACCTGCTTCTTTATGGAATTGAAGTTATTATTGTTTTTCTATTGCCTTTGCCCTTCAGGTTTTCAGTGCACTGATCTTAAGATATGTCAATTTTGTAATCATTTTAATTTTGTTCTAATCTACATACAATTGCAGGTACCCTGCTCTTGATGTCATTCTACGTGCTATTGAAGCTCTTTCTGTTGTAGATGGGCATTCTCAAGAAATATGCTCAAATAAGCAACTTCTGCAACTTGCTTGCGACCTGGTCAAATTCCCTGATAAAGTTGAGGTAAATTGCAGCTTGCTGAGAAATGGAATACTTGTGTGTTATAAATAGTCCAATTGATCATTTTATTTAATTTTTCTGTTTCCCATATATGATAGATGGTAAGTATATACCGAATCAACAATCTTAGTGCTTTATTTATTATGAACCTTCTGTCATTATCCCTTGCGAAGAAAGTAAATGGGTATTATGAGAAAAATTAGATAAATTGGGTGACTACCTATTAAAACTTCTCTCTTGAAATCATATTTAAATATGTGACTTTTTAGTTTTTACATTGACATGACTTCATACATTCTTTTGAGCCTTCTGATGATGAGATTTTTGGGTTGATTGATAATTTGGTGGTATTTCATAAATCTGAAATTATAAAAAAAAACCGGCCATTTCCTTTGTAAGTAGATGAAGTGATATCCCATCTTTGCTTCTACCATTTTGGTCTCTTGATTACCCTAAGATATTTCTCCTTTAGCAATTCTTCATGAAAATCTGAACACAATCTTGCTTTTGATTCTGAAAAAATAAAATAAAATAAAATTCTCATGTCATTAATATAAAGATTCAAATTTCAAAGCAGTTGATATCCTTATGGTGCTGTGTCCTTTCTTATGCTTAACTGGACTGTACCATATTTGATGGCTATCTTTTGTAACCATAAGGCCTTCCAGCTGCTGCTCCAAGGAGTGAAGTAACTTAGGAATGTAATTTTTTTTTCAATCATATTGGTATAAAAAGTCTTATATTTACTTAGCAAAGTCTGTCTTTCAGGACTTGAGGTTTACATAAATTCAAAACAATCCAAAAAAGAAAAAAAATAATAATCAGAAAATAAGAATATGAATGAGAACCTGGGGAAGCCAATAATTTGGTCGAAACTTTACAGCAAGAAATGGAGAAGTTATTAGTTATTATCCTAAAAGTTATAAGCAGAGATACAGTTGATGTGTAGAAGATGGAGTTTCTTGTAAGGGTAAATGGTTACTGGAAGTTGATAACTGCTGATTTGATATTATAATAACATAGATGCGTGATATTGTTCTGAAAGATATCAAGATTAAGATGCAACACGTATAATGCAGTTAGTTATGTGGTTAATGGTGTTGAATGAGATGCAAACTAGATCATCTGGTAAAGCAACTGAACTACGCTATTGCTTTTTTCCTTGTTAAGTTAGTAATTAGGATGGTTATCAACCAACTGCAAACAATTATGGTGACATTTTTCCTGCAGGTTGCTAATTCTTGTGTTACGGCTGGAGTTGTAATTGCAAATATTTTATCCGATGTAGCTGATCTAGCTTCAGAGATATCACAGGGTAATTTGTTTATGTTCCTTTTTTGTACAATTATGTATCTTCTGACCTTTTGAATATATCTGGTTCAGTCTTCAAATTTCTATTACAAGTTAAAGTGATACATTGGATCCTTCCAGATTTGCCTTTCTTGCAGGGTCTGTTTGATATATTTTCTTTTGCATCGGACGATCTGGAAGCAAGGAGTGCGCTTTGGAACATTATTGCAAGATTACTGGTTCAAGTTCAGGAAGATGAAATGAGTCCGTCGAGTTTAAATCAATTTGTATCAATTCTCGTAAGCAAATCGGATATTATTGAAGATGATCTTCTTGATCTCCAATCAGATGATTGTAGTCAACAAGACGAAAGCTTAACCCCTGGTAGAACAAATCCGGATGCTAGAACTAAAGCTGTATCCTACTCTGCGAGTTGGTTTAAATAATAATTCAAATTTAGCTGTGATAATTATACATGCTCAGCAATTTCTTAGGTTCATATAGTTTCATATACTAAGGACCTTTTCTTGCAATATTTTTGTTTCCTTTACCTATGCAACAGCTTAGAAGGATGATCATTATCTTAAATAAGTGGACTACTTCAAAGGATTTTGTTGAGGGGAATGATGCGATGGAGGATCATCATCCAAATGATGTAAATGTTGGTAGATTGTTGGATTGCTGTCACAAATTTATCAGGTAAGTTATTTTTTCTATTGACATATTGCTACTGGTTGTATCATTCAATATTAAAATGCTGTTGTGTACTTGTGTGTCAATTGTCATTCAAAATACTGAATCCTAAATATATGTATTTAGGAACTTAGAAAGATAAAGAGTTTTCATAGTTTGTTGCAGCATGATTCAAGTGAGTCATTAGATTCAAAAATATGTGCCTTTCTTTTCTAAAATTTTCTGTACCCAGGCATGAAACCAATACAGTTTGATGATCTTTGGCGGAAGCTGGAAGCATAAATACTTTCCCTGCTAAATACACTTTCCTTTCACGGATTGTTATGGAAGGAGAAGGGGTGGCGCTGGCGATTGAATGTTCCAGCCATCAATTCTTATAGGGATAATGAAAATTTGTATTCAGCAGAGCTCAAGCTACTGCTTATGTGAGCAGAGTGGGAGCCGTGGAGGTTGGTCTTTTTTATAATGCCTAAACTCCAGAAGGTATGGAAGAAGAAAAATATAAGAATGTACCATTAGATATTTTTATGAGATTAAAAGTTTTGGATACATTTATAATCTGATTACATAAAATCATCATCTCATTTGTAGTAGCATGGACATTTTGAAATCTGAAAGCAATGCTGAAGTAGATGTATTTGATCCACTAAATTTATAGGGGTTTTTTGGGGTAGTACAAAAAGAGTTGAACAATACTGCCTGGAAATGGAGTCAAACAAATTCTTCAATGAGAGGCTGGTAGAAGAGCTTGTAAGCTTCAATAACTTCAAGATACCACATGGCTTCTCGATCTGGGAATGCCGATAGATCAACAATCTTGTGAACCTGGAAATCAAAACTTTTAATTCATTTTTTTCCTTCCAGGAATGGTGAATTCACTTGTATAAAACAAGTGTGAAATGGGGGAAATAACCTTAATCATAGGGGAATCATCCGTACGGAAAATGTAGCCTCCTACCACCATCACATACATACCTGCATATATAAGTATAATAATATACAAACCATAATCAGCTAAAATGCGCCATTTCTTTTCTTCTAGAATGCGCAGATATGATGAATTATTATTATTATTATTAAGAAACCTGGGTTCCATTGACGGAGAAGGAACTCGCCGGCGAGGCTAAGCTGGATGACGCCGGTGCCGTCGTCTAGAAGCAATTTGCCATCATCGTCCGGGGACGAAATCAGAATTCCCTGCACACGCGTCGAAATCTGATGATCAGAGTCAAAGTTCTTTGAAGGAGAAATTGGAAGCGTGTGAGAGAGAGAGAAGTAGACCTGTAACCAAGCTCGTTGAAAGAGAATGCCGCCGAGAGTGACGGCGTTCTGAGAGAGAGTCTGACGAGCGTGCTTGAGTTGGTCGCATACCACTTTCACCGCTGCTAGACTGTAATCCATCTCCCACCACCAGGTCCGCCGCTCTTATTCTTCCCTCTCTCTTGCCATTTTAATTTGGTCTACCGAACGGCGTTAATAGTTTGCGTTTTGAACTTTTTTTAAAAAAATTTTTTAATTGAAGGAAAATTTTCAATTTAATCACTGAATTATCCCAAAATATCACTTTTTATTTGCATTTGGCTTATTTAACGTATTAACTTGTTTTTTGATGTCAATCTAAACTGAAAAATGACGATTTTACCCTCATTAATTGATTGAATCGATAAGATAATTTCCTCTCCTTACCTTTTAAGTAAAAATTATCAGATGCCGGATTCCTACACTTGAAAGCTGAAACCTAAGTTTATTTTTTATTTTTTTATTATTTTTTATTATTTTTAAGTATATAAAATTTTACCTTAACATAATCAATCTAATTAGAATCGAATGTGTTACTAAAATTTTAAATGAAACAAAAAATCGTATAAAAATCAAAGATAACACATAAAATGTAAAAACTAAAAGAATTGTTAGTGTTCTTTTTGTCTCCTCATTCATCTTCTATATAATTGATTAATTGGTTTTGAAATTACCTCAAACAACATGGTAAATTTACTCGAAAGCATAGTTACATTATATATTATATCATCCAAAAAAGGCATAGGATTAAGATACATTGGTAAAAAAAATTAAGGTATAACATACCATTATCTTATTCATAGAAAAAATTACATCAACAAAAGTAGCATATTTAAAATAAAACAATAATAATAATAATAATAATACAAGGATTACAAATACACTCACAGATAACATATTAGAAATTACAAGGTGTAAAATTGACAGTGTTATTTAGAAGATAAGAGAGATGCCACTGGTGAGCAGATCATCTGCTAAAATTTTGTTTGCAGCTTCAGATGGATGAAATCCATCCCAAAACACATATTGAGAAGCATTAGCACATGTTCCTATGGATTTCTTGTTGCACAATATTGATGTCTCTAGCAACCCTGTTCCGCAACAAGCTCTCCTTGCCTCAACGAATCCTGTAATCCGAAAAATCATGTATCCGACGAGTGTCATATAGATAATTCAGAAGTTAACAGAACAATTTCACACATACCATTATCAGAAGGCTTGGTGACAAGATCATGGAGAGGTTGATAGATGTCAAGGACCACCAGATTGAGGCCTGAAAGCTTCTTTTGCAGGCTTAGAGATGTGGCATTGAGCTTGTTGTTAAACGATACTGCATTGTCGTTTAATTTATCCACACACTCGTTGCTGTGGGAGCCAAAAACCGTGATGGCAGCTGGTAGGCATCCTAATGGTGGCAATGTTGTCACTCCAATCTTCCTTGCTCCTAGCTGGTACAGATTCTGTTTACAAAATATGGTTTCAGTAATGTTTGTTGCGTATCATCGCAATAAAAAGATTTTTTTATATTTTTTTATAGAGAACCTGTATAAAAATAGAATAGGATTGCATGAGAAGATCGGAGAATTGATCAGGCGTATAGGCCTTGTAAAGAAGGGGATTGATGTAATAGTTTTGAATGAAGTCACTGCTCCCAGAACTAATAAGGTAGACTGCTCCGGATATGATTGATGAAGCATTGGATTTTCCTGCAACTCTCACCAGCTTATTTTGACACTCCTTGTAGTATTCCAGCTGCTGACTCAAAGGAATTGCATGCTACAACCAACCCATAACATACATTAAGCAAGTAAGCAACAACACAGAGAGAGTTTTTGGCTTTGATTATTCTTACATAAAGCTTTGCTGTTGTCTCATAGTACCCAGATGCACCAGAAGCAAAGTTGGCACCGGTTAAGAGGTTTTTCCCTCTGGCCTTTTTACTAAGATATGCCGGTGGATACGAAGTGAAGCCTATGTTCTCAGCTGAACCAGAAACACAAGAATTCCATCAGATAATCAACATAAAATGAAATGGATCATAAAGATAAAAAAATAAATTTTGCAGGATTATAGCTAGTACCAGTGAAGTCTGCGGCTATTTTCCCATTGCAGAATCTTCCAGTTGGTTCGTGATTGACAAAGTCTCTTCCATAAGGAGGAAAATCTGATTTCACAATAGTGTAGATGTAGTTGTTGTTTCCTGCATCAACAATTGAGTCCCCAAATATAAACATTGCAGGAACCAAAGGCTGTCCATTGACCACATTGAGCTTTTGTGAGATGAGAAGAAAAATAAGAAGAAGAAGAAGAAATGAAGCTAGCAAAGAACTTGAAGAGCTCATAACTTTTTTGTTTGTTCTAATAAGCTGTGAAGAATATTTGCTGGTTGACAGAGATAAGAGGGTATGTTGAAGAACTGAAGTGCAGTCTCATTTATAATATAACTTTACATGTCATGATCACCAAACAGATCATTAAGTATTATATAATTTGTTGTTTAGTTGTAAACATCTTGAGAAATTCTTTAATTTATTACCAAAACTCCAAAAGTGTGTTTGCTATGTTCACATTTGCAGGATAATTGAACTAGGGGGATAAAATTTAATCGACGACGTGGAACTAACAAAATCTTTCAGCCAGGTATGCAAAGGTATCAAAAATGAACAAAAATATTAGGTTGGTTACAGAAAACCAGTTGGAACTCTTGAAGCATTTGTTGAGTTTAACATTAACATTTGCAAAAAAAAAAAAAAAAAAAAAGGCAGTGGTTCCAACTAAATACAAGTAGCGTGTCTTGCTGAGATGAAATTTGAGCTGTCGTTAGCTTGCTAGACACACATTGCCTCCTCGTCAACTTATTATGGCACTTGAATTCAGAGCTGCTCAGCCTAAAATTTTGTATTGTGTGCCCTTTATTTACTATTGCTGCAGTTCTGCAATCACTATCAATTCCTTTGCTACATTTTTTAAACTTGGGCACTGAATATTAGCTGTAAATTCTATTATTCAATTATGGTCACACACTCACACCCTTTTAATGGATCAGAGGTTTGTCGGGACTTGTTGAGAGATCATACACTATATGTGCGATCCAGATATCTACTCTTAATAATATTGCGGAGAAAACTCCCTAGACATGCCACACCCTTTTAATTGGAAATTCAATATTGGCATCCAATTTATGCATGAATTTGGATTAATTCAATCATGGCCACGCCCTTTTAATTAGAAATTCAATATTGGCATCCATTTTATGCATGGATTGGACTTAGCTAAATCCAATTATGCCCACACCCTTTTAATTGGAAATTCAATATAGGCATCCATTTTATGCATGAATTGGACTAATTCATTGATCTTCCTTAAGATTTTTTGAGTTTTAACTCAAATGTCACGAGTTTTAAAATTAATCTAATATCCGGTATTATAATCTCATACAATCCACTCGGATGTTATACAATTCAATGTGCCAAACACAAGATAATTATACTAAAGCATGGTAAGAATTAAGGTTTACAGCCTTAGGGGTGTAGCTTAACGAATATCTAGTCTAAATAGGTGGATAGATAGATACCGTCAAAAAATAATAATAGTAATAATAAGGTTTACAAAGAAAACAAATTTGCTCCCCCAACAGGGGTCAATAGAGGTGTCAAATGGGTCTGTTTGCTGTAATTTTAAGGCCAATCGGACTTGAGGGCTGAGTACTGGTGGGCCTTAGTGTGAGGCCCAACTCTACCCATGAACCCTGTCCGAAGCAGGCTTGTCCGTACGAGACTAGGCAGCCCGTCCAGCTTTAGCTTTTTTTTTTTAATTATATAAAAATATTAAATTTTGTTCTTCTAAATTTTTTTTGAAAAATAATACTATTTTATCTAAATTTGGTGTCCAAATGATGTGCATTTAAATTATATAAATTTAATATAATTTAAATGAATGGATTATAATGATGCCGTATCATTTGGACACCGGATGTAGACACCAAATTTGAAAAAAAGTAATATCATCGAAAATTGAAATATATATATATATATATATATATATATATTTTTGGAACAAATATATTAATTAATTTAACCGGATTTGTGGGTATGGTACGGTCCGTATGGATTGCACCGGCATCCATGATGTAATTATTGATTTATTGCATACTCCTTAGTCCTTTCGGTTTAGCATCATTAAGACCTGTTAAATTGAACCCTGCTCCCTCCAAATAAATAACACTCTAGACTTCCCGACTTGTTAGGAAGTCACCGGAAGAGAAAGAAAGCAACCATGGGAGATGTTATGGTGATGAATGAGATAGAGGCGACGGCGTCTCGCCTCGGCATCGACCAGTCGCAAATCGATCTCGACTCCATCCGCCTTCCACCTGGCGATAACTTTGGCATCATTAGGTACTCTACACTCACTCTTTTTTTTTTTTTTTTCTGTGTTCTCGTTTGGTTTCCTAGAAAACGCAGGAAAAATTCATGGAAAAAATCGTTTTATTGTTGTTGTTGTTGTTGTTATCATTCTGTATGATAGTTAAGCTTTTTGGACCAAAAAGAAACAATTTTTATGCAACGAATTGGAGAAAGATTGGTTTTTTTTTTGTTTATTATTATTAGTGTGTAGAATTTTTAATGCAGCGAAATAATGATATTTTTATAGTTTATGGAGGCTGAATTCCTGGCAGAGTTGGAATTGAAATTTCTCTTTCATATATTCCTCCAATTGCATTGTATATTTGTATGTTCGTTGATTTGTGATCATTTATTTTATTTTGGGTAGTGATGATGAAGACGTCTACGAAGATGATCAGTTGGAGTTTGACTCTGGGTTTGGTAACATTATTGTGGTCGGTAATCTACCAGTTGTTTCTAAAGAAAAGTTTGAGAAACTTGAAGGTGTTATTCGTAAAATTTATAGTCAGATTGGTGTTATTAAAGATGATGGTCTTTGGATGCCGGTTGATCCCCAGACCCATAAGACCTTAGGTTACTGCTTCATTGAATATAATACTCCTCAGGTAAATATATTTATTCTCTCCTCATGTCTCCGTGGCCGACATTTATATCATTTAATGCTTCAATCCTAACTCTTTTTTTGTTGTTGTTGTCAAGCAAAGTTCATATACTATATAGTGCAGAGTGTCGTTAATGCATCAAGTGATAATAAGTCTATCTGCTTTTGTCTTTATGATTTAAATCCAATTTGCTTTTACAAAGAAATATGAGCATGCAAGAGGATTGCTCCTGGCTGTATTATGCTTCGGTTTGTGCTTTACATTTTCATCTGAAGAATTTATGGTAGATGTTATGACTTGTACATTGCTTATAAAAAAAAATAAAAAAAATATTACCACTATAAGCTTGATTTGAAATGTTCTTATTTCTAATGTCTGCTTATCCAAGTTTGAGCAGAGGAACAAGGTGTAATCATGAGCCATATGGTGCTATCATTAGCAAACTATATTGTTTCCCTTTTAATTAAATTGTAATGTGAACTTTTTCTGTATGCCAGTTGCTTAGTTTGTGTCTAAATTCTGAAATGAACTCTGGATGTTGGTGAATGATAAATCTGATCTGGTTTGGTTAATGATGTAGGAAGCTGAACTCGCCAAGGAGAAAACAAACGGTTACAAGTTGGATAAAGCTCATATATTTGCTGTGAACATGTTGATGACTTTGATAGATTCATGAAAGTTCCTGATGAGTGGGGCCCGCCAGAATTTAAGCCATATACGCCAGGGGTAATTGCTTGTTTAAGTTCTTTACTTGTTGTATCTGTGTCAGGTTTTTTCCATTATTGTTTGAACACCATGGCCTTTTTTAACTTTGACATCCGTCTGGGTTTTTTTTTTTTGGTTTTCCTAAAAAGAGTAATGCACTCACACTTTTGTTGACACAACTAGTTATTGATGCAAGTGATCTTTATGATAATCATTCATTTATTTGTTTTTTCTCTTGAAACAATAGATAGGCTTATGAGAATTTTCTTGTTCATTATGATCTTGCACACCAGATTAATGTTGTGATTTCTTTGGATTTGTTTCACAGAATGCACACTTTAGTGTTTACATTTTTAGTTTGATATGTGATTTATGTTTCCTTTTACCTATCGTGTTCTAGCATAGTAGCATGTGATACTGCATTATGGTTGTGATGTATAGACATTGAGAGTTAAGCTCAAAGGTGTTGTAAGTTCACGTATACATGGAATATGCCTTTCTTGGAACTATCTGATAATTGAATTTTAAGTTGCTAATGCAAAATCCTCTCCATTTAATTATCTTTGCATGAGATGATCTTATCTAGTTTTTTTTATCATTTCAGGACAATCTTCAGCAGTGGCTTACTGATGAAAAAGCTCGAGATCAGTTTGTTATTCGTGCTGGGTCAGATACTGAGGTTTTATGGAATGATGCAAGGCATTTGAAACCTGAGCCGGTTTACAAGCGCACCGTGAGTAGACATTATGATCCATGTCTTACTTTTCCTGTCATGATTATTCGAGACTTTATTAGTTATCTACTATTAGTTATACTATTATGTGTTGACGTGCATATAGCAGTTTATATGATCTCTATTTTTAATGTTTTGAAATTATTCTTTTCATATCATATGCCCTTTTTAAAAAATTTCTTATTTCTGTTTTCTAATAGTGCTGTGACAACTGATTATATGTGGTTTCCTTTGCAGTACTGGACTGAAAGTTTCGTGCAGTGGTCTCCTCTAGGGACTTACTTGGCAACTGTTCACAGGCAGGGTGCTGCTGTTTGGGGCGGTGCTGATACTTTTAATCGCCTAATGCGTTATGCTCACCCTCAGGTTATTTGGTTTTTGTTTGATCTTTTGTGTTGTTGTCTTTACCTTTGTTTCTTGATCCTTAGAGCCTCATTGGTATAACTGCAGATAAAACTTATTGATTTTTTCCCCTGGGGAGAAATATTTGGTGACCTACAGCAGCCATGAACCGAGTAATCCTCGTGATGCAAATGTGAGATGCTTCCGTTCTTCCTTTTTTTTTTTTTTTTTGGTTTCTCTCATAGTTTATTGTCAACACCATTCTGATGTCAACTTAATTCCATCTCTAGAGGGTCGTTATAAATATTTTTGATGTGAGAACTGGCAAAGTAATGAGAGATTTTAGAGGAAGCGCTGATGAGTTTGCAGTTGGAGGAACTGGAGGTGTTGCGTCTTGGCCTATTTTCAGGTTATTATTCTTCAAATGAATCTACTGGACCTGTGAAGTACTACACCTTTCCATTTTAATTCTCCTGAAAGAACTCTTTTTCGGTACTGATTTTATAATTTTTTGCAGGTGGGGTGGTGGAAAAGATAAGTATTTTGCCAAACTTGGGAAAAATATGATTTCTGTCTATGAAACTGAGACCTTCAGCCTTATTGACAAGAAATCCTTGAAGGTTGAAAATGTCATAGACTTCAGTTGGTCACCAACTGATCCTATTCTTTCACTTTATGTTCCTGAGCTTGGTGGTGGGAACCAACCTGCCAAGGTAAGTACTCTATTCCTTATTAAGATATTCCTTTTGTTTTATGACTTAGGTTTTTATGGCCTTCATTAATCTGTTTTAAAGGTGAGCCTTATTCAAATTCCTGGTAAAGAAGAGTTGAGGCAGAAGAATCTTTTCAGTGTTAGTGACTGTAAAATGTACTGGCAAAGCAGTGGAGACTATCTTGCCGTTAAGGTTGATCGGTATACGAAAACGAAAAAAGAGCACATATACAGGCTTTGAGCTGTTCCGAATTAAGGAAAGGGACATACCCATTGAGGTTTTGGAGCTTGACAATAAGAATGATAAGATCATTGCTTTTGCGTGGGAGCCAAAGGGGCACAGGTTTGCAGTTATCCATGGTGATAGTCCAAGGCCTGACGTTAGTTTTTACTCTATGGGAACTGCCCATAATACAGGCCGGGTATCAAAGCTCACTACTCTGAAAGGCAAGCAGGCAAATGCACTGTTTTGGTCCCCATCTGGTCATTTCATAGTTCTTGCTGGGCTCAAAGGTTTCAATGGTCAATTGGAGTTTTACAATGTTGATGAGCTTGAAACCATGGCAACAGCTGAACATTTTATGGCTACAGATATCGAATGGGATCCTACTGGAAGGTAATTTTTTATAACATCAATGAAGCTGGGTGATGTGTTTACTTGTTCTTTGGCTTTATTTTAAACTGAATCTATTTGTGCAACTTTTGTACTGTTTTGAAAATTATTTTTCCTCTTTGAATAGCTCAATTTATTCTTTTCTGTTTTCCCTCTGTATTTATAATATGGTTTTGATTGTATGCCTTGTTCGCTTTTTCAGGTATGTTGCAACTGCTGTGACTTCAGTTCACGAGATGGAAAACGGTTTCAACGTATGGTCCTTCAATGGCAAGCTACTTTATCGGACTCTGAAGGATCATTTCTTCCAAGTATGATGGATTGTTATCACTCAATTTTACACTATGTTCATTATCATTTTTGTGATTCCTTTTTCAATTAATATATTACAATGCTTGAACGTTATCAATTTTCTTGTGTATTACAGTTTTTGTGGCGCCCAAGGCCACCATCTTTCTTGACTCCTGAGAAAGAGGAGGAAATTGCAAAGAACTTGAAGAAATATAGTAAGAAGTATGAGATGGAGGACCAGGATGTGTCTATGCTATTGAGTGAGCAGGAGCGTGAGAAGCGAAAGATGTTGAAGGATGAATGGGAAAAGTGGGTCAATGAGTGGATGCTATTGCACGAGGAAGAAAAATTGGAGAGGCAAGGGTTGAGGGACGGTGAAGCCAGTGACGAAGAAGAGGAAGAGGAATACGAAGCTAAAGATATAGAAGTTGAGGAGGTGTTGGACATTACAGAGGAGGTTCTTCCTTTCGATGACTGAGCATCTTTAGTGAATATTTTAGGGCCCTCGAAGCGCAGTTATTTGTTAAACAACCTAGGAGGTTTGTGTAATGTTTGTCTATTTAAATTGAATCTGTCGGGAGCTAACGATTTTGAGTTGCGTCATTATTGTTATTAATTATTTTTACTTGGGAGCTATTTCCATGAAGAATTTTGTAGTTCTTACAAGGTTAGCTTAAATCTGAGAATTCTTGTGAACCCAATCAATTTTGTCAAGTTAAATTTTGTTATTTCCATTGATTTCTATAGTGTCTAGAGGCAAGGATGATAAGATATTCAATTAGAGGGAAAAAAAAAAGCCAATGATTATCTTGATATGTATTTTTGTCTAATTGGGCATTAAAGAAATGTGAGTTTGTTTTTGAAATGTGAGAAATATACATAAGAAGATTTGTGGACTTTCAATTCAAGAATTTTATATCAAGCACATTCACAAAGAAAATTCAAAACGCAATTTCCGTTAGAGTAATGCTATTAAGTCTAAATCTGATGTCCAAATAATGTAGTAACATTTTAATCTATTCATTTAAATCATATAAATCTAATATAATTTAAATGAATTAATTATAGTGATGTCACATCATTTGAACATGTGAGACATAGAGTGCGAATTTGCGTTGTTAGGGTTTTTGATCTCAATTCAAAGCGGTGGATGGACTTACTAAAAAGTCTAGTAGAGTGTTATTTATTTGGAATGGGCCGGGTTCAATCATTGGACCCAATTTAATAGGTCTTAATGATGCTAAATGCAGTCACGATTATTTCTAAGTGCACCGCGAAGAGTATGCAATAATTACACCATAGATGCTGGTGAGATCCATGGATCATACCCTACCCACATATCCGTTCAAATTAATTAATATATTTGTTCCAAAAAAATTAATTAATATATATTTTAATTTTTTTAGATGAAACAAGGTTGTTTTAACTAAAATCTTAAGCGTATCGTGAATCCTAATGAGTGAAAGAAAACTAAATAAAACTGTTAGGAATTTAAGTTAGGTGTTGGATCCTACACACAAATCAGTTTCCTTTACTGAGTTAGGTTTTCCTTTCTTAACAAAGGAATTAAATTCTTTTTCTAATTCATTTTCTGTTAACACTTGGTTTCATTTCATTTTTATTTTCAAGTAGTACATGCGTGATGTGCCCTAAAATTAAAAGACTAAATCTAAAGTATTTAATATTTATTTTATTTTATTATTATTTTTAAAATAATAAGTTGGTATGTGGGTAAGGTATGGACCACACGTACATACCTGCACCCTACCGCTTAAATGTAGCGGTTTCGGTTTCACATTTCTCAGAACCTCCCGGTTCGAATCGGCAGTTCTTTTTTTTTTTTTTTTAATCCTAAATTATTAATAACCTAAATCCTTATCTTTCAAGTCTGAACTCTGAACACGTACATATCTCATATCTGATCTCTCTCTCTCTCTCTCTCCCCTCTTCTTCTTCTTCTTCTTCTTCTTCTTCTTCTTCTATTCGATTCACACCCACGGACCATTGACCACGGGTCTTCTTCTTCTTCGATTCACGGACCAGTGAGGCAGTGACCACGGGCCTTCTTCTTCTTCTTCTTCTTCGATTCACGGAATCACGGGTGGTTGTGGGTGATTTGGGGATGGCCGATTCAAGGGTGGTGGTGGGTGATTTGGGGTTGATTTGGGTGTGAGAGAGAGAGGGATGATAATTGATGAATGAAGGTGCTTTTTGGCTATTTTGCTCTGTTTTTTCTGGGACAGGTTTGTGTTTTTCCCATGCTTTGATGCTTGTTTACTTGAGCTGTGGAGATGTCCCTGATGATTATTGATGGTCTGTTTCTAGGCCTGTTTTTTTATGTGTCTTTGGGACTTTGTTGTTTTGGGTGGTGGGTTGTGTCCTCCTTGGATTTCCAGTCGTTGTAACCTCTGGCCACTGGAAAAATGTTCAGAACCGTCGGTTCCGGTTCCATCTAACCGCGGAACCGGAACCGAACCGGAACCTTTGGGACTTGTTGTTTGGGTGGTGGGTTGTGTCCTCCTTGGATTTCCAGTCGTTGTAATCTCTGGCCATTGGAAAAATGTTCAGAACCGTCGGTTCCGGTTCCACCTAACCGCGGAACCGGAACCGAACCGGAACCTTTGGGACTTTGTTGTTTTGGGTTGTGTCCTCCTTGGATTTCCAGTCGTTGTAACCTCTGGCCAGTGGAAAAAATGTTCAGAACCGTCGGTTCCGGTTCCATCTAACCGCGGAACCGGAACCGGAACCGAACCGGAACCTTTGGGACTTTGTTGTTTTGGGTGGTGGGTTGTGTCCTCCTTGGATTTCCAGTCGTTGTAATCTCTGGCCACTGGAAAAAAGTTCAGAACCGTCGGTTCCGGTTCCATCTAACGGCGGAACGGTTCACCGGAACCGTGTCAGGTCTTGTAGAGGTGACAACGGTTAGGTTCGAACCAGGAGGCTTTGAGTAATTTATGTACAATATCTATCTCCATCGAGGTGACTATGATTCATTGATTCGGTTTAAACCGAAACCGTGACTGTTGGAACTGGATCAAAACCGGAAATCAAACCGGAACCTTACGGTTCATAATTTTGCGGAACCATGGTGGAACTGGCGGTTTACACCCGGTTCTGGTATTTAAATAATTTTTTATTTTATTTTTAAAGCTGAATTTGATTTGATTGAGAGAGAGAGCAGAGATCAGTCTGAATTTTTTTTTTTTTTTTTTTATTAAGGTGAATTTGATTTGATTGATTGATAGAGAGAGAGCAGAACAGAGCTCAGTCTAAAAGTTTGAATTAATTTTTTTGTCAAAAAAAAAAAGAATTGAACCGGTGGAACCGTGAACTGGAACCGAAACTCCCCCGGTTCCGAACCGGAACCGGAACCAGAGTCACCTTGGTTCCATGATCCAGTTGAAAGCATAACAAGCCGTTTTTGTCATTACTCACATTAATTTTCACTTGCAGAATGCAATATATGACACGCATATACAATGCAGCTCACTTGATGGTTAATGCGAGTTTGGCTGGAAGCTTAGCTCATATGACATGCGAGGTTCTTACTCCGATCAAAGCTTGATTTCAACTTATTCACGTACAGCATCTGTTTTCTATTTTTGTTTGTAGTTTGCTAGGAACCTTTGCAGTTTCTATATCAAGTCAACTGAGAATTGAACTTCATGTGCTTCGGTTCAACTTATTATCAACAATATATAAAAGTTCTGTTTGATCTAGATGATCTCCGTTGAAAAATGAAAAATAAAGGAGCCTTGGTTTCTCGGGCGACCGGGGATTTGATTTTTCTTTTATTTTTATTTTAAAATGTTTACATATGCCTGTGAAAACACCATCGTTACTGGGTAACTACACTAAACCATTGAACCCTGATTACACATAATCAGATTTGGGAAGCTGTAACATTTCTCCTTGTTATATATAATTAAACATGAAACCATGCAAACAAGAAGAAGTCAGGAACAGGGTGCTGAGAATCCTTTATTTTATTTACATATACAATGCAAATCAGTATATTTCTGATCTACTACGTACGTACGTACTCCTCTAAAACCATCCTTCATTTCATTTCATCTTTCTTGCTTTGAAAGAGAGATCGATTTGGGAGATTGATGTCGTCGATTTAACAAAACAATATTTGCAAGGCCTCATTGTCTGTCTCAAATGCATATTCATATCCAAGACTGTTAGCCAAATTCTTGAACTCATCCATCTCTGAGGCTGCAACCTGTAAACCCACCAATACATTTGCATGTGTTTCACCCTGTTCCACATGCACCACAAATAAATATTGTATGTTACCATTTACAATATATGAATATAAACGAGCGTAAATTATGGTAAAGTCTTTTGTTCGTTGTATAAGAGAATTTGAGTTTGTTAAAATCTGATGATACCAGTGCGCGGTAATGAACCAAGGTAATATTCCAGCGAGGGCTGAAAGTGTCCAAGAACTTCCCTAAAGCACCTTGTCTCTCCGGAAAGATAAATCGACAAAGAATCTCGTTATCAACAACTGATCGACCACCCACCTGAAAGGACATCCCGGAAAAGATATTGGAATGTTGAGGACAATAATGAAATGAATAATGTTATACAAGATGATCAGATGATTATTATGATACCAAAAACTGTAGATGATCTTTAACCAAGTCATTATTTGAAAGGTTAAGTGTTTGAAGTTGATCAGACTCCATCCTCTCCAACATATCTTTGAGCTGGTTAGTTGAATGAAAACCAACACTGCAACAAGTATACATATACACATAACCCAATTCAACAATCACTAAAAAAATGGAACAAAAGTACTGCTTTTGATTTGTCAAAGTACTAAGTAAGCATATTTACCTGTACAGAATAAGAGCTTCTTCTTTCTTAACATTTTTTCTGTATCTGAATTCAGTGATATTCAGGGGACTTACCTGTCAAAAAAAAAAAAAAAAAATCATGTCGTGAGAATTGAATACATGAAAAGTTAACTTAAAAAGAGGTTGGAAAACATACCAAATCATAAAATTTCTTGAAGTTTCCCCATTTCTCTGGCATGCAAGTTACTAGTATAGCCTCGCGGCGTCTACCGACATCAGCAAGTTGGGATATCAACCTCAGTCTATCAAAATTCATGTTGGCTCCACTGGTTATGGCCACAATATTTTCACCTTTCAATCCATAATGCTTACAATATGCTTCTGCTCCTGCAATGGCTAGAGCCCCAGCCGGCTCCAAGATGCTTCTGTTTTCCTCAAACATGTCCTGTATTAAGCAAATCCAACCAAGATTTGTGAGCAACACTTCTTAATTATTAGAGTGCTTAGATACTGTAGGCTTAAACTTTTGGGTTTGATGTTACTAACGTGGTATCAAAGCCATATTTTACCTGAGAGTCCTAGGTTCGAGTCCCTTCACATGCATTTATTTACTAACATTAATAATGATCAAATCAATTGGACATAGATTAATTGATTCACCTTTATTGAAGCACAAATGGTGTCACGGTCTACAAGAACTACTCCATCGATCAGATCATTGCACAATCGGAAGGTTTCTTCTCCGACCACTTTGACAGCTACGCCGTCTGCAAAACCTCCTACTCGGTTTAGCTTAACTCTCTTTCCATGATGCAATGACAGTGCCATTGCATTTGCATCATAAGGCTCTACACCAATTATTTAACCTCAGGACGAACTCTCTTGACATAAGCAGCAATGCCGGCTATGAGGCCACCGCCACCAACGGGAACGAAAATGGCATGCAGCGAAGCTGCTGGTAGTTGACGCACAATCTCCATTCCAATTGTCCCCTGACCTGCTATCACTTCTGGGTGATCAAATGGAGCTATGAACGTTCTGCCTTCATCTTCTGCCCGCTTTTTCGCGTAAGCTTGAGCCTCATCGTAGGACTCTCCCACTAGAACAACTGTTGCACCCAACCTCTCAACTGATTTCCACTGAACAAACAAAAGAATATAAAACACAGTAGAAAAGAGTAGGTATTTGATTTATTGTTTACAAGATTTTGTTTGTATAAGAAGAGAAATGAAGTGGTGGAAACCTTGATTTCAGGTGTTGTAATGGGCATGGCGATGACTGCGTGGCAACCCAATCTTTGGGCTGATAATGCAACTCCTTGTGCATGATTTCCTGCTGATGAACAAATCACTCCCTTTTCCAACTCTTTTGTTGTTAGCTTTGCCATCATGTTGTAAGCTCCTCGTAGTTTGAATGAGAATACCTGCAATTCAGAACATCTATATATCAACAAATGTACGTGTTTGATAGTGTAAAAATGAGATTTGGATTATCTATTAATTTGATATTTTCCTTGATCTAAAACGCTTCAAGATAAAACTATGTATTTAAAGATAATAAAAGTGAAATAAATAAAGTAAATAAATATAGCTATTGATTACACATATCAAAAGATCTATTCAGGTCAGTAGAGAATCCAAATTTGTTCTGCCAACTTCTTCAACGAACTGTATATATAAAGATTGATCTCGATAAATTCTAATAGACTGCTCATTGTTCGTAGCTACTCAATTAGCTGATTAATATTCTATGTTTAATTGTCTATGCCTCTAATTATAATTTGTCTAAAAGCATGAAACCCATACCGAAAACAAAAAGAAATTGACCTGAAATGACAAGAGTGGTGTTGGCTTCCCTCTACCGCTCTACCTACATCTAAAAAAGCTCCACTTTTAGGAACCTTAATTTAATTACATAAAACCCCTTACATATGCACTATAAGATTACAGATTCAAGTTCTCTCCCCTTTCTAAAAACTCTCGATTTATATAAAAGTTTATTATTTTTATTTTAAAAATAATTCAATTACATAAAATTAATTACTTTTATTTTATTTTATTGATTTATTTTCAAAAATATCCTTCTTATTTATTCCTCAAATTCAATGCACCCCAAACCCCACTTCTCTTTCGTATCTTACATTTTCTTTAACCTCTCTCTCATAATAGTTGCCACATGCCTCTTATTGTGGAGTCCTTAAAATTTCTAGCACTCTTTCTAAACCCATTTATGAAAAAGTCACCAACTTAATAAGTTTTGTAGAAATAGCACCAATTAAGGTGATCTGCCAAAATTGCCCCTAATGTCTCTTTATCTCTCTCTTTCTTCCTCTCTCTCTTTCTTCCTCTCTCTTTTTTTTTTTTCAAAAACCTTCATTAATCCATCAATGGAGATCAAAATGACCTCTGTCGAAACAACCTCCGTCGAAACAACTTCCGTCGAAACGGTCGACTCCATTAGAGGTCGTAAAAAACGACCTCCGTCATAAAAATTTTTCTGGAAATAAGTCTCGGGTATTTTAAAATAAATCTCGGGTAGCTGAAATAAGTCTCGGGTAGCTGGAAATAGCTTGAAATAAGTCTCGAGTGACCTACCCGAGACTTATTTCCAGAATTTTTTTTTTTTTTAATCTTCTTCTTCATCGACCACCAATGGAGGTTGAGGTCATTTCGACTCCAATGGAGGTCGAAAGACCTCCATTCGACCTCCATTTGAGGTCTGTCCGTCCTCCATTGATGGTTCAATGGAGTTCTTTGAAAAAAAAGAGGAGAGAGGAAGAAATAGAGAGAGAAAGAGAGAGGAAGAAAGAGTAAGTGAGGGGCAATTTGGGGAGATCACATACTTTGGTGCTATTTCTACAAAACTTATTAAGTTGGTGATATTACCACAAAACCAATCCAATTTGGTGCTATTTCTCTCTATTTCCTCCTTATTGTGAGTGGCCCGTTCCACCGATCAGTAGCGGTGATCGATGGTGTACTGGGCGCACCAAAATTTTTCTCCTCTCACATAAGATAATTGAAAAATAAATAAGTTAAAACTAAAGTAAAATATCCATAAAAAGCTAAATTTTATTCAAGATTTTTTTCTCTATGTGAAACAGAGTGGATTCAACACGTAGAGGTCGATGTTGGTAACGTTTCAAAGACTCCTTTAAGATAGCAAAATTGTTGAATAATTCACTTTATTAAAGAGTTATTACAAACTTTGCCTATAATTATTTGCAATACTTTTTTTGAAAAGGATTTTATTACCGGAAGCAGTTTTGAAAAGTGCAAAAGAAAAAAAAAAAATGTTAATTGGCTTAAACAAAGTAAAAAAATAATAATAATTATATATATTAATTCGAAAAATCCTCATGTTACACGAGGTCTTGTTTTTTTACACTTCAATATATAAGCAATATCATATGGTTAGATTTTTTTTTTTTTCTTAGTTAGAGATTAATTAGAAGTACTAGAAAACATAAAATTGAGATAAGATAAAGTTGACCTAATGGTTTGTCCTTCATCTACATAATGACTTGAGTTTCCACACTAGTATATATAATGTTTGGTCTCAGTAAGACTCGATAAACATCTGACCCGATGTCAGAATCTAAGATAATACAAAAAAAAAAAGAAAAAAAAAAAAAGGTAAAAAGGTTCATTTGTGCCATTCCTTTCTTTTTTTTTTTTTGGAAATATCTATCAACAGTATGTTCTGTGTTTTCACAACCACACATGACACACCAAACTCTGTAGAGGAAAGGACACTTTTATTTTCAATAAGTAGTAATTTTCTCCACATCCCAGCAACCAAACAAAAAACAAAACAAAAGCACGTTGCCTTTTTAATATAAAATTATAAGAGATAAAATAATTGAAGAAGAAGACGAAAACTCACAGGCTGCAGATCTTCTCTCTTGAGCCAAAAATGAACACCAAGTTTCTCTGAGAGCTTTGAAGCGTAGTCAAGAGGAGACTCAACAGCAACATCATAAACCTTGGCCGACAATATCTTCGTCAAGTAACTCATTGCATTGTGGACCCCATCTCCGGCTCCGGTGGCCTGTTTTCTGGGTACGGCGCCGAGGTGTCCGCTCTCGTAGCTGAGAGAGTCAGCCGTCACTTCAGTCAACGGTGGAGGAGGAAGAGGAAGAGGAGGAGGAGGGAGGAGAGTAGTAGAGGTACTCTTGTGGAACTGCACCGTAGGATTTGTCAATGTGGCTGTGACGACGACCACCGTGGAGGGGTGGCGCGTAGGTTTGTTGTTTTTGGGTAAGGTTGTAATTAGTTGAAACGTTGAAAGGGAGTGTTTGAGGTTGAGAGTAGGAACTGGTGAAGGAGAGAACCAGACAGTCTCCATTGTTACAGAGAGCAGAGAGCAGAGAGGAGAGAGAGAGAGAGAGAGAGAGAGAGAAGTGTTTCTTGTACGTACTACTACGTCAGTTGGAGACTCTCCTCTGAAGTTTTATTGAGCAAACAACTATTTATAGAGGAGGAGTGCTGGATACACTCTCTCAATCCACTATCCTAACCCACTCTCTGTTCATGTGCTGACATGTGGACATCATTAATTTCTTTACATTAAATTTGTAGTTTTTAATAAATAACCTCATTTTTTATTTTATTTACAATGCAAACCAATAACTTATTTCTTAAATTGTCATTCTTCTTTAACTTTAACATATTGTCATTTAATGTCAGTTTTTTTTTTAATTTTTAATTTTTAATTTTTTAATTTTTATTTTTAATATATGTATTGCTCATATATGTATTTCTTTTTTACCAAATTTACTTAAACATTTTTTTTATATCATTGGCTAACTTGATAGATGACAAATTAAAGTTAAATAATTTAAAAATATATTATAAAAAAAATCATAAGATAAGATTAGTAAAACTTAATGTCTATATCTAAATTAAAAATAAAAATAAAGAAAAAATCTAACCAGATTCATTAGTTTTTATTTTTATTTTGTTTAATCACCCAGAGAGAAATTTTTTGTTCTTTCATTAACTAAATCTTGAAAAGTAAAGATTTTGGCTCGAACACATATACAATTAGAGCAGACCCAATAAGGGTATCTGAGGTTCACGTTCTTCTTCTCAGATGTTAAAAATTAAAATAATAAATTTCGGTTTATATGAATTTTTTATAATATACTTTTAAACTATTTAACTATAATTTATTTTACTATTTATTTATTCTATACAACAACCATCAAATTAGCTAGTGTTTGATAATGAAAATCTAGGAAATAAGTTATTGGTTTGTATCGTAAATAAAATGAAAAATGAGGCCACTTATAAATGTCACAAATTTAATGTGAAAAAGTTAATACTGTATATGTGTCATCATATGAATAGATAGTGTGTTGAGAGAGTGGGTTAAGAGAGTGCATCTAGCACTACTCTTTATAGGGAGAAGACACGTGATTCATTTCCTGAAGACTGGTTTGATTTAAATCACTGGCCACTAAAGTTAAAAGGGGAAGTATTGTGACGTGTCCCTTATTTTTCAAGAAAATAATAGTAAAACTTCCCTTTATTAATGAGAAAATAATAGTATGCGACATGGATTTTGTTGTCTTCCCTACTCTTTGTCTGTCTCTCTCGTACAAATTCACCCTCGTGTTCAGTAGTAGATTCGTCTGTCAATTTATATAATATGCGCGATTTTCTACGACCAGGCTCAGGACTTTTAGATCTTTTTTTAAATTAGAGGGCCGATATTGAAACTCATAAATTTAATAAGAGAGTTTCTTTTGATAATTTAATTTTTTATTTTATATTTCTTTTCTAAAAACATTCCATTCTCAAATTTAAATTAAAATAATTCTAAAAATATTTCATTTTGTTACAAGATTATCTTTTTTATCTTTTTTTTTTAAATTTAATTATTAAAAAAAGAAATTACCTCTCATAAATCATTAGATTAATTATTACATATTAAATACTTTCTCCTAAATTTTTAGTTACCATATTAAACTCTCTCTCCTCCAATATATACCTCTAATTTCTCTATCCCCATTCTTTCTCAAGCAAGACTAACAGTTAAAAAAAAACTTATTAATAAGCTTGATTTTTAGGAACCATATGTATGGATATATTAAAAAAAAAAAATTTTTTTTTTTTTTTAAATCGAAATATGAAAATGATTTTTGTTACTCTTGTAAGTATGTGATTTCTTAGAGAACTTTAATTCTTTCATTAGTCTTAGAAATTCTAAGTTTAATTGAATCTAGTTGTAATAATTCAAGCTTTCATATATATATATGAAAATTGACTTTTAATATATATATATATATATATATATATACAGTCTTTCTATTATCAGTTCGAACTAACAAAAGTTATATTAGTTTCTTGTATGTGGGCTACTGGATTTAAATACTTTGACTGACAAGTGCATACAGCCAAGTCAAAGTATTTAAATTCAGTAGTTCACATACAAGGAACTGATATAACTTTTGTCAGTTCGAACTGATAATATAATTTATGTATATATATATATATATATACGGAAATTATCCTATCAGTGCATCCTGATAGAATTATATAAGGATATTGAATATGAGCCACTCGTTTTACATACTTTGACTTGGTATGTATGCACTTGTCAAATCACTGTTATAAATAAGTGGCTCACATTCAATATCCTGATAAAGTTATATCAGTGCATCCTGATAAGATCGGGACCGTATATATATATATATATATTACTGTTAGTGAAAAACCAAACTATTCATAAGTTTTTTTTTTTTCCTTTAACTATTAATCAGAGATTGATGGAGAAAGTATGGAAATATGATTTTTTAAAATAAAAATAAAAATGGAGAGATTAATTAGGAGAGAGTGTTTAATATGGTAATAACAGATTTAAGAGAGAGAGTTTAATACGTAATATTTAATATAATGTGTGTGTGTGTATATATATATATATATATATATATATATATTACTGTTAGTGAAAAACCAAAATATTCGTAAGTTTTTTTTTTCTTTAACTATTAATCAGAGATTGATGGAGAAAGTATGGAAATATGATTTTTTTAAATAAAAATAAAAATGGAGAGATTAATTAGGAGAGAGTGTTTAATATGGTAATAATAGATTTAGGAGAGAGAGTTTAATACGTAATATTTAATATAATGATTTAGGAGAGAGAATTTCCTTTTTTAATAATTTAAATAGTTTGGAGTGTCTTTAAATTTTTTTGTCTCGTTTAGTAATTTTGATTTAGGTTAAAATTGTCATTAATAAAAAAATAAATTAAATTGGAGTGTGAATAGATAATTTATGGATTGTAAGGAAAATCTCTCATTTGATAAACACACCCATATTTTAATAAAAATTTTAATTACAAAAATATCCCAATAAGAATTTACCAATAAGGACAAATTAGTTTAATTAAAAATAAATAAAAATGCTATGTACACAATATTAATTACACTTATATCTTCATTTATATCACTTTATTAAAATAAATAAAAAAACTAAACTCTAATTAAACCCTAATTCTATTTCAAGTATTAAAATCTCCAATTATCATTCTGTTTGACATAAATTTTAGATATTTTAGAGAGAACTGTTGCTACTGAAATAAGAATTTGAATTTTTGCAGATTATATCAAGTTTAGAGACATCAACAGTGAGAAAGGAAAGTTTGAGAAGGTTGGTTTCACTGTAAGGACTTTGTAGGAGCTAGTGGACAAATTTGATTTGAGGCTTTTTTTTTTTTTTTTGGACTACAATCTTTATTAAAAAAAAAAAGGCCAAGAAAGGCCAACCGAACAATAACAAAAGCAAGGAAGAGGAAACAAGCAACTAGCACCCATTTCCACAGCCAATAAACAAAACAACAAGCAGCTGCACAAAGCAACCGAGAACCTCAACACCTCACACGCCTAAAAGCCAAACCAAACTTAACAAAAGCAAACACAACCCGTAATCAAATTTGATTACTTGTAAATCAAACAAGTAATCAATTTTATTTTCTTTTAGTTTCTTTGTTTGTGAGAGAATGCTTGAAGTGAAAGTAAAATTTGGAAGTCAAGAATTTGAAATAGAGAGAACTTGACAACTTGAAATAGAGCTTCTCGAAATTTAAGAATTTAAGAATTCTATGATTTCGAGCCTCGAGAACCTAAGAATTTATCATTTGTGAAATTGGGTGTATTAATAACTTAAGAGGGTTTATAAATAAATTGTATTAAAATTAAAACATTCATTTAAATAAGAGTACTATTGACATTGAGTTGGGTGTTTATAGTACTGTTTTAAGAGAAGTGCTAGAATCACTTTCTCAACCCACTCTTTCTTTATAATATGACATGTGGACAACATTTATTTATCTACATCAAATTTGAAGTCATTATAGATTACCTGTTTTTTCTATTATTTACAAATCAAAGCAATCACTAACTTCCTAAATTACCCTTATTTATTTACCAAATTGCAATCTAATACCAAATTTTGTTTTTTTACAAAAAGAAATACATAATAATAACAAAGGCAGTTTCTTTTAACGAAAATAACTAAGGCATTTAGTTCTTCATCTACATAGTGATATAAGGAATAATAATAATAATAATAATAATAATAATCATGTAGCAAAATCAGTCTGGGTCACGGATGCGCATCTGTGGTTCGAACTGCTGTGGATCCATGTCCGCACACAAGTTGTTGAACCCGCGGTTCGTGATACTATACTACTCATGTTTGCAAACAATCCAATATATCCTTAATTAGATATATGTTTCCCACCAATGTGAGACTTATTATTTTTTCCAATTCAATGGGTGTACTATCTTGAATTTCCCTTTTTTTATTCATTCTTTGTTCCCAAATGTAATGGATATTAACTTGGGGAGGGGACCACATGACTTGCTAAGTAATTGTGATTTACTTTGCTTCCATCTTTGATTTACTTTGACTTACTTTGTTTTGTAATTGTGTTTTACTTTGATTATTTACTTTTATTCCTTTGTTTCCTTTTGTTGTTGACTTTGATTCTTCACTGTTTGTTATGTAGATCCTGATGACTTAGAGAACTACTTCACCTTTAAGGTCCATCATGGTGGAGAGTTTGATGGCAACATGGAAAACTACATTGGGGGAACCATTAATTTTTTTGACTATGTTAGCATGGAGAAATTGTCTTTGCTAGACATGGATGACATTGCTATAGAACTACAATATTAGCCGCCTGTAGGGTATTGGATTGAGGTGTCAAGGTATGGAAAACCCTTTAACATATGGACAGATCATGATTTGATGTGGTTTAAGGATAAGATTCCTCATAACAGGGTGTTAGATTTGTATATTGAGCCTATACAAGCAATGCAACACAGTCATAGGCAATGAATTGATTCTATCTCAACAACCAGAGTCTCAAGATTACTGGTATGAGGTTAGTGATGATGAAGAGCAACCAGCTAGTGGTGTTAACATTAGGCCAACTGGTGTTGAGATTGGGCCTACTGATGCTGGTGTTGAGGTTGGGTCTGATGGTGTTAATATTGGGACTGCTGGTGTTGAGATTGGGCCTGCTGATGCTAGTGTTGAGGTTGGGTCTGGTGGTGTTGAGATTGGGCCTGCTGGTGTTGGTGTTGAGATTGGGCTTGGTGGTTGGTGGTGTTGAGATTGTTAGTGCTAATGTGGTTGGTAATATGCCAACTCAGGTTAATGAAGAGGGTGATGTTGAATTGAATGTAGAATCTACTGAGGATGAGGAAGCAGTAGAGTCTGACTATGAGCAAGAACTTGATGATATAGAAGCTGATACTTGTGTAGATCCTACAAGGGATTGGGAGAGTTTGCAAGTTCTAGGTATCCCACATGCACAATATGGATCTAGATCTGGATTTGATATTGATTTAGGATCAGATGATTTGAAGAGCTTGGATGGATCTGATGGTGAGGAGGATGAAGGAGGACCACCAAGGAAGTTCATCAAAACAAAGTACCGTGAATTCAATCCAAGTTATGACATGCAAGATCCAATATTTAGGGTTGGTATGGAGTTTGGTAATGCTAATATATTTAGAAAGGCCATCAGGGCACATTCTGTGAAACATAGGAATGTAGTTTAGTTTAAGAAAAATGATCCCAACAGGATTATGGCTGTTTGTATGGATGAAGGTTGTTAGTGGTTTGTGTATGGATCTTGGTTAGCTGATTATAAGACTTTCAAGATAAAGTCTTTAGCAGATGAACACACATGTGTTATATCCTTTAAGAACAAGTTTGTAAGTTCCAAGTTGATCGCTAAGAAGTATGTAGGTCAATGGAGGGTAAACCCAGATTGGAACTTTACTAGATTGTCTCAGCAACTGAGGACAGACACTAGTGTGGATGCTTCCGTATGGCAGTACTATCGAGCTAGAAATGCTGCAAGACAGATGATACAGGGTAGTGTTAATGAGCAATACTCCAAACTTTGGGAGTATGGTGTAGATATTAGAAGGATGAACCCAGGAAGTACAGTTATGATCAAGTGTACTGAGGGAGATGGTAATGGGAATCCAAGGTTTGAGAGGCTATATATGTGTTTGGCTGCTTTGAAGAAGGGATGGAAAGAATGATGTAGGCAAATTTTAGGGTTGGATGGCTATTTCATTAAAGGATATCACACCGTCCAGCTACTAACTACCATTGGAGTTGATCAAAACATCCAGATGTACCCAATAGCTTATGCTTTAGTGGAGTCTAAGTGTAGGGAAACATGGTATTGGTTTCTAAAGCAATTGGGTGATGATTTATGGCTTAACAACTCGTATGGTATCATGTGTATCACTGACAAACAAAAAGGGTTGATAGATGCTATTGGGGAACAGTTTCCAAATTCTGAACATAGGTTTTGTGTCAAACATTTTTACAATAATTTCAAAACTGAACACAAGGGCTTGCTTCTAAAACAGATACTGTAGGGTGCTACAAAGTCTACAACTGAACAAGGGTACTCATTCTAACTTGTCTTATTTTTTTTCCTTAATGTTTTGTGTTTCATAGATTATGTTTTGCTTAACATGTTATGGCTAATGTTTTTCTACAAACTTGCTTAACAGACTTTCTCCAAACTTGCTTACTCATTCTATCATGTTTTGTGTTTTGACAGATTTAAACAGAGTATGGAGAAGCTAAGGATTAAGAGTGAAGATGCATACAAATAGATAGCTGACAAAGTGTTAGGATTATGCTCAATAGCAAGAGTGTAATAGTGTTTTTGACAATCTATTCATATTAATAATGTGATTTCTGGTTTAACAAATCTTATAGTATTTATAGTTTAATTATTATAATTGTCAAAAGTAAATAATCATAAGGTCAAAAGACTGTGAGAAAAGAAGAATTGTTCGTACATTTGGATATGTATGAGGTAGACACAATTCTTTAGTTAGTCTTGAATAATGTTCACAACTTAAGGTAAAGGTTGGGCACCTTTATCTTGTTAAAGTTGTAGATTCTTTTACTGGCATTTGAGTGGGATCAAATGTGTTATGATGAGTCTAAAATCATCGGAGGGTCTTCGAGTAAAAGAATCTAGTGCACTGGGTGCATTGAACTGGATCACAATGAAATACTTTATCTAGAACCGTCAATAGATAATAATCTTTTCATTATCAGGACAATCAAAGAGTCTATCTTAATCCTGAGATAAATGATGGACTTATGGTTGCAAGTGGTATCATTTGAGTTATCAATGAGTACGATTATATAGCATAGTCTATCCTCGATAGTTTGGTGGTATTCATTTGTTAATCGATAGATGACTTCATTTATAGATATGAACATCGTGACTCCATTTATTAAATGAGAGTAGAATATCATCATATGGATGTTTTGAGGTATTGGATATTGAATCTTAACGTTAAGTTTTCGATAGAGTCTATTGAAACATGGCTTCTGGACAAGTCAAAATATCTAAGTTCAAAATGTGGTCATATGAGTAATTATGGTAACTTGGAGAGCTATAGGCGGTCTATGAGCTCTTGGCGATTACTGATATTCTTCACGAGGATACACCATCTCCAATAAGATTGTCTAGGGTACGAATGGGAAATATTTACTTATTCTATCTTTATTTAAGAGTTCAATTTTAGCTCTTTAGTGGAATAAATTAAAATTAATAGATTGGACCTAAGTGAATTATTTGTTGATTGTGATTAGGTTATGTCTATTGAAACTTAAATTTAGATAGCCCGCTAAGATCCCCAATCCACACGGACTTGCATGGATGACTTGATATATTCTACTGGACCAATTTATGGGTCCATCTAGAATTGTATTTAATATATTAAAAATATAATTTGCACATTATTTATTTAATGGGCTGATCAATTATATTAATATATTAATGAAAGACATGTGTGCTTGTTTCTTTTAGTAAGAATGACTCTGGTTCACATGTGGGCTTTTTAATTAAAGTCTAATAGATTAAATAAAATAAGAAAATAATATTAGGCCCATGTATATGGTGTGGGCGGCAAGACTAGAATAATAGTCTAAAATATTATTTTATTTTATTGATTGATTAAATGAAAATTAATTAATTTATTAGTTAATCATTTAATTGAGAATCAAAATCTTTTTCTGATCAAGAAATATGTTTCCTAGAGTTATACTATTGTGGTAGTATAATTAAAATAAAAGACTTTATTTGGTAAGTAGATAAATAAGGGATTTATTTATCTAGTCAAATAAGGAAGTCTTTTATATAGTCACAAATACACTAAAGAGTTGGATTAGGGTTTGTATATAATATATATGCATGCGGGATATGTGCAATATAGATATATGTATCAATGCATGCGGAAATATATATACATATATGCATGGGGCAGAATAGATATTAGAAATACACTATTATATATTGTGCAAGTTAGATATATAATAGAAAGGGAATTCATGCAATTGATATTATAAGGCAAGTTGAAGTCGTCAACTATATATATATATATATATATTTATAAAGCTAGCTGAATGTGCAATATATATATATGCATGCATAATGCGCAAGACAAATATATATATTTCAATTCTTTAGGCGTGCAGTTTTTATAAAATAGCCAATATAGATATATATTCTTGGTATAGAATTCAGGAACCCTAGGTCTTGGACTTAAGAGTTATTTCTTTTGCTTGAGAAAAATAAAATCCAACTCTGAGACTAGTGTGATTATTTTCGGCCAAGAGAAAAGTGAGAAGAGATTGTTCTTATTTCGATAGTGCACTGGTAACTTTTACACCAAAAGGTTTTGTGCACAATTTCGAATAAGGTTCACGCGAGTTTCTATCTAACGATTGTGAATTCAAAAGTGACCGGAACATTCTTTGTAATCTCTTAGAATTTATTGTGACTAACGATCAAGAGAAGAGTTTTTGATTTCCATCCTTCAGGTATGCAATTCAAAGAAAGGGAGACCATGCTCCTAGATGATTCACGTTCGTGATTGGATTGGAAGATCTTGCGGATTACCATCGACGCAAGTCAATCGGATCACGCGACAAGAGGTATGTTACTTTTTGATACGTATGTTTAATTAATTAAAGGGTTAATGTTCAATTATGGAAAAATTTTAAACTATACTAAAACCCCTTTTTAGTCTCGCTTCCGCTGCGTTGACCGTATTTTTCCCTACACAAAGATCCTACCCACTGGTCAAGGGCCTTCTTCAAAGACACTGCACTCTGTGACATGTTATGCAATAACATGTGTAAAGCCTTCAACAAAGCGATACTACAAGCTCGTGATAAGCTAGTGATCACTCTTATGGAGATGATCATGAACTATTTGATGAAGAGATTAGTGAGGAAGAGAGCAAAGGTGGAGAAATAGCATCATGACATAGGGCCTAAAGTTGTCAAGTTTGTTGAGAGGCTGAAGCTGGAGAGTAGCATATGCCAGCTTGATTACAGTGGAAACTATAAATATCAAGTCATGGGTATAGGAGATGAGCAGTATATGGTTAACATTGAGAACAAGACATGTGCTTGCAACAAGTGATAGCTGATTGAGATTCCATGTGTTCATGGAATCTCTGCCCTGATGAGTTCCAATCGTGACCCTTATCAGTTCATAGACATCAAGTACAAAAAGGAAAGCTTTCTAAAGGCTTATACTCCAGTTATATATGGCATCAATAGGCCAAACATGTGGCCAAAAACCAATGATAAACCTATACAATGTCCAGATTTCAAGAAACAGAGGGGCAGACCAAATAAGGCAAGGAATCTGCAATCTGATGAGGTTAGGGTTGGAGGGAAAACCAAGCCGAGGAGGAATTACGTAGTGCTTAGGTGCACGAAATATAGGCAGGAACACAACAAGGGCACTTGTGATAGAAGGGCTGGAATGGTTGGAGATGCCTCTAAAATTGTTGCAAGGACTGAAAATGGGTCTCAACCAAGCCAGGGAAACATTCACATTGGAACTGCACCAAAAAGTAAAAGGAAACAAACCAATGCTGCTTTAGCTTGAATTTGTTATGTTAGTATGGATGCCTGTTATCAAACTTAGTTTGTCATTCCTGTTATGGATAACTCATTATGTGAACATATTTGCTTTTCAACTCTAATGATAGACATGTTTCTTGTACTATTTGGTACTAAACTTAATCAGTAATTTAGTTGTGAATGAGTTGATGATTTTTGTAAATATGTCTTTGATTCTCAGGAATCCTTTTGCCTAGGTATTTCATTTTCAGGAATCCTTTTATGTCAACGTGTTTTATTCTCAGGAATTCTTTGGTAAAATGAAAATGAGGAAAAAGAGCTTGCACAATGTGCATTCTATGATACAATACAAATTAGGTGACACAGCTTGAACATTTGAATAATTTATTACACATTAGTTACATTCTACAACCACACTTGTTCTATCATATTGTGAAACCATTTTAGACTACATGTTTTCCAGAAATTGTTTGCCAAAAACCAAAACGCGAAACAAGTTTATTCTTCTAGGATCATTATAACAGTTTCTTCCCATTGCTGATGTAGAACTAAAATCTTCATGAATGCCTTCAAAATCATTGCTTTCACCCATTCTCATCTCTAGCTCCCGTATTCTTCTAAGTAATCCAGGAATAATCTGTTTGGACCTTGCACAAATTTGAGGGTTATGCCATCTAAAAAATATGCAATTCATATCGTGGAAATGGTGGGAAATGTCACTCTTTTGAACTCATTTGGTGACTTTGTCAGTACTTTAATAAGTTAAGTTTAAAAGGCACCAATTATGGTGAACTACCAAAATTGCCCTTAGTTCTTCATTTATGTTATTCTGTTTATACTTTTCTCTCTCCACACTTCCAAAAAAACGAGACTTTCTCTCTCCATAGCGACTCTGTTTGTTTATCGAAATAAAAATTCAAGGTTGGATTGACTTTCTTCTTCAACTTATAAAACGTTTGGACGTACAAGAAAGTAATATTTCTGGCAAATACTTCTGTTAATTTATTCACATTTTCATTTGTTTATATAGAAAACTGTAATATCTTTTGTTGGATCTCCGAGACTTTTGTTGCCTTGACCGAGCCTTTTATTGCCTTGACCGAGCCTTTTCTTGCCTTCATCGAGCCTTTTCCACTTTTTGAAATGAATAAGTATGGAGCCTTTTGTACAAATTTCCGAGCCTTTTAATGCCTTGACCGAGCCTTTTCCGAGCCTTTTCTTGCCTTCATCGAGCCTTTTCCACTTTTTGAAATGAATAAGTATGGAGCCTTTTGTACAAATTTCCGAGCCTTTTAATGCCTTGACCGAGCCTTTTCCGAGCCTTTTCTTGCCTTCATCAAGCCTTTTCCACTTTTTGAAATGAATAAGTATGGAGCCTTTTGTACAAATTTCCGAGCCTTTTCTTGCCTTGACCGAGCCTTTTCCGAGCCTTTTCTTGCCTTCATCGAGCCTTTTCCTTTTTTTGAAATGAATAAGTATGGAGCCTTGTCTACAAATTTCCGAGCCTTTTCTTGCCTTGATCGAGCCTTTTCCGAGCCTTTTTTGGCCTTGACCGAGCCTTTTAGAGAAATGTTCGAGACTTTTGAAGTCTTCTCCGAGCCTTTTCAATATCCTCACCCGAGCCTTTGTAAATATAAGATGTGAAAATATTTTTTAGTCCTGTGTTTTTATTAATTGTTAGTGATGAATAATTTGACAGCATCATGAATCGGGATAGGATTGTAATATCTTACAACGGTCGATGGGAGCAGTTTCCTGACGGAAGTCAGAGGTTTATTGGATCCGATAACCGGGGAATGTATGTGTCAAAGAATATGACTTACGAAGAATTGTTGGCGATCGTGCATACCATTGTGAAATACGATGAAAACAAATTCACTGTTGATTTGTCATCAGTATCAATCGTTCCTGGCAGTACATGTCGCACATTTATAAGGAATGATGACGATGTCCAGTTTATGCTGGGGGAAGATCGAGTGATCCCTCAAGTATGTGTCAGTGTAACTGAGAAGACAGTTGGAGATATGATAGGGAATGATATTCCTCGTCCTGAAAATACCCAACAGTTTGGATCCTTTAGCGGTAGCAACCAAGGGTTCACCCAAAGGAGTGCCACCGAAGGTGGGGAAAACATGTGCGGTGTCCCACCGGTAACGGTCAATCATACAGATCTAGTTGAACCTCAAATTGTTGATGTGTTTGGGTGTCGAATTGAGCAGTACAATGAGCAGTACAATCACCCGAACCATGACGTGGATAATGATGCAAATAATGAACAGGTTGATGATATGCAAAATGGCAATGAAGAGCCTGAACAAATTCAAACACATGGTAGACGTGTACAAGGAGTTAGTTGCACTGCACCAGATATGGCTGGGACTTCCGAGGTCCGGTATAACGTAACAGCATCTGATTCTGATAATGTGACAACATGGGTTATTCCCGGAGCAGATGCATACTCGTTTGGTACTGGTACAAGCAGCACCTTCGCAGCGCAAGAACCTAGAACCATGATTTATAAAGGTCAATTTTTTCCGAGTAAAAAGGATTTGAAAAGGCTAGTTAGCCATTTTTCAATGCGGCAGAACTTTGAATGGAAGGTGAAAAGGTCGAATAAAACAACTTTACATCTGGTCTGCATCATTGACGAATGTACGTGGAAATTAAGAGCGGTGAGGAGAGATGAAGGGACTTACTTTCAAGTCAGAAGTTTTGTCAACGAACACAGTTGTCCGTTGGAGTAGATTCACCGTCGGCATCGACAAGCTAGTGCAGTCACAATCGGAGAAGTCGTTGCCCCTAGACTTCAGCAACATGATGGACGTCTCATGCGTCCCAAGGACATAATTGCCGATATGAAAACAATATATGGCATCCAAATCATGTACAGTAAAGCACATGATGCCCTGCAATATGCATTGTCATTGAGCTATGGAACGCATGAAGAAACTTTCCAACTGCTGCCATTTTTTGCATACATTCTCGAACAGCAAAATCCTGGCACAATCACGGACTTACAGTGCGCAGACGATGGTAAATTCCTTTACTTTTTCATGTCGTTATGGTCCTCAATTAGAGGTTTTCGGAGGTGTATGCGTCCTGTGATTGCAGTTGATGGTACACATCTGAAGGGAAGATTCGGGGGTACAATGTTTGTTGCAACTGCACAAGATGGAAACGAACAGGTGTATCCAATTGCTTTTGGGTACGGTGACTCAGAAAACAACGATTCATGGGAGTGGTTTTTGGAATGCTTGAGGGGGGCCCTTGGTCATATAGATGATCTGGTTTTCATTTCCGATCGCCATGCAAGCATTGAAGCAGGGATTTCTAAAGTGTTCCCTTATGCAACCCATACCATATGTTGCTGGCATTTTGGTGAAAATATGAAGAAGCGATTCCACAGAAAGGATGTTGCCGACATAATGGATAGTGCTGCTAGGTCGTACAGTGAAATCCAATACGATCGCCACATGGAGGAGTTACGTAAGCTGCACAAGGGTGCATATGATTATGCCATTGATGCCGGTCCACACAAGTGGTCCCGCGTTCACTGTCCCCAAAGAAGGTACAGGTTGATGACCACAAATGTTGCAGAGTGCATAAACTCATGCTTAAAATTCGCACGGCAACTGCCACTAATGACACTGGCAGAGTTCATTAGGAATATGCTACAGAAGTGGTTTCACGATCGTCATACAGCTGCACAGTCCATGCGTCATCGATTGACCGACGCAGCACATGGGGTAATCCAGAAACGGGTCGAGAAATGCAATTATATGACCGTAAATGCAGTTGACTGGAACATATTCTCCGTCAAACACAAGGGAAAACAGTGGACGGTTAACTTAGCCCGAAAGACTTGCACGTGCAACAAATTCCAAATGGACTTTTTACCTTGTTCACACGCACTCGCAGCGGCAAGGTACATGACAAGTTACATTTAACGCTTTTCTATAACCAAACGTGAGTCTCACTGTATTCATTGTTGCAGGGAGCGAAACTTGGATTTCACATCTCTGTGTGCAGACTACTACAAGAGGGAGACACTTATTGATGCATACTCGGTTCCTATTATGCCTGTTGGCCATCCTTCTTCATGGGTGGTTCCATCCGATATCGCAGCGCGGGTGGTTTTAAATCCAAAGACGAAGAGACAATCAGGTCGCCCCATGGAGGGACGACACGTATCGTCTTCAGAGAGGACAACCACACAGTCGTGTAGAAGATGTGGACAACCAGGACATAATAGCAGGCGGTGTTCGAATCCGCCTATGGTTAATGAAGGTCCCAGGACAATTGTCCCCGATGATTATCGTCGCAAGTGTAGCATCTGTCACACAATAGGACACAACAAACAAACATGCCCTCAGAAGGACACGCCAGTGGAATGAATGGAGCCGTATAAGAGGAAGACGATCAAACATAACAAGGCAGTACAAGAGGAAGATGAATTGCCACCAGAAAAGCTTGTGATTGAGAAACATGTCTCCAACATCGTTCAGATTTTGGGAAACATGATCGATACAATTGTTTTATGAGACCCTTGGTTCTTATGCTTTTATGTATAAGTAATATGATTGATTTTATGTTGGAGAAAAGCTTGCGATTGCTAATGTGTTCCAACATCGTTTAGACTTGTCGAACCATGCTCGATACAATTGTGTTATGAGACCCTTGGTTCTTATGCTTTTATGTATAAGTAATATGATTGATTTTATGTTGGAGAAAAGCTTGCGATTGCTAATGTGTTCCAACATCGTTTAGACTTGTCGAACCATGCTCGATACAATTGTGTTATGGTTTTATGTTGAATACTTTTTTTTTTTTTTTTTTTTTTCTGAAATTGATTTGGATTTAGTTGTTTGTGTTGTGTAATGTCATACTGGATCCTTTGTTAATTGCAAACACTTAAAAAGAAAAAAAAAAATTTCATTACTGAAATGTTATGTACATAAACTAAATCACTATCTCGAAGACCAGTCCTTCGAGTTGCAAAAAACCTCCACAGCCATCTTCTCTCGAATGGTGGTCATATCAGTTTCCGACCAGTCAAAAGTATCCCTGTTCGCTGCCAGATACTCTGTCACTTTTAAAGTATGAGCACCACAGTTACCCCTACAATTCACCACATGAACAACCGTTAGAATGGAATTATATGAAAACGGATTTGGATAAAATAAGATCTTGAAACAGTCATACCCTGTGTCTTGTTGTGGCACACGGTCTGCAGACACATAATAAAAAGTGAATGCCCTAGTAGTCTTTGAGTATGTCTGATCGCCCCTCCGTCTGCGATTGTGAAAGTTCACCGCATGCAGCATCGAGGGTACAAAATACCGTAAGCACGCGAGCTGCATTTTCCTGTGGCTGAATGGCACCTCCTGTCTGTACGAGTCAAAAAGGTAGATATTCCCTGCTGTGAGGTCGATGCTGGCCAAGGCCCAATGCGTACGACCAAGGTTGCACGGAATCAGAACCTGCAGGTGTTTCAACAATGTGCGATCAGTGTGACATTTATTTTTCATAACTTTAATGGAAAACATGTAAAATAAACACTTACGGAGTCAACATTGTGCCATGGAAAGTTTCCTAGCGGGAGCTGCCCACGTACCACCGTAAGGTCTTCTTCGGACCACTTCTGCTTCTGTGAAGACCAACCTGTACGGGGTCTATCAGACCCACTTCCCATCTTTCTGTCCCAGTAGTTACATAACCAAGACTGTACAAAAACGTTAGGTTATAGATGTATGAAACACATCAATGCACAAGCAAATACCGTACAATTTAAACACTTACATAAAACTGTGAATCCAGTATGTTGATCCTCGAACCGTAGACAGTGGGAAATGCTCGCTGACGCTTCCGCAGAATCTTCAAGTACGCGTCAATGTGCTGAAAGTTTGAACATTTTCATTTGTTAGGATTGTACAATTCTTGTAACAACATATACATATATTACAGTTATGGTCCTCACCGTATCCTCCAACTCCATAAAGTTGCTTTGAAACCGATGGAACCAAAGGACATCGACTGGCAAGTGTAGATCCACATCACGCCTGCATAATTGTTGAAGAAGTTAGATAACCAAGTCAAGTCAGTTTTACTGCTGTTTCAAAAAAAATGCAGAAATTGTAATATCTACGATTATACTTACAATTCCCCCGTCGAGTTCCTCTTGTACGCTTGGTACGCCGCTAGGTGATCAGGATCTATCAGTTCGTGGGGCGCCCATACATGTGGTGGCTGTGGCATAGTCCTTGCCCTCTTCGGCGTACAGGGGTCAGTGTATGGGCTCCGCTCCTGCCAACCTGGTTTGTGAACCCGATCCTGACGCTGAAGGGGTGGGGGACTCCGATCCAAACCATGGGGATCCACCGAACGTCTGCTCTGTATAGAAGGACTCCGTCCCCATTTGCTACCAGCATGGGTGCTCTGTATGGAGGAACTCCGTCCTTGTCGATCGCCTGCAGGTGTGCTCTGTATGGAGGAACTCTGTCCTCGTGGATCGGCTACAGGGGTGCTCTGTATGGAGGGACTCTGTCCTCGTGGATCCCCTGCAGGGGTGCTCTGTATAGAGGGACTCTGGAATTGTGGATCGCCTGCAAGCCCCGTGGAATGAATGGAGGGATGCGCTGCAATAGGATCATCCAGAGGGGTGCGCAAGTCCTGGGGAGGAAGAACAGGGTCTGGTAATACCTTATGCGGTACCTGCTCTGTCTCCATATGTGCTGTCCCAAGCCCCTGCTGATCAGACACTGGCTGCGTACTAGGGTGCAGCTGATGCCCACTTTGTAAGTCTGCTCCGTCCTGATGACTACCAGTCCAATCTCTGTCACTGAAGTGTTGGTCTTGGTCATCAATCGACGGGTCATCAACTGGTGGGTCATCGGACCGTCTGCCTTCAGTAGGTGTCTGCGCCGTCGAACCCTAAAGACCCCGAATCAAATCCAGCAACTCCTGATGCTGTTGATCTCGCTTTTTTTCATTCCTTTGCACTTCGTCCCGTAACTCTCGAAACGCATCCAGCAGTTCAGTATACCTACGGTCCTGAAATGAAAAAAAATAAACACGTTGTGAGTACTAAAAGTTTCCAATTGCTTTTAAATTCAATACTGCGGTGCAACTACTTTTACGTACCTCTGGATGCCCTCCGACGCCTCGTCGTGAGTGACTTTCAGGTCGAGGCTCTGTGGGGAACACAAATCGAACCCGCCTATGCCTCACGGGACTCCTACTGCGACCCTCCACATCAGAACCATCTGTATCACTGGGTCCCAAATGCGGATACTCAGTATCACTGGGTCTCGAATACGGACCCTCAGTATCATTGGGTTCGGCAGTCGTACGGTGTTCGGCATCCGCATCATACAGACTGCTTCCCTCCTCAATGCCCTCATAGTACCGTTCAGCCAGCTCTACCGGTGTCGGCACCAATTTCACCCTCGCAAACATCTGAAATCAATGTTAGACCATTTGTAATCGCATACATACTATTAACTATTAACGTTAACATAACAGATACTTACCCGTTCAATGAAAATGGAATCCAACTTATCCCCCCTCGGTCGCTGACTTAAATCCCATTTTAGAATACGGGGGGATAGCTCGATTTCCCTGCGGGTCCCACAATCTTCGATGGCAAGATCGGGGATAACCTCAAAAGCAAATATCTGCGTAATAGATAAGTACAATAATAATCAAACACATCAATCATATGAAAATAAAAAATACAATTAAAGTATGGAATCAAATTCTAAATTCTTACCAATAGTGCGTAAGTACAACCATATATGTTGTACGTCTCCACCTTGTGCACTTCAATGCCCTTTTCTCGCTGTCTTTTTTCGAACCGTTCCCGACGACCATCCAATGCATGCTTGAACCCAGAAATAGATCGCCTATACACATGCGCACCCCACGGGAATGCATCAAAAGCGTCCAAGTTCTCGATTAGGCGAAACTGCCATAATGGGACTTTCTCTCTCTCGTCCAAACCCATTAGTATCCAGTTAAGCATATACAGTAAGCATAGCTTAACCGCATCGTACTGCTCAGCAAAACCACCGGTCCGTACAACGGCTCTCAGCTCTCCAAACTCGACCTCATCTCGACCCTCAAAGTACCGCTGGTGTATGCCATTCGGTACCACATCATAGGTGGACGTGTCGGGAAGTTGTCCAAACTTCAATCCGGTGATCAGACAGAACTCAACCTTCGAGAACCGGACCGAATGCTTTCCTAAAAGAAATCTCATCTCATCTCCCGGCCCGTCGTGATGCAACTCACGAATAAGCAATCGATGGACAATGCCAGCTGAAAACTTCATGTTGTGCTGCATCCGAAGGAAATGTCCAAAACACGACTCAGTGTACCGACGTCGTTCTTCGACAGCAAGATCTTCAGGTACACTGTTAAGTGCATTTTCGATATCTCTAAGGTGACCGAAATGGTCATGCCGAGTTATTTTCCCCGGGTACCTTTCTTCCGCTGGAGTTTTCAGAAGATCTTTCAGTGGATTCCTCATCTGCATATTAACACAAAAAAAAAAAAAATTCAAACAAATTAATATATATAACTTCATGAAAAGGCTCGGAAACTGCAAAAATAGAAGTCACGGAGACTTTAAGAAAAGGCTCGGAGTGAGGTTCAAAAGTCTCGGAGACTTAATGCAAAGGCTCGGAGACTTTATAAAAAGGCTCGGAGACTTAATGCAAAGGCTCGGAGACTTTATAAAAAGTCTCGGAGACTTTATAAAAAGGCTCGGAGACTTTATAAAAAGGCTCGGACACTTTATAAAAAGGCTCGGACACTTTATAAAAAGGCTCGGAGATTCAAATTAAAAAAACCTACATCATAGAATTAAAAGGCTCGATTGAAGGTTTAAAAGGCTCGGAAAAGGCTCGGATGAAGGTTTAAAAGGCTCGAGATTCAAATTTCAAAAACCTACATCATATTCTTTAAAAGGCTCGGTAGAAGGTTTAAAAGGCTCGGAAAAGGCTCGGAGAAAGTTTTAAAAGGCTCGGAAATGAAAAATTGCACAAAACATAATCACATTAATTAAAAGGCTCGGGTGAAGGTTTAAAAGGCTCGGAAAAGGCTCGGACAAAGGTTTAAAAGGCTCGGAAATGAAAAATTGCAGAAAACCTAGTCACATTACTTAAAAGGCTCGGATGAAGGTTGAAAAGGATCGAAAAAGGCTCGAACGAAGGTTTAAAAGGCTCGGAAAAGGCTCGGATGAAGGTTTAAAAGGCTCGGAGAATGTTCTATTCATCGTCTTCAACAAAATTTTTACAGAAGTTTAAACCCTAATCAAACAAACCTAATGAACAATAAATCAAACCTAATCTATATGTCTAACCAAACACCAAACATCAAACGCAAATCAAATTAACAACAAAACGAGTGAGAGAGAAAGTTCAACTCACCACTGGATGCTTGGAGTCCAGAGGGGTACTGTATCACCACCGCCGGTATTCGCCGTCGCTTTTTTGGCCGGATTTCTTGCGCCGATAACTTCTCGTCTCTTCAGTTCTCTCTCTCCCTCAACTTTTTTCTCTCACGTTTCAAAACACACAAACAGACAAAAATGGGGGTATTTTTGTCTGATCACCAAGATTGGTGCCTTTTAAACTTACATTATTAAAGTGGTGCTATTCTTACAAAAAACCCTCCAAATAGTGACATTTAAATTTCGAACCCATTCATATCTCCCTAACAAGTAAAGAAAAAACCAAAGTTTGATTTAAATATTTCAGAAGATAAGGAAGAATAAAAACCGCAATTTAAACACCTAAATACCTTGAAATTTGAGCAACACCAGAAACACCTTCTGGGTTTGCATTTGTCCAAGATGTGCATAGCCCAGCTCTTCTTCCACATAAACAGTTTGGATATAAATCCTCAAGATCCAAGTCATTCATGTTTTAGGCAAAATGAAGAACAAGAGGTTTGAGAAGCTTAAAGAAGAAGACGAATTAATGATCTAGCAATTTGATTTATAAGAGTGATTATTTTCTGTTATTCCAACTTTACCCCTTTGTACAGAGACATGTGATGCGCACGTGACAAGAAATGAGACGGAACTAGGGTTCCGTAAGCATTCCGTCTAGTTTTGCCAATTTCCGATAGTTCAAGGGGTTTAGTGCCTAAAAAAAATTTCAGGGGGCACATGCGAATTCGGGTATAGTCTTCGGGGGGAGGGGTACATTTTATATTGTCTCAATTTTTATTTTTTTTTAATATAACGTATACGATGTTCGAATCTGAAATATTATTTGATTGAATGAATACATTTTACCACCAAAGCACATCGTTAATCTAATTCAACTATCAAAAGTTTGCTTGATTACAAATAGACTAGGGAATTTCAAAGAACAGGTTGACTTCCTTGTAGTTGAGGTCTATGAGACTTTGACAAATTTTATGAAACCTTTGAGAAATCTATATATATATATATATATATAGTATTTCTACTATTAGTTCGTCATAATATAAAATATATCAGGACGAAGAATGTGGACCATAGATTATGGAGAAGTTTTGACAAGTGCATATACTTTGAATCAAGGTATGTAAATCAAATGGTTCATATTCTTCGTCCCGATATATTTAACTGACAATAGAAAAATTATATATATATATATCCTTGCAGTTGAGGTCTATGAGACTATGACAAATTTTATGAAACCTTTGATAAATCTATCTATCTATATATATATACAGTCTTTCTATTATCAGTTCGAACTGACAAAAGTTATATCAGTTCCTTGTATGTGAGCCACTGGATGTAAATACTTTGACTGACAAGTGCATACAGCCAAGTTAAAGTATTTAAATCCAGTGACCCATATGCAAAGAACTGATATAACTTTTGTCAGTTCGAACTGATAATAGAATTTCTATATATATATATATATATATATATATATAATACTTCTCTAATAATGACCGTCATGACTTTATAATTTCAGAACGTCCAACCACAGCCACACATTCACAGTGGGCCCACTGCCCCACATTAACAAATACCCATATCCAATATAAATGCGTGGTTGTGGTTGTCAGTTGAGGTCTATGAGACTATGACAAATTTTATAAACCTTTGAGAAATCTATATATATATATATATATATATATATATATATATATATATATATATAATATTTCTATAATCAGAACCGTACCGTCCTGAATTTATAATTTTAGGATATCCAACTACAGCCACACATTCACTGTGGGCCCACAACCCCACATTAACAAATACCTACATCCAATATAAATGTGTGGCTATGGTTGGACGCCCTTAACTTATAATTTAAGGACATCCTTACTAGAGAACCACCATATATATATATACAGATTTTCTATTATCAGTTTGAACTGACAATAAATATATCAGGACGAAGAATGTTGACCACTGGATTTACATACTTTGACTCAAAGTGCATGCACTTGTCAAAACTTCTTCATAATCTGTGGTCCCCATTTTTCGTTCTGATATATTTATTATCAGTTCGAACTGATAATAAAAAGACTGTATTTATATATATATATTCTTTTATAGAAAGTATATGACAATTTTAAAATTTCAAGAGAGTTATTTATGAAGTTTAAAATGACCAAATCCGATAATTTTAAAATTTCAAGAGAGTTATTTATGAAGTTTAAAATGACCAAATCAGATTGTATTTTAATCAAGTCAAAAAGAAAAGGAAACCATACAATCTCGAGGGTTTCTTGTTCTTTTATCATATTGGGCTCGTTTAACACACTGTATTGTATTGGATTAGATTGCAAAAGATTGCAAATAGTACAAAACAAACTAATTATTATTGCATTGAACCAAACATTATATTGTATTATTCTAATACATTTTAAACTCTTAATACGATATAATACAACACAATGCGACCTACCAAACGAAACTTTATATTACTAGCTAGTATCAATTTTCCTTAACAATTAAATAATAGTTTTTATATTTAAAACTGTCAAGAAAGGCCGACGGCCGGCCACCAGACCACCACCAATTAATAATGACAATTATTTGTCATTACTAAGGATTGAATTTGAGACCTCAAGTCAATAGTTGCAAGTCTTTACCACTTGACTACAACATTTGATATGTTAACAATTGAACAATATTTATGTATAACCTAAATGAGTTGTTAAAAATAATAAATAAATAAAACCTTGTTAGATAAATTTAAATTTATTCAACTAATCAAAATTCTAATTTCAACGATAGACATATATTAAAAAATATTTATTGAAACTTTTAATAAAATTATATTTTTTAAAACATATATATTCGAGTTATTGGTCAATACTCTATGGTCACATTTGGTTACATGGTGTAATGGTAATCATAATGAGAATGAGAATGAGAAAGGAAAGGAAAACTAAGTTTTTTGTTTGGTTGGAACTTTAGAATTAGACTCTGGATCATTATCATTTTGTTTGGTTAACAACGGAATGGAATGGAGTTAGCTATATTTTGCCCAAAATACCCCTAATTATAAAACATTCATAATAACATGATATATTTTGGATAATAATAATAAAACATAAAAGTATATAATATATATATATATATATATATATATATATATATATATATTATAATACATATAATAATATAAATATATATATATATATATAATATTATATATTATAATAATAATACATATATTATATATATATATATAATATAGTACATATATGTAAAATATATATTTATATATCATTAATATAATATATAATAATAATATTATTTTTGGAATGGAGTTCGGGCATATAAGGGTATTTCTGGAATATAAATTTTAGTTTGGAATGGAAGGGCATTCCATTGGTTTTTTGATGGAGTTGGGGCATATAAGGGTATTTCTGGAATATAACTAAAGTGCCCATAGTTGACTTCCGTTAACCCTAACCGTTGACCACAATTTTAACCCACAATGACTAAAGTGTCCCTATTTACCTATTTTATTATTTAAATTAATAATTAAAAAACGAAACAGAAAAGACAAAGAAAACAAATCAATAATATATTATATTATATATATTAAATAATATATATTATATATTTATTAAATAATATATATTTATAATATTTATATAATATGTAATATTTATAATATTATATATATATATATATATATTATATTATATTATATATTTTAAAACATTCATAATATATAATTTTTTTTTATCTTTAATAATTTTTTTAAACTTTTACTTCCTATTTTCAACACCAAACAAAATCCCGATATGGATTTATTTTACAGTAAGATATCGGTTTTTGGGCAAACCGATATTGGATAAGTAAAATTTTAAATTTAATAAATTTACTTTTAAATCATTTACTTTTAAAAATTCAAAAAAAAAATAATTTTAAAATAATTGTTTATTTATTTTGCACCCTCTTGTTTCATACTAAGAGACACGTTAATAATGCAATTACCCATATAAATTAGTAATCTGAGTCTTACATTTGTTTATTAAATTGCAAGATGCATGTTGAGAAATATCTCCCTTGTAGTGAGAGTTGTGTTCCAAATCATGCTTATTACAATTGATGTCACGAATCTCCTATAGGTTATGTTTGGTTGGATGGAATAGAATGACTCCATTCCATTCGTTTGGTTTGTTAAAATGCAATGGAATAGTGATTCCATTGGAATAGTGATTCCATTGGAATAGGGATTCAACCATTTTGGTTGAATGACATTCTATCCAAAAACCAAAGGAATGCCCTTCCATTCAAAACTAAAATTGTTATTCCATAAATACCCTCATATGCCCCAACTCCATTCCAAAAATAATATATTATTATTATATATTATATTAATGATATATAAATATTTTATATATATATATATATATATATATATATATATATATATATATATATATATATATGTATTATATATATTATATATTAATATATTAAATAATTTATATTATATATTTATAATATATATAAAAAATGTTAGTTATTTGTTGACATGTTTTAACTGTCATAAATCCTTGACAGTTAAAAACTGTCAACAAAGTGAAAAACTGTCAAGGATTGTTGACAGTTAAAAATTGTCAACAAATAACTGTCAAGAAAACCATATTTTCTTATAGTGATATCCATCGACCTAACATATATGATCCATTCTCTTCATTGCATTCTCTTCATCCTCAGTCTCGTTATCTTTGGAATCTACTTTTGCAATTTGGTTCTTTTTCTTATTTTTCACAAAAGAAATCAAAAATAGGTTACTCACAATTTAGCCGTCCAAAGTCCAAACATTTTCCACATTTTTTTTTATCCCAATGTTGTTTATTTTTGTTTCTATTATAGCATCTCCAATGTTGTGCCATTTTGTTGTGCCAATGCTAAAATTTAGCATAGAGTACAAAAACCTTCCTCCAATGCAGTGCCAAATGTTGTGCCAAATTTGACATATGCTATACTGTGTGCTAAACACTGCATTGGAGGAAGGTTTTGTACTCTATGCTAAATTTTAGCATTGGCACAACAAAATAGCACAACATTGGAGATGCTATAATAGAAACAAAATAAACAACATTGGGATAAAAAAAAATGTGGAAAATGTTTGGACTTTGGACGGCTAAATTGTGAGTAAACTGTTTTTGATTTCTTTTGTGAAAAATAAGAAAAAGAACCAAATTGCAAAAGTAGATTCCAAAGATAACGAGATTGAGGATGAAGAGAATGCAATGAAGAGAATGGATCATAATTTGGCACACAGTATAGCATATGCCAAATTTGGCATAGCAATAAATGCTTACTTTTTAATTATAAAATAATCATTAAAATAATTTAAATTTAATATACATTAATGATATTTCAATCAAAATTTATTTCATCTGCAACAATTCTACAGAAATTCAATGTTCTTCCATTTTTGTCTTTTCATTTTCTTTTTTTTATTCATCTCCAAATTTCATATCTTCCATTTGTATATACAAAAATATTTTTTCAATGGAAGAGAATCAAAATCTTTCAAAACGTGGAAAATCATTTACAAATAACCAAGATGTAGCCATCTGCAATGCTTGGTTGGCCATTACCCAAAATCTCAAAGAAGACAATGGGAGCAGAGGAAAGAGACGAAAATAATGGCAACATAATTTGTGTTCTAGAAGTGGGTCTGAAGCAAAATAAAAAATAAAAAAAAATCTCAAAGAAGACAATAGGAGCAAGGGAAAGAGACGAAAATAATGGCAACCTAATTTGTGTTCTGGAATCTAGTCTGAAGCAAAAAAAAAAAAAAAATCTCAGAGAAGACAATAGGAGAAGGGGAAAGAGACGAAAATAAAGAATGGAAACAATTCCTAAAAAAAATTAATGAATGCATTAATGGTATTATTTGACTTTTATAATTTTAATTAATAAAATAATAAAAATAGCATTTTAATCAAAATTGTGCATTGGAGTACAATACTAAATTGTTATGCCAAATATAGCATTTTACACTTTTTTAGTGCCAAATTTGGTATTAGCAATAGCACATGTATTGGAAATGGTCTTATAAGACAATTTTTTATTTTTATTTTTGTCTTTTTAAAAAGGGTGAAAAGTTTAGTACTCATTAGTCATTAGAGATGTGACTCTATATTACAACGTGGGAAGTCATCAACCCAGACCAACTGATGATCCCTCCTATGGGCGGAGCCATAAATTCGTTCTTAGAGGGATCAATACATTAAAACGGAAAATTTAGAAGAAGCTAAAGTGTAAGGTTTATATAACTTCATTTATAAGCGAGTATATGATTTCTTTTTATAAAGAAAATTTAATTTTTTGTTAGGGAAGGGACCATGGTCACTGTCGGCCACCACACCCTAAGAGCTAATTTTGCCCAACCATGAACTACCTTGTTTGCTGACCTTAACAACGAACTCATTGATATGGGATGATTACATTTCATTACACATTGATCCTACTAAAAAATAAATGTCCCCCACCCTAAGAGCTAATTTTGCCAAACCATGAGGTCACCGCGCTATGATAAACATTTGAGATGTGGGATGATTACACTTCCACATTGATCCTTCTCAAAAATAAAAGTTTCCCTACCATTATTGGATAGGGTTTGTGGGTAAAAGACAATTATTCATCCTCACAATATTTTAGGTTTGAGTTATTAAATTTTGGCATGTATTCCAATTTGAACCAAACAACTTCAACTGATGCAAAAGCGGTCCAAACGGATTCGGATGATTGCGATTCAAGTGGTGTTGGAAAAAATATTTCAAGCTGAGGCCAGCGGTGAAAACGGCGCCAGAATCCGGTCCCGGACACACCCGTATGAGCCTCTGGAGGATTGTTGCGCATCACTTGCGTGTTGCTACTCACCGGCAGTGTTGGAGCGTGTGAGGGCATGTGGAGCACCTTTTTGGGGCCTGGTTTGGTGTGTGAATTTCTTGGAAGACATGGGAAAACATATGTGAGTAAGTTTTCTTGTTGGGAAAGGTTTTGTTTCGGGAATACTTGTTTGGGAAAGACCTTTCAGGTGGTTTAATTGCTTATGAGAGTCTGATTCCTTAGAGACCAAGAATAGTGACCCCATAAATAGTGAGACTTATTCTTTGGTTGATAACACTTGGAGAATCTAGAGAGACACTTGGGAACATCAGAGAGTGGGTAAATCCGATCGAGGAGTGAGACCCGAGGAGATCCGAAGGAGACCCTAGGGATGTTTGAGGGGTAGAAGACCCAAAGGGATATCTTGGGGGGAGACCCGGGAGGCGATCCATAGAAATATCAAGGGAGGGATCCAAAGAATATATGGGATCTGGGGAGAGATCCAGGGGTGATATTTAGGGGAGACCTTGGAGATATTCGGCGGTGCACTCAAGAAGGACCTAGTGAATGCTATGAGCTAAGAGCTAGGATGTAAGCTCGGCTGTGAGCTTGGGATTGGTAAGGCTCGGTTATAATTGGGGTTTGGGGTTAGAGAAAGAATATTGGAATTGTGTAGTTGTAACGATTTTCTACATAGTGATATTTTTCTCTTGCTGTCCCGACAATCGTAGTTTTTCTCTGTTTGTGTTTTTCACGTAAAATCTTGTGTTATGTGACTGGATTCTCTCATCTTTTTTTTTCTACCAGTAAACGTTATTTGTTTAGTGATGAATATTAGGCATGCGTTTCCGTGTCACCTTTCCCAACACGAGTCATTGCACCATAAGTCGTATATAAAAATTATATTCTCCTGCCTCCCAAGAGGTAATAAAATATCAATAACTCCATTCACACGTGATGGGAATTAAAAATAAGTCTCATAGAGTTAGGGACAGTTTGGTATTGCTTTTGAGAAGTTAAAATCAACTTATTTTATAATTTTGACATAAAATAATGTTTGGTAAAACTTCCAAAATTAATTAATTTATAATTTGGCAAGTTTTGACCGTGATTTTGAGAAGTAGGTGGGGGTTACTTTTGAAAGTGATTATGGAATAATTTATTTCAGCATTTAATGAATCTTTTAAAATATCATTATTATCCTTATGAAATCAAATTAAAATCATTTATATACCTTATTTCATCTTAAAATTAAAGATTTTAATTAAATATTGATTTGATTTACAAACCTTTTAAAAATATTATTATTATTATTATAGATTTTTTTTTTCTAATTTAATTATTCTACTTAAATATTGATTTAATATATATAATTAATGAAAAAAATAAATAAATAAGGATCTAAAATCATGTCTATTTTAATCATTGTAACTAATTTCAGCACTTTTGAAATAAAAATATGGAGAAGTTTTGATAAGTGCATACACTTTAAATCAAAGTATGTAAATCTAATGGTCCACATTTTTTGTCCCGATATAAAATATATCAGGACGAACTAACAATAGAAAAATTATATATATATATATATATATATATATATATCCTTGCAGTTGAGGTCTATGAGACTATGACAAATTTTATGAAACCTTTGTGAAATCTATCTATCTATCTATATATATATATATATATATATATAGTCTTTCTATTGTCAGTTCGTCATGACAATAAATATATCAGGACGAAGAATGTGGACCATAGATTATGGAGAAGTTTTGACAAGTGCATACATTTTGAGTCAAAGTATGTAAATCTAGTGGTCCATATTCTTCGTCCTGATATATTTATTGTCAGGACGAGCTGACAATAGAAAATCTGTATATATATATATATATATATATATATATATATATATATATATAATACTTCTCTAATCAGGATCATCCTCACTTTATAATTTCAGGACGTCCAACTATAGTCACACATTCACAGTCGGCCCACAGCCCCACATTAACAAATACCCACATCCAATATAAATGTGTGGATATGGTTGAATGCCACATGTATATATATACATGTGTGTGTGTATTCTTTTAAAGAAAGTATATGACAATTTTAAAATTTCAAGAGAGTTATTTATGAAGTTTAAAATGACTGGATCCAATTGTATTTTAATCAAGTCAAAAAGAACTCTAGGGTTTCTTGTTCTTTTATCATATTGGGCTCGTTTAGCACACTGTATTGTATTGGATTAGATTGAATTAGATTGCACTGTATTATTTTTATACAATCATGTATTTGATGATATTTTGTATTATGTTGTTTTAGGCTATATCAACTAATACAACCTAATACAATGCAATGAACAGTACAAAACAAATCAAATATTATTGCATTGAACCAAACATTATATTGTATTATTCTAATACATTTTAAACTCTTAATATGATATAATACAACAAAATGCGACGTACCAAACGAATCTTTATAGCACTAGCTAGTATCAATTTTCCTTAACAACCATTCTTCAAATATATTTCTACTTTATTGACCTAATTTCCAATGAAATTACTTTTATATCCATCAACCTAACATATATGATCCATTCTCTTCATCCTCGGTCTCGTTATCTTTGGAATCTACTTTTGCAATTTGGTACTTTTTCTTATTTTTCACAAAAGAAATCAAAAACATGTTACTCACAATTTAGCCGTCCAAAGTCCAAACATTTTCCACATTTTTATCCCAATGTTGTTTATTTTTGTTGCTATTATAAGACAATTTTTTTTTAATTTTTTTTTAGTCTTTTTAAAAAGGGTGAAAAGTTTAGTACTCATTAGTCACTAGAGATGTGACTCTCAATAGTTCAAAGTGGGAAGTCATCAACACAGACCAACTGATGATTCCTCCTATGGGCGGAGCCATAAATTCGTTCTTAGAGGTATCAATACATTATAACGGAAAATTTAGAAGAAGCTAAAGTGTAAGGTTTATATAATTTAATTTATAAGCGAGTATATGATTTCTTTTTATAAAGAAAATTTAATTTTTTGTTAGGGAAGAGGCCATGGCCACTGTCAGCCACCACACCCTAAGAGCTAATTTTGCCCAACCATGAACTACCTTGTTTGCTGACCTTAACAACGAACTCATTGATATGGGATGATTACATTTCGTTACACATTGATCCTACTAAAAAATAAATGTCCCCCACCCTAAGAGATAATTTTGCCAAACCATGAGGTCACCGCGCTATGATATTACATTTGAGATGTGGGAGGATTACACTTCCACATTGATCCTTCTCAAAATAAAAGTTTCCCTACCATTATTGAATGGGGTTTGTGGGTAAAAGACAATTATTCATCCCGACATTATTTTAGGTTCGAGTTGTTAGATTTTGGTATGTATTCCAATGTGAACCAAACAACTTCAACTGATGCAAAAGTGGTCCAAATGGATTCGGATGATTGCGATTCAGGTGGTGTTGGAAAAAATATTTCGAGACAAAGCTAACAGTGAAAACAGTGCCAGAATCCAGTCCCGGACACACCCGTATGAGCCTCCAGAGGATTGTTGCGCATCACTTGCGTGTTGCTACTCACCGGTAGTGTTGGAGTGTGTGAGGGCATGTGGGGCACCTTTTTAGGGCCTGGTTTGGCGTGTGAATTTCTTGGAAGACATGGGAAAACATGTGTGAGTAAGTTTTCTTGTTGGGAAAGGTTTTGTTTCGGGAATACTTGTTTAGGAAAGACCTTTTAAGTGGTTTCCAACTGTTTATGGGAGTCTAATTACTTAGAGACCAAGAATAGTGACCCTATAAATAGTGAGACTTATTATTTGGTTGATAACACTTGGAGAATCTAGAGAGACACTTGGGAACATCAGAGAGTGGGTGAATCCGATCGAGGAGTGAGACCCGGGGAGATCCGAGGGAGACCCTAGGGATGTTAGAGGGGTAGGAGACCCAAAGGGATATCTTGGGGGGGAGACCCGGGAGGCGATCCATAGAAATATCAAGGGAGGGATCCAAAGAATATATAGGATCTGGGGAGAGATTCGGGGGTGATATTTAGGGGAGACCTTGGAGATATTCGGCGGTGCTCTCAAGGAGGACCTAGTGAATGTTGTGAGCTAAGAGTTAGGATGTAAGCTCGGTTATAATTGGGGTTTGGGGTTAGAGAAAGAATATTAGAATTGTGTAGTTGTAACGATTTTCTACATAGTGATATTTTTCTCTTGCTGTCCTGACAATTGTGGTTTTTCTCTGTTTGTGTTTTTCACGTAAAATCTTGTGTTATGTGATTGGATTCTCTCATCTTATTTTTCTACCGATAAACGTTATTTGTTCAGTGCTGAATATTAGGCATGCGTTTCCGCGTCACCTTTCCCAACACGAGTCACTGCACCATAAGTCGTATATAAAAATTATATTCTCTTGCCTCCCAATAGGTAATAAAATATCAATAACTCCATTCACACACGATGGGAATTGAAAATAAGTCTCATAGAGTTAGGGCTCGTTTGTTTTTTCCACTTAAAACTTAATGGGTCTGATTTATAATTATTAAGTTGTTTTGTTTGTTTTTTTAAGTGGTCAAACAACTTAAAAATACTAAAAACAACTTAAAATAAAAAGTAAAAAATCCTGAATTTTCACTTAATTGCAAATCACTGAATTGTATTAAATGCAATCCAAAATCTTTTCTTCCGATATTATCCCCCATATATAACATATTTCCAATTTCATCATAATTATATATGGTATAGAAATATTTATTTTAATATATTAATTATTTTAAATAGCTTTAAAAATAAAAAAGAACCCTAATTATCATATTAGTGTTTAATATCAATACTTTATTATGATATTAGGGTAATGTATTTATATATATATATATATATATATATATATATATATATATATATGTTATATATATGTATTTTAGAGTGTTTTGTGTGAGTTTTCCTACTGCCCATTTTATTTTTTGAAAAAAAAAAATTCTTAGTAAAAATAAGTTCGTTTGTAATCGAAGAAGAAGATCATGATCATATTTGTTCTAAATAATTATTATTTTTGGATAGTTTTTATTCCATATTATATGTATAATTGTTTAATATGGGTATAAATGTAAAATTACTTATTTTCAAACAATTTTACTTTTAAAAAAACAAATGTGTTAACAATACATTCATATGTGAATAATAATAAATAAATAAATTGTCATTCAAGTTCAGATTTCGGTCCTTATTCAGTATTTAGAAAAATTCAGGATTGTTCAGTCTTCAGATAAAAACACAAACGACCTCTTAGGGGTCGTTTGTTTTTTTCACTTAAAACTTAATGGGTCTAAATCATAATTATTAAGTTGTTTTGTTTGTTTTTTTAAGTGGTCAAATAACTTAAAAATACCAAAAAATAACTTAAAATAAAAAGTAAAAAATCCTAATTTTTAACTTAATTGTAAATCACTGAATTGCATTAAATGCAATCCAAAATCTTTTCTTTTGATACTATCCTCCATTTATAACATATATTCAATTTTATCATAATTATATATTGTATAAAAATCTTTATTTTAATATATTGCTTATTTTAAATAGCTTTAAAAATAAAAAAGAACCCTAATTACTTCTCATATTGGTGTTTAATATCAATACTTTATTATGATATTAGGGTAATGTATTTATATATTATTATTTTTAGAGTGTTTTGTATGAGTTTTCCTACTGCCCTTTTTATTTTTTGAAAAAAAAAAAAAAAAACCTTTTCTTTTTTTAGTAAAAATAAAGTTTGTTTGTAATTGAAAAAGAAGATCATGATCATATGTGTTCATATATAATTATTATTTTTGGATTGTTTTTATTTTATATTATATGTATAATTGTTTAACATGGGTTTAGATGTAAAATTACTTCTTTTCAGACAATTTTGTTTTATAAAAACAAACATGTTGACAGTACATTCAGATGTGAGGAAAAAAAAAACAAACTTGTCATTCAGATTTAGGTTTCAGTCACTATTCAGTCTTCAGTAAAATTCAGAACTATTCAGTTTTTAGACAAAAAAAAAACAAACGACCTCTTAGTTTTGATATTTTATTGAGTGCTTCAGCTTATGGTAAAATTTCCATTTTCATTAATGAAAGTTATACCAATAATTAGGAAGCACGAATGATTTTATTTATATAAAAAAAAATTGGGTGGCAATAGCACCACCCTTACTATTTCAATAAAATATAGGGTGGCTCTATTGCCATCTCTCTCTTTCTCAGTCCAACGTGAGGGTGGAGTTTTTGGAAATCAGCATGGGCGGTAGCTCAGGCTCATTTTTTGAATAAAAAGTTTAAAGTGACAACAAAATTTGTCCCATTTGTTAATTTTTTTACGAATTGCCATTATTTTACAGTTGTATTTACCAAACTATTCCAACTAGAACAGAATTTTCCGGAAACAACAAAACAAATCACAAATAAAATAGAAATTTTAGAGGTTAAAACATGTCTTTTAATTTTTAAAGCACAATTTAAGTGGAGACAGGGGGAAATAGTACTTTTTTTTTTATTAACTTTTAAGAGTAACACTAATTTAATAAATTAAGTTTAAACAAAAATATCATAACTTTCCTTCTTTTATTACTTTTTTTGTTGCCATTTTTAGGTTTGATTTTTGTTTTGTTTTGTTTTTTTATTTTATTTAAAAAAAAAAAAAAAAAAAAAAAAAAAACAACTCCATTGATGGTCCTCAATCAATGGAGGTGGAACAGACCTCCGACCTCTAATGGAGATCAATGAAAAAAATGAACCAAATTTTTTTTTTTTTGAAAATTTTCATTTTTATCCAGTTAGTCTCGTAAATTGTAAAAATACCCAATAAGTTTCGAAAACTATAAAATACATCTTGTAAATTAAAAACTAAGTCTCGAAAACACCAAAATAAATCTCGGAAACACCAAACTAAGTCTCGGAAACAACCAATCATATGCTTTAAAAATGTTAGGAAAAAATGAGATGAAGAGACTAGAGAGGATCCAAATTATATATATATACAGCCTTTCTATTGTCAGTTCGTCCTGACAATAAATATATTAGGACGAAAAATGTGAACCACAGATTATGGAGAAGTTTTGACAAGTGCATACACTTTGAGTCAAAGTATATAAATCTAGTGGTCCACATTCTTCGTCCTGATATATTTATTGTCATGACGAACTAATAATAGAAAATCTGTATATATATATTTGTCAGGGTAATTATTTGTATGTGTTTTTGTACTTTATAGATGAAATTCAAATTCTAGTTTTTAACCAATATTAAATTATGCAAGAATTTAAAATTATACATGCCCAATAATTTTAGTTTTTAAATTTAAAAAAAAAAATTCTAAGTAGTTGAAGACTCTCTTCTCATCTTTTTCTTGATCTCATATAATTTCATAACACATAAGCATTGCAATGAATGTGTGGTTAAGATGTAGTTGATTTCCACAATCATTTTATCAACAACCAATCACATGTTTTAAAAAGGTTAAATAAAATAAAATAAATAAGGTAAGGAGATGATCCGGTTCCTGTCATAAAATGGAAGAAACAAAAAAAATAAAAAAATAAGGCTAGGGGTGAGCGCGGTTCGGTTCGGTTCGGTTTTGGCCAAAACCGTATTGAACCGAACACCCTTTTCTCTTGTTCGGTTCGGTTCGGTTCGAACTGTATTGAAGGCCAAAACCGAATTGAACCGAACACTCTTTTCTCGGTTCGGTTCGGTTCGGTTCAATTCGGTTTTGGGCCTATTGGGCCTCCGGTTATTTTTTTTAGAGTGGCGATATTTGCACCCCTTCAAAACTGTATGTACACCCCTCTCGTAAGCGCACCCCATTAAAAATTTAAAATAACCCTAGTTTGTAAATAAACCCCACTTAATGACAAAAATATCCTTTCTTTAATATTATTGTATTGTATTTTTATAACTACACACCACCTATACCTATTTTATTACCTAATCAATTTTATTATTATTTAAAAATTAGTTATTTTATTTCAAGAGAGTTTTAAACTAATTTTATTTATTAGTGTTAGATTAAAATAACAAAATTGAAGATAATACAATAAAAAAATAAAAAAAATAAAAAAAGAAGGCAATTGCCTTTGCTGCCAAAAAGGGCCGATGACAGTAAATTAAATCCCATATAAAAACACACATATACAAATGTGTGTGTGCCAAAGGTAATACACAGAGTTTATACATGTTGCCGGTCGGTGTAACACATAGATATAGAAGAAAAAAAAAATAGAGAGGGTAGAGAACTAGTGGCAGAGAAAAATTCATAGACGATTCGAATTTGTATTTGTAATTAGTATTTGAAAGAGAAATTAGGGTTTAAGAAAATAGAAAGTGTTATATGAGATAGGTGAAAATTAAACAAATAATTTGTGGGTGTACTTACAAACTATTTTAGTATTTAATCCTTTTAGTTAAGGGTAATATTGAAATTTTAAAAATATAATAATTTAGGGTGTACAAACCGTTTTTGAGGGGTGTAAAAATCGTTACTCTTTTTTTATTTTTATATTTCTTCATTTCTTTTTAACCTTTTAACAACTGCGATTGTAATTGGATCTATTGGGCTTCATATCTCTTCACATAATGGAATTACTTTGCAAGGGTAAAAAGAGAGAAATAAAAAATAAACATAAATGATTTATTAAAACAAAAATTAATGAATTAAAAAAATAAAACTAATTACAAATTTATTTATATGTCGGTTCATTCGGGTCAGTTCGGTTTTGAATCTTCAAAACCGAAACCAAACCTTATTCAATTCGGTTCATTCGGTTCGAACCGAATTGAACCGAACTCACCATCAAAACCGAACCAAACACCCAATTTCGGTTCGGTTCGGTTCGGTTCGAGTCGGTTCCGGTTTTGGTGCCCACCCCTAAATAAGGCAAAGAGATGATCCGGTTCCTGTCATAAAATGGGAGAAACAAGAATATCAAATTTTTTAATGGTCAGATTCTTTCTGTTCCATATGACTATATGACACACATAATCCAAAACACAATGTGAACCGCAATAACGCTTTTGTTTTATTATCATATGATTATATCTCTAACTATTATTATTATTATTATTATTTTATATGAGGTCAACCATTTGTATATTGTCTGATACACAGCTCGTGATTAGCGTAACACCAAAACACAGTAGATCATGATCACGATCTAATACTAGAAAATAATTGAGAATTTCAAGGTTGCCTTGTGGTAAACAGAACCGATCAAATGACCACATGACATGCACTCAATTAATTACAAATTTATAATGCATTACATTAGGCTAGAGATGGCAACGGGGCAGGTCAGGGTCAGGGAATGCTTTACCATCCCCATCCCCATCCCCATCCCCGTCTCCATCCCCGCATTAAGAGAAGCAGGGTTGAGGGCGAGGATTCCCCGTTGGAGGGGTCTTTCCCATACCCGCCCCATTCCCCGTTTAATATAATTATATATTTAAAAATTACAATTTAAAACAAAGAAAAAAAAGTATAAATTCAGTTATATATTATAAATATAATATATATATATATATATATATATATATATATATATATATATTGACAAACGTGGTGTCAATATATATATATATATTCAGTTATATATTCCAACAAATCACAACCTGGCCAAACGATTAAAAATATATATATAAATTCAGTTATAAATATAATATATATATATATATATATATATAATATCGAGGCGGGGATGGGGTGGGGAGTGCTTCCTCTGTCCCTGCCCCGCTTCAACTTCGGGGACAAGACTTTGTCCCCGTCCCCGTCCCCGAATATTATCCTCCATCCCCGCCCCGTTCGGGGCACCGGCCCCACGGGGAATATTGCCATCTCTGCATTAGGCACATGCAAATTTTTTTAATATATACATCGATGTTATACCAAGAAAATAAAAGTGTCAATGGCATCTTGCCAATGTGGTGTGACTCTCTAATGGGAGGCTCCACCACCACAGTTCATCGCCCGGCATGTGTATATATATATACAATTTCATTCCTTGTCCCACCTCATGTGTGGGTGCCCTCTCTCCCTTGTGGGAGTAGTTGTCTAGGCTGTGGCTAGTAGAGTCCAATTCTCGTAGGGTCCTGGCAGTTGTTGTAATTTCAACCAAAAAAAAAAAGTAAAAGATAATTGGTAGTCTTACCTGTCAAATGTACACAAGAAGTTGAGCTAATCATATCATATATTTTGTAAATCACTCGTGAATATTTAAACATTATTATTTTTTTTAATAAAACAATAATAATAATATAAAAAGAGTTACAGCTTACAACCAATAATAAACATGTTTGAGTTGGTGCAACGTAACCCTTGTGCCTTCAGAATCATAATTTCATTTCCTCTTTTGTTTAATAGAGTATCTATTGGTATCCATCTCGAATAATATTGGCAGTTACTTTGGCTCTTGGTTGAAATGTGGATGGATACATTTTTATTGGCTTCTTTGAAATTAATCTAATTAAATTACAAATGGTTGTGAAATTTGTCATTACAATTATAATTAGGAAAATACCAATGACGAAAGCTTTCAAAAAAATGTCTAATCCTGAATTAATAGATATTGTAAAAAAAAAAAAAATTATAATTAGGAAAAATTCAAATCTATTCAAATTTTGAATTTTGATCATGCATTAAAAAAACAATGAGATCTGTCTTTTTATGTATATAATAATAAGGGCAATTACCAATTAGATCCTGGACTTTTTAAAAAATTCCAAGTTGTTTGCGACTTTTACAAAAGTGACCAAATTGGTCATTATGTGTTTCTTAAGTGACAAATTAGTCCCTCTAATTAAGTTCCGTCAGTCAACTTTACCATGTAGGGGTAAAATTGTACTTTACTCCTAAACAATATAATAATGACACATGCACAGTTTTTTTTTTTAACACAAGTATATGTTTGTTTATTTTATTTGTGGGTTTTGATTTTTGAATAATTTTGACAATAGTGCTTGTATGATATTAACAAAAAAAAAAAAAAACAATTATATAAAAATGGTAAAAAGAGTAAACTGGGAATGAATGGTAACTTTGTTTATAAAATAAGGGTATAATTGCATTGTATTATTACAATATTTTAAGATTTTTTTTTAAAATTTATTTAAAAAGGTACAAATGGTGTTTCATTAATAATATTTGGATTTTTTTTTTTTTATAATTATAATGGTGATTTTAATGTACAAAATACAAAACAACTTTACTATAATATGACAAATATAGGGTATTTAAGTACTTTAACTAAAATTGTTAAAATCAAGTGTTATATTTAACACCGTTAAACCATTAGAGAGACCAATTTGGTCACTTCTAAAAAGAGAGGGACTAATTTGGCACTTGGGAAAAATGTAAAGACCAATTTGGTCACTTTTATAAATGTTGCAAACAACTTGGAATTTTAAAAAAAAAAAGTCCAGTACCTAATTGGTAATTACCCTAATAATAATAATTTTGCAAAGAAAGACATATAATAGGTCTTTTTATATTATTGATGTTGTCCTTTTAAAAATAAAATTCCGCATCCAAATAACAACTTGTTATTAACACAATATGGATGGAAACATTTTTATTGACTTCATTGAAATTAATCTAATTAAATTACAAATGGCTGTGAAATTTGTCATTTAATGGATGTGAAATTTGTCATTACAATTATAATTAGGAAAAATTCAAATCTATTCAAATTTTGAATCTTTTGATCATGCATTAAAAAAACAAGGGGAATGACTCGACCAGGTAGGTTAGCCGAGCTAGAAAAAATAGAAAATCGATTCGATACAAATAAGTTGAAAAGAAAGTAAAAAGTGAGATCTTCTTTTTATATATGTATATAATAATAATAATCTTACAAAGAAAGACGTATAGTAGGTCTTTTTATATTATTAATATTGTCCTTTTAAAAGTAAAATTCGGTATCCAAATAACAACTTGTTATTAACACAATATGGATGGATACATTTTTATTGACTTCTTTGAAATTAATCTAATTAAATTACAAATGGTTGTGAAATTTGTCATTACAATTATAATTAGTAAAAATCCAAATCTATTCAAATTTTGAATCTTTTGATCATGCATTAAAAAAAACAATGGGAATGACTCGGCTAGCTAAGCTAGCGAGCCAGAAAAAATAGAAAATCGATTTGATATAAATGAGTTGAAAAAAAAGTAAAAAGTGATATCTGTCTTTTTATGTATATAATAATAATAATCTTACAAAGAAAGACGTATAGTAGGTCTTTTTATATTATTAATATTGTCCTTTTAAAAATAAAATTCCGTATCCAAATATCAACTTGTTATTAACACAATATGGATGGATACATGTTTATTGACTTCTTTGAAATTGATCTAATTAAATAACAAATGGTTGTGAAATTTGTCATTTAATGGATGTGAAATTTTTCATTACAATTATAATTAGGAAAAAATTAAATCTATTCAAATTTTGAATCTTTTGATTATGAATTAAAAAACAATGAGATCCGTCTTTTTATGTATATAATAATAATATTCTTGCAAAGAAAGATGGATAGTAATTCTTTTTATATTATTAATATTGTCCTTTTAAAAATAAAATTTTGTATCCAAATAACAATTTGCTATTAACACACTAGAGATTGATACATTTTTATTGACTTCTTTGAAATTAATCTAATCAAATTACAAATGGTTGTGAAATTTGTCATTTAATGGATGTGAAATTTATCATTACAATTATAATTAGGAAAAAATCAAATCTATTCAAATTTTGAATCTTTTGATGATGCATTAAAAAAACAATGAGATCTGTCTTTTTATGTATAAAATAATAATAATCTTACAAAGAAAGACTTATGGTACGTCTTTTTATATTATTAATATTGTCTTTTTAAAATAAAATTCCGTATCCCAATAACAACTTATTATTAATATAATATGGATTTAGGCATTTAGCTACTATACAACATTTGTACAATTATAATGGTCAGCAGCTATGAGAGTGATATTCATTCATTTATTTATTTATCTTTTTATTTTTTATAATTTTGATTTTGGTAGACCATTAAGTTAAAATAAATCATCTATAACAATACAAAACCTGTATAGCAGCATAACTCAAATAGTCAAATAATGTGAAGAGAAATTATATTTATACACGTGAGAGTGACATATTCACCTGCAACCATGGATTAGGAGACGAATACAAGTAACAATCGTAATGACATTTTAAAGACAACACAACAGTTTTGATCGTGATTGTTATTAATATGTTATACTTTTAAGATGATACCTAGGTGAGGATGTCAATATATGATAAAGTTTGTCATAATATCTTAATCGTTATCTCATTCTCATCGGGCAAATTTGTCATAAAACCTCAATCGCGGTCTCATCTTCATTTGGCAAGCAGAATATGATAGAATAAGATTTGATATTAAGGAAAATGAGATTGAGATTTGATAGGATAGAATTGAAACGGTATCCTTTATTTGGTGAAATATGGAATTGGATTGAATATGTAAAATACAATCATTTAAAATCAAATCAAAACATTTTTACAATAACATTTTTTTTATTTTAATATTCTGTATAATGACATCATTTTATTATTTATATATATATAAGTCATTTATTATAGGGTGAAATTCATTTTAGTCCCTCTAGTTTGACCTAATTAACGAACTGGTCCCCCGGTTTTGAGTATTATCCCGTTAAGTCCTTCTGTTAAGATTTCCGTTAAAAAAGTGAATCTGACAGGGTCAGAGGGTCAAATGACCCTGCTGCCCCTGATTAAAAAAATAAAACAAACAGAAATGATTAAACAAATAAAATTAAAAATTAAAAAATATATAAAACTAATTAAAACAAAATAATAAAATTTTCTCTCTCTCTCAAACAAAACCCATTTTATCTCACTTATCTATTTTCTTTTTCTTTTTTTTTAAAGTACCCATGAACACCCAAACCGAATTTGCTGCACCTATACACCAAATTACATAGCTCAAATTGCAGCAAAACTCTCTCAGATTCAAATTGAACCCCACAAAAGATACATAACCAGATTCAAATACATCCCCAACAAAAAGAAAAAAATCGAAGAACAGAGACGCAAATGTCAAAAATGCAAGTCTCACAATCACCATCATAAACAATCATCACTTCCAACCAAACCGGCGACCATCACCACGCCGTCAACGAACCGGCGACCGTCGCCGTCGCCATTGACGAACCCAGAAATATCCTCCCACCACTAAAATCCAACCCAAAACCCATCCCACCACTAAATCAACCAACCACCACACCCAGTGAATCGCAAATCACTCAACCACCATCACCAAACCAAGAGAGATTATAAACTTGAGAATACAAAAATAGTAATTACATTATCCTAGTTACTGAACAGAACCCAGAGAGATTGAGGTCGCAAATCACCCAACCACCATCACCAAACCTGAAGCAGAAGTTGAGGTCGAAAGGTGCAAGAGACCTGGGTGAACCGAATCCAAAATCCAAAATCCATCACATCTATTCTTCATCTTCACCACATCCACTAACCACTTCAAAAAAAAACCCATAACCTGGATTCAAATAACCCAAACCCAAACACCCAAACTTAGAAATCCAACCCAGAAACCGAAAAGTGAGAGATCGAGAACGGCGAACGGAGCCGTGAACGGCGAAGGCGAACGGAGCCGTGAACGGCGAAGGTGAACGGAGCCGTGAAAGGCGAAGGCGAACGGAGCCGTGAACGGCGAAGGCGAACAGAGCCGTGAACGGTGAGCGGTGAACGGAGCCGTGAACGGCTAACGGAGCCATGAAAGGTGAACCGTTCAGGAGAGAGAGAGAGAGTGAGGGATCGAGAGAGAGAGAGAGAGAGTGAGAAGAATTTTTTGGATGGGTTTTAAGGTTTTGATCGAACCCAATTGGGGTTGAAGAAAAGAGGATTTGTGGGTTTGGGTTTAATGGGGCGATGGTGTGTTTGGGTGTGAAGAAGAAGAAGAAGAGGAAGAAAGAAGAAGATGGAGAGAAATCGTGAGATAGAGAGGAGAGAGAATGGTGTGATAAATTTTTTATTTTATTTTTATTGTTTATTTTTTAATTAAATTAATTAATAATTACTTTTTAATCAGATTTTTATATTTATTACGTAAGTTACGATTTTACCCTCACAATTTGGACGGAATATTTGCAAACCCTAACGGAATTGGACGGCAGGGACTGAAATACGAATTTTTGGAAACTAACGGGACCTGTCAAGATAAAGCTGAAAACCGGGGGACCAGTTTGTCTATTAGGTCAAACTAGAGGGACTAAAATGAATTTCACCCTTTATTATAACTATTATTTTTAAAAAAATACATGTCTTGTCTCGGGTTTGTGAAATCCCATGCATGATGCCTCAGGTGCATACTAATTGCTACTTGCGAGCTTCTTTCTATGCAGAATGGCCGAAGTAGCTTCCAATTTGGCCCAAACAGTTTAATTGGGCCTTTGGACCAGTTTCATTCCACTTCACAATTACTTTTTGTAGAATTACAATATTATCATCCTTAATTCCTTAGAATTGCAATATTGGCATCCTTTTATCATGTATTCTCACTCTATTCGATACTTTTGCTTATAAATTTGTAAAGGCTACTGTTATATATATATATATATACAGTCTTTCTATTATCAGTTCGAACTGACAAAAGATACATCAGTTCCTTGCATGTGGGCCATTGGATTTAAAAGATATTTTGACAAGTGCATACAGCCAAGTGAAAGTATTTAAATCCAATGGCTCACATGCAAGGAACTAATATAACTTTTGTCAGTTCAAACTGATAATAGAATTTCTGTATATATATATGGGGCAGGATCTATGGCCCTATTTTTTTACACAATTTTTGACACAACTTCTTGGCTATTGGATATTGCTTCTTTTAATGGATATGATTTAATCTCTTTTATCTTTCCTTATTTAATGCAGACATTGTCTCTCACCTATTTAATACTTTTATCTCTCCAAAATATTATTTTATTAAATTCTCTCACCTTATTTAATTGTCATTTTTTTATTTTTTTTATTTTTTTTTTTCCATTTTTCCTTTACATGATTTTTTTTTTTTTTTTTTTTTTTTGCTTTACCTGAAACTAGAAAATCATGGTGTGACTTATATATATATATATTATATATATATATATATATATACAATTTTTCTATTGTCAATTCGAACTGACAATAGATATATCAGTTCCTTATCTGTGCGCCATCAGATTTAAATACTTTGACTTGGCTGCATGCACTTGTCAAAGCATCTTTTAAATCCAATGGTCCATATGTCAAGAACTGATATATTTTATATCAGTTCGAACTGATAATAGAAAGACTATATATATATATATATATATATATATATATATATATATATATATACAATCTTTCTATTGTCAGTTCGTCCTGACAATAAATATATCAGGACGGAGAATGTGGCCCACAGATTATGGAGAAGTTTTGACAAGTGCATACACTTTGAGTCAGAGTATGTAAATCTAGTGGTCTACATTCTTCGTACTGATATATTTATTGTCATGACGAACTGATAATAGAAAATCCGTATATATATATACAGATTTTCTATTATCAGTTTGTCCAGGACTTTATTGTTAGAACGAAGAATGTGAACCACTAGATTTACATACTTTGATTCAAAGTGTATGCACTTGTCAAAACTTCTCCATAATCCGTGGTCCACATTCTTCGTCCTGATATGTAAATCTAGTGGTTCACATTCTTCGTCCTGATATATTTATTGTCAGGACGAACTGATAATAGAAAATCAGTATATATATATATATATATATACAGTTTTTCTATTATCAGTTCGAACTGACAAAAAATATATCAGTTCCTTACATGTGGGCCATCATATTTAAATACTTTGACTTGACTGTATGCATTTGTCAAAGCATCTTTTAAATCCAACGGCCCACATGTAAGGAACTGATATATTTTATATCAATTTGAACTGATAATAGAAAGACTGTAATATATATAATATATATATATATATATATATATATATATATAAATGAAACTATCAATTGAATTTGGACCTAGATGGTGTAATTACGGCATTACGGTGACTCGAATCTAGGCATTAATTGTGTATACAAAGACCTACCGGTTTGTATTCATTTACAATTGTTTATAACTTTAAACATATCTTTTGATTCAATTTCAAGAATTGGCGGGTTTATCCTCCATGTTTGATCTTTTATTATTATCATTATAAGTATTAATCAAACTCATAGGGTACAAAATTTAAAACAAAACGTTAACCTCAATTAATACATACATACATCTAATAAAGACATACATATAATGATATAAAGAGCATAACGCTAATAGATTTCGAATGACACTCTTGGTCTTTTCTAATATAGCTATGAAAACATATGAAGTCTTTTATTCATTTTACCATTTATTATTATATATATATATATATATATTATATATATATAAAGAATTTCTCCAACTAAACACTAGCATTAGTAATATAAATTTTTTTTGTCTGATAATTAATCATATAAATTTATAATTTTCCTTATTTTTTTATCTGGACACCTATAAACAAAATTAGCTCAAAACCCTACTCATTTAGAATATTTTATGTATTTAGGAGTTAGAAATTAATTTTGTGAATAACAAGAAATAAAATAACAAATTTGTTTTAATAATAATAAAATTGATTAAATAATAAAATAGGTGTAATTGTAAATGGTGTGTAGTTACAAAAATATAATTAAAAAAATACAATAAAAATGGTGTATTTTGGCTATAACTGGGGTTTATTTATAAATTAGAGTATATTTTTTAATTTTTAATAGGGTATACTTACGAAAGAGGTGTACATATAATTTGTAAGAAATGCAATATAGTCAATAATCACTATTTTGGATTAGGCTACACTAGCTTCCAATTCGGCCCAAACAGTTTAATTGGGCCTTTGGGCTAGTTTCATTCCACTTCACAATTAATTTTTGAAGAATTGCAATATTGGCACCCTTATATATATTTTATTCACACCCCAAATCAATATTTGTTCACGTTGATTTTGGGAAATTTAGTCAGCAATGACATGAATGCAGATCGGCACTTGAGTAGATCTTGAAATGCAATAAGGTCACCTACCTGATATGTGTGTAATTGTAATGAATATAAAAGATGGAGATAAAAGAGTGTTGAAATGGAAATAACACAAGTATTTTTATATGGAAACCCTAATGAAGGCAAAAACCACAGTCGTTATAAACGACAGAGAAAAGGTTCTTCACTGTATAAAATATGGCTACAATGATGATGTGCATGCCACATCCCAAGCCATGTTAGGCATGTTAGCACGTTGGAGAAGACCAAGTCAGAAAAAGTAGTTGTTAGGTTGAATAAATTAGGTATTAGTTATGGCTTTAGTTAGTAGCCATCAGGTATTAGTTATGGCCTTAGTGGCCTTTATTTCTGTTGCATGATATTTATGCGGCGGGTTGCATTCTATAGCACCAATTTCCACTTTCTGTTGCATTATTTTGTTATTCCTATTTTGTTGCTTAGTGGTTGTAGTTCGTATGAGTTGTATAGGCTTATATAGCCTGGAGAACATAGGAATATAACATGATGAATTACAACCCAAATATCCTGTCTTTTCTCTACTTCTTCTCCTATCCTACTTTCTGTCAAACTCTTTAATCTCTTTTCTTCTAAATTCTCGTATTTTTTCTTAATTGAAAAATACATATCAAATTACAAGGGATGAATTGCTTGAGTATTGACTATCCTCTCTCTTGCTTCGATACTTATGTTTATACAGGGGCTAGGGTGTTGCCCTATCCCTTGTTGTACAAGTATGAGATATTATTAGGCGAGATCCTAGGGAGATCATATCTTGGCGAGATCCTTGACGAATCGAGAGATCCTTGAGCACTTATTGCGATGTGATCTTCATTCCTTGCAAGGTTTTTTCTTCAGATCTTCGTATTAACCGCGTGATTTGTCAACCACTGGATTGTAGATGATTGATTTGCCCAATATGAGGTCAAGCTTTAAGGAGAATATACCCAAATCTTGATTCATTTATGATGCTTCGCTATTCGTTGTGGGGCAAGTTTGGGCCAACTCCCATTTTCGGTCATTATCTGATGAGCAGCTATTTTAATGGGCGAGTTGCTTCCATCCCATTATGGCTATATATGGTCCATCAGACTGACGTGGATATCTGGTCCCTAGAGATCCGGGTTTCGTGCTGATGTGTGGATTTTAATCAAATTAATCCAAACAATACTTTTGCTTATAACTTTGGATTGATTTTGGACATGGGTGGTGCTAGTAGTATGGCATTAATCTTGTATACATGGACCTACCAGTTTTTATTCATTTCCTCTTACCATTGTTTGATAACTTAAACATATCTTTTGATTCGATTTGAAGAGCAAATTATTGGCGGGTTTATCCTCCACGGTTGATCTTTTATTAGTATCATTATGATTATTAATCAAACTCATAGAGAAAAAAAAATTAAAACAAAAAGGTTAACCTCAGTTAACATTGTACTTTAAAACAATGAAAGAATATATATATATATATGTATATATTTATTTATTTAATATTAATAAAATACGTGTTATGTTGTTAATATTTTTTTATAATTTCAAAATTATATAGGAAATATTTATTTTATTTATAAAATATTATTTAAATTTTTTGTTTTAATTAAAATAAATATTATTGATTTTTATATTAAAATATTTATTGATTTATTAACTATTTTTTAAAAGTTATATTATAATTTTATAATATAATAAAATACAATAAAGTCATATATAAATAATTTAATACGATATAGTACGGTACATCACCAAACACATGTTTGTATTAATGATAATACAGTCCAATACAATACAATCCAATACAATTCAATACAGTGTGCCAAACGAGCCCTAAAGTCTTTCCCTATATCAGGATTTGCATTCCGATCAGTACTTCCCACGATTGATCTCACCAAATCCCAATAGATACCTAAGATATGGTTCAGCCTCGAATTTATGGTTGAACTATTCATGATGTTTGAGAAAACGTTTGACCCATTTAGCAGAGTCTTTAGGGTGCGTGTGAGATTGTTGTTATAATCAATGTGATAAGAGTCCAAATCTGTTGATGTACCCTGCTATCCACTCAAAACCATCAAGCAGACTCCAATAGAAATACCCTTTCACGTTCACTCCATTCCTGCATCATTGCCCAAGTTAGCACCCTATTAAACTAGGTACTCTTCTTGTATTGTTCATATATGAAATGCATGTACGATTTAAACGACTGACTTACTTGATTGCTTTGCGAATTCGATACAAATGATGAACAGTATAGTCGATCCGAGATGGATCGTTAAGTTGCACCTTGAGTGGAAGGCTGTCGTTCCGAGTCTGCGAAAGCCCTGAACCCAGAAGTCACCAAGATAATAATGAATTATACTGTTTTTTTTTTTTTGTTTTTTTTTTTTTTATTTTTTTTATTTTTTTTATGTTATAAGATTTTAAAAATGAAATGGCAAAGATCGAAGAAGCTACAAACCATTCTCAGTAATGTAGATTGCAGGGTTTTCAAATTCTCTCTTCATATACTCCAAAAGTTTTTGCACCCCTTTTGGATAAAGATAGTAAGTCGTCTCAGAACCTCCCATCTACATGAATTACATGTAAAGAAGTTGACACAGAAAAAAATGAATTCCTTAAATAAAATGAAAATTTTCAGATTTACCACATAATTTAAATCCAGTGAAACAATTCCAAGATCTTTGTTTTAACTTTAATTACAGATTCAAAGGAATATAATAATAATAATACTTCCATACCGGTGGACCGATGAGAAGTTGAGAACTCCATTTCTCTCCGCTGCAAAGCACCAAATAAATCATCAGTAATCTTTATATTAAGACATAATTACTGGAAAGCTTTGGTTAATTAATTCACCTGTGAGATTGACGAAAACGTCGGCAGTGGAGCTGACCGGCAAGGCATGGAAATCGACGGGGATGCTCTTGGCAAATATTGCAGTGTAATAATTGAGACCCATGAAATCAACAGATCCCTTAACCAACTTCTTCTCTTTAGAAGTGAACTTGGGTAGCCTTGTTAAAATTAATGCAGAGATTATATGTAAGTGGTGCTTGAGTTTAGCATCACATGAGTCTTTAGATTGAGTCAAATAAGTTATCTCCACTTACTAGTTTGTTGGTGTAGTGGGATGTTGGGTTATGGTGCTATTTTCTAGTTAGTGGTGTGATTAATTTGTGGGCAAGTAACTGTTAATGAGTCATGGGTACTTATTTGTTGGTCATTATTTTCTTGTAATTGCCTATATAAAGGCTTGTTTATGTTGAATGAAATGTCAAGTAAATTCACCCAATATTGTCTTTGTTTTCACTATTTTATTTTGTTATACCTTCACTACCTAACAGTTGTTGAGAGAAGTCTTCTTGAGTGTGTTTAGCCCTTCCAAAAATTATCATCTGGTATCAGAGCCTGGTTGAACCAATGGCTAACAACGGTGGTTTGAATCCCACACACCTCACTATTCCTTTGTTTCAAGGTAGTGGGTATGAAATTTGGAGTACAAAAATGAAGACTCTCTTTATCTCACAAGATTTATGGGAGTATGTGGAGGAAGGCTATGCTACAGAAGGAGTCACAGCAGACGTTCTCAAAGATGTCAAGAAGAAAGATGCCAAAGCCTTGTTTTTTATTCAACAAGCAGTTGCTGAATCCATTTTCCTCGAATTTCAGCAGCAACAAAATCCAAAGAAGCATGGGATGCGTTGAAGAATGGGTACCAAGGCAATGCTAAGGTGAAAACGGTAAAACTTCAAACTCTTCGTAGAAAATTTGAAACTTCTCTCATGAAAGAAAATGAGTCTATGCAAGATTATTTTTGCAATTTAATGGAAACTGTGAATAATATTCGAAAATTTGGTGAAGAGTTAGCTGATGCAAAAGTTGTTGAAAAGATTTTGAGAAGTTTGCCCAGGAAGTTTGATCATGTGGTGGCAGCAATTGAAGAATCAAAAGATTTGAGCATACTAACAGTTGAAGAATTGCTCGGATCACTTCAATCTCATGAAGATAGAATGAAAAGGTATGAAGAGAATTCTGTAGAAAATGCTTTTCATACTAAATTGCAGCTCTCAAAAGAAAATCCAGTGGCCCGTCCGGTGAAGCCAACAAGAAAGGGGTGGAGGCTATTCGTTTCGAGGTAGGAGAGGTGGAAAAATTGGTGGTCGCCCAAGTAACAATTTTCATCGCCCAAGTAACAATTTTCATCACAATAATGAGTCACACTCACGCTCAGGTAACAATTTCCATCACTACAATGAGTCACGCTCAGGTAGCAATTTTCATCACAACATTGAGTCAGGTGATAAAGGTGAAAATTCTTACCAAAAACCTCAATGTTATTACTGCAAGAGATTTGGCCATATTGAAAGATATTGCAGATTGAAGGAGAAACATGCAAAATTTGCCGAGGAGAAAGAAATCGGAAAGGAAGAATCTGAAAATTTATTTTTTGCATGTTATTCGCTAAGGAGTGTGATAACGATGTTTGGTATATGGATAGCGGCTGCAGCAATCATATGACAGCAAAGTTGGAGACTTTTGTCAATTTGGACAAGTCGGTGAATACAACAGTGAAGATGGGTGATGGAACATGTTTGGAGTCACATGGTAAAGGTACTGTGAAGGTAAAATCATGTGAAATTGGCAACATAAAAAATGTTTTGTATGTTCCTGAATTGGATACAAATTTGTTGAGTGTGGGGCAATTTTTATTGGAAGGATTTTCTGTTGTTTTTGAAGATTTGGCATGTTTTGTGTACCATGATAAGAGTAGGAAAAATTTATTGATGAAAATTCCTATGGCCAAAAATAAGATTTTTCCTCTTACTCTTAATGGTGAAATGCATATTGAAGGCATCTTATTGTGATGAAAATTGGCTATGGCATTTTAGATTTGGGCATTTGAATTTTGGGAGCTTGCAGTTTTTGTCTGATCAAAATTTGGTGGATGGAATACCTTCAATTAAACGTGTTGGTGAAGTATGTGAGAGCTGTGTAATTGGAAAGCAACACCGAAATTCCTTTCCAAAAGGAGGAGCAAGGAGAGCTACTAGACCCATCGAATTGGTGCATGCAGATGTTTGCGGGCCTATGCAAACTTGTTCTCTTAACAATAACAAATATTTTGTTGTTTTTGTTGATGATTTTAGCAGGATGACGTGGGTCTATTTTGTCAAGGCAAAATCAGAGGTTTTTTCAACTTTCAAAAAATTCAAAAATCATGTTGAAACTCAAAGTGGAAATTCCTTGAAGATTTTGCGAACAGATCGTGGTGGGGAGTTTGTTTCCAATGAGTTTGGGAGGTTTTGTGAAGAATGTGGCATCTGGAGACAACTAACAGCTAGCTACACACCTCAGCAAAATGGTGTAGCAGAGAGAAAAAATAGAAGTCTTGTAGAGATGGCGAAAAGCATGCTCAAAGCTAAAGGTCTGCCAAATTATTTTTGGGCAGAGGCAATTCACACCGCAGCTTATATTCTCAATCGAAGTCCCACATCAGCATTAGACCATCAAACCCCTTTTGAAGCTTGGAATGGTTGGAAGCCGAAGGTAACTCATTTCAAGATTTTGGTTGCATTGCTTATGTCCATGTTCCATCTCAAAGAAGCAAAAATTGGATGATAACAGTGTGAAATGCATATTTGTGGGTTATAGCAATGAAACGAAGGGTTATCGATTTTTTAATCCACTAACCAAGCAACTAATTGTTAGTCGTGATGTTGTTTTTGATGAGAAAAATGCTTGGAATTGGGATGAGCTGCAATATTCTCCAGGTGTAATTTGTGAAGATGACAGCATAATGGAGCAGGGAGTTCAAAATGGTGATGATTCAAGTTTTTCCACACCAAGACTTGATTCATTTACCTCTACAGGCGTTACACCTCCTTCCTCACCACCAAGAAAAAAGATGAAGTCTCTTGCAGAAATTTATGAACAAACTGAAAGATGTCAGTTTACTCAAGTCACAGAGCCAAACATTTTTCAAGATGCTGTGAAGTACAAGGAATGGTGCTATGGATGAAGAAATCAAGGCCTTGGAAAAACACAAAACATGGGAGCTCGTTGATTTACCAGACAACAAAGAAGTTGTTGGGCTGAAGTGGGTCTATAAGACTAAATATAGATCCGACGGTTCAATTCAGAAATACAAGGCCAGGTTAGTGGCAAAGGGATATATGCAGCGTGAAGGTATTGATTTTGAAGAAACTTTCGCTCCTGTTGCAAGATTTGATACGATTCGAACTGTTTTAGCTTTAGCTGCATATAACAAATGGTGTGTTTATCAGTTTGATGTCAAATCTGCTTTTTTGAATGGTGTTTTGGATGAGGAAGTTTATGTCCAGCAGCCCCAAGGTTATGAAATTGCAGGTGAAGAAAATAAGGTGTACAAATTGAAAAAAGCTCTTTATGGCTTGAAGCAGGCACCGAGGGCCTGGTATGATCGAATTAATGGCCACTTCAAGCTTCATGGATTTCACAGGAGTGAAAGTGAACCTACACTGTATGTCAAATTAAGGGGCAATGATGAGGTACTTATCGTGTGTCTCTATGTAGATGATCTTATCTACACAAGTAATAGTGCTGCTTTAATTGCTGAATTTAAGAATTTTATGATTGGTGAATTTGAGATGACTGATCTTGGTTTGATGAATTATTTTCTTGGATTGGAGGTGAAGCAGAGTGATACAGGAATTTTTATTTCTCAAGAAAAATATGTCAATGACCTTCTTGAGAAATTTCAAATGAAAGATTGTAATCCTGTAAAATTTCCTATGAATACCAATCAAAAATTCAGCTTGAATGACGGAGAGGAAAGAATTGATGGTCATTTATATAGAAGTTTAATTGGAAGTATGCTGTATTTGACAAATAGCCGTCCTGATATTATGTTTGCAACAAGTTTATTGTCAAGGTTCATGCAAAATCCAAGTAAACTTCATTATGGAGCTGCCAAAAGGGTGCTGAGATATTTGAAGGGGACAAGTTCCTATGGTATCTGGTACACTAATGATGTTGATAATTTTCAGTTGTGTGGTTATTCTGATAGTGACTGGGCAGGTTCAGTTGATGATCGCAGAAGCACTACAGGTTACATTTTTAACCTTGGTTCAGGTGCTATCGCTTGGAGTTCTAAAAAGCAACCATCAACTGCATTGTCATCTTCAGAGGCTGAGTATATGGCAGCAACTTCAGCAGCATGCCAAGCTGTTTGGCTGAGAAGAATTCTAGAAGATATGAAGCAGCATCAAAATGTTCCAACAGTTGTTCATTGTGACAATCAGTCCACAATTGCAATGACAAGAAATTCAGTATTCCACAGTCGTACGAGACACATAGAGACACGTCATCACTTTATCAGAGAATTGGTAGACAAAGGAAGCATCAAGATGTCTTATTGCAGCACTGACGAGCAACTTGCAGACATATTTACAAAGCCTTTGGGTTATGAAAAATTTGTGTATTTCAGAGACATGCTTGGCGTTGTAAATTTCTGCATTAAGGGGGAGTGTTAAAATTAATGCAGAGATTATATGTAAGTGGTGCTTGAGTTTAGCATCACATGAGTCTTTAGATTGAGTCAAATAAGTTATCTCCACTTACTAGTTTGTTGGTGTAGTGGGATGTTGGGTTATGGTGCTATTTTCTAGTTAGTGGTGTGATTAATTTGTGGGCAAGTAACTGTTAATGAGTCATGTTAAAGTTAGTGGTAGTCATGGGTCCTTATTTGTTGGTCATTATTTTCTTGTAATTGCCTATATAAAGGCTTGTTTATGTTGAATGAAATGTCAAGTAAATTCACCCAAATATTGTCTTTGTTTTCACTATTTTATTTTGTTATACCTCACTACCTAACAGTTGTTGAGAGAAGTCTTCTTGAGTGTGTTTAGCCCTTCCAAAAATTATCAAGCCTATCCTTGCTATCATTCTCATGATCTTTGGATAATGTCCAGACACTAATGGCTTCAGAAACCTGACAATATTAAGTAAATATCAACCCTGGAAAATCAAAAAAATGAAAAATTCTACGTACTGACCATCCAATTTCAAAGTCCAGTCCTCTTTTGGCAGCAGCCCTATCCTGCGGTGATTTAGAATAAGGCTCATAATATTGTGCAGAAACAGAGACTCCAATCTGTCCACCTTGTTTTGGCTGGAACATGCGTTTGTAGAGTGAAGCAGCAGTGGCATGTGCAAGCAGGAAGTTATGGGCCACAATGTAAGGCTCTGTGGATGAATTTCCTGCTTTACAGGTTTTTCTATCTGAGCACCTGCTTGATGGAGGAAATCCTAAATCATACCCATATTTTACAGTAATCAGTGGCTCATTTATTGTAACCCAATTCTTCACTCTGTCTCCAAATGTCCTAAATAGAATTTTTGCATAGTCCTTGAAATCATCTCTGTACATGCATTAATTATCAACTTTCCATATATATATATATATATATATATATATATATATATATATTTTTTCTATTGTCAGTTCGAACTGACAAAAGATATATCAGTTCCTTGTATATGGGCCATTGGATTTAAATACTTTGACTTGGCTGCATGCACTTGTCAAAGCATCTTTTAAATCCAATGGCCCATATACAAGGGTTCGAACTGATAATAGAAAGACTGTATATATATATATATATATATATATATAACTCCATAACTTGCTAAAAAATTATGGGGTTTATTGTTTTTGTCCATGATTATTATTTTGTTGTTTTGTCAACATATCCATTTTTTGGACAAGATTGCCCTTCTTTACAAATTTTTTTCCTCTCTCTCATTTTCTCATGCCTCCTTCTTCTTTCTCTCCTTCTTCTCTCTCTCTCACGAGTTCATCATCATCTTCTTCTTCTTCTCTTTCTCTTTCTCTTTCTCCTTTTTTTTTTTTCCAGATTTTTTAAAAAAAGTTCAGGTTTTTTTTTAAAGGAAAATTTTCAGATTTTGGAAATTTTCCAGATTTAAAAAAAAATCAGTTTTTTTTTTTTTTTTTTTTTGAAAATTTTTCAGATTTAAAAAAATGTTTGGATTTGAGTGTTAGTTGTTGATTTGTGGTTGTATTTAAGTTTGGGTTGTGGTTGTTTTTATGAATGGTGGGAGTTGTGTTTAGGTTTGGGTTTTGTTGAAAAAAAATTAGACTTTTCGGATTTGATCTTTTTCAAACAAACTTTTCAGATTTTATTTTGTTTAAACACACCAGGCCATGAATTAAACACACCAGACAAACGAATTAAACACACCAGGCAAAATAAATTAAACACACCGAACTAATTAAACACACCAGGTCACCAATTAAACACACCAGACAAAACAATTAAACACACCAGACAAAAACAATTAAACACACCAGAGTCTAGAGTGTTTAATTGGTTTGCACTGGTGTGTTTAATTGATTTGCACTGAGGTGTTTAATTGGTTTGGCTTAGGGTGTTTAATTGGTTTGGCTTGGTGTGTTTAATTGGTTTTTGTCTGGTGTGTTTAATTGGTGGCCTGATGTGTTTAATTAGTCAGGTATGTTTAATTCATTTTGTCCGTGTGTTTAATTGGTCTGGTGTGTTTAATTGGTGGTCTGGTGTGTTTAATTAGTCCAGTGTTTAATTCATTTTGTCTGGTGTGTTTAATGATAATGTTGGTGTGTTTAATTGGGTTCCCCGGTATTTAATTGGTTTACACCTGGTGTGTTTAATTGTGTTGTGTTTAATTGGTCACCAGTAACACAATTAAACACACCGGTCTGGAAAAAAAATTAAAATCACAACCCAACCAATACTCAAACCTGAAATTTCTAGAAATTTTTTTGAACAAAACAAAATCTGAAATTTTTTTTAAACAAACAATACTCAAACTTAACCACAACCACAACTCAAATCCAAACCTAAAATTCGGTGCGTTTTTCAAATCTGAATTTTTTTGTTTAAAAAAACCTGAAATTTTTTTTAAAATCCCTAAAATCAACCACACCCAACATAAAATCTGAATTTTTTTTCAAAATAAAGAAAAAACTGAAATTTTTAAAAAAAATCTGGAAATACAACCCAAACTTAAATACAATCACAAATCTGAATTTTTTTAAGCACAACCACAACCACAACCACAACTCAAATCCAACCTTTTTAAAAAAATTTCAACAAAAAAAAAAAAAAAAAAAAAAAAGGAAAAACTGAATTTTTTGAAAAAATCTGGAAATTTTTTTCAAATCTAAAAATTTTGTTTAAAAAAAAACCTGAATTTAAAAAAAAAAAAAAAATCTGGAAAATCAACCACAACCACAACCTAAACTTAAAAATCTGAAAAAACATTCAAAATTAAAAAAAAAATAAAAAATAAAAAAATAAAAATAAACTGAAATTTAAAAAAAAAAAAAAAAAGTGAAAGAAAGTGAAAAAATTTCAAAAAAAAAAAAAAAAAAAAAAAAAAAAAAAAAAAAAACTGAATTTTTTTAAAAAAATCTGGAAAAAACATGTAAGAGAAGAGAAGAAGAAGAAGAAGAGAGATGATCGTCGGACGACTGACAATCGAAAAACCACCAAATCTGAAAATTTTTTATTTAAAAAAATCTGAATTTTTTTTTTTTAAATCTGGAAAAAAAAAAAAGAAAGAGAAAGAGAAGAAGGAGAAGAAGAAGAAGAATGAGAGAGAAAACGATGAGAAGAAGAAGAAGAAGAGATCAGACGGAGGAGAGAAAAGGAGGAAAGAAGAAGAAGAAGAAGGAGGCATCAGGCAGAAAAGGAGAGAGAGAAAGAGAAAAAATCTGGAAAATGAAGAGAAAAGGAGAGAGAAGAGTTTTGTAAAAAAAATATGGGCAATTTTATCTTCACAGCCCATTTGTTGACAAAAACAATAAAAATGATAATTGGTGACAAAAACAATAAGTCCCCATAATTTTTGATTAAAAAGCCTTATTTCCTCATTATATATATATATATATATATATATATATATATATGAGAGAGAGAGAGAGAGAGGAGATAGAGAGAGAGAGAGAGAGAATTGCAGCCAACCTCCCTGAGGTTTGGCCTTTAACAACACAAAAACAACGTTATCATTAATTGACAATGACCTCCCATACCGTTAGTCAAAGTTAATCAAGTTTAACCGTTGACCGGATTTGGCCGCTACAAATACCTAAATGCCATTAAAAAAAAAAAATTGATTTTAAAAATATATAATATATGAAAACAAATTTGGATCTCCACTGTAAAAAAATTTGAAAATTACAAATTAAAAAAAAAAAAAAAAAAAAGTGTGAAGACATAGGTTGTATCTCTATATTTTCTTCAAATTCTAAATTCTAAAAAATTAATAATCGTACTATCATCAAAATCCAATCCAACAACATTTTCTTCAGATAATTTTTTCTTCTTCCATATGGATTGCCGGATTTTTCTTCATATTCAAGTTTTTTAGATTTATCAAAACTATAAAAAAAATCCGCTCATCCGAATCTAATCTAACAACATTTTCTTCTTCCATTAATGTATTTCTAGATTTTTCTTCAGATTCAAGTTTTTTATATTTTTCAAAAATAAAAAAATAAAAACATGGCCAAAATGAATGGTTAACAAAAGTTACTTATTTAACTACGTTTGTAATGTCTTGGAACCGATTCTACGATGTTACATAATTTCGGTATTATTTTTTTTTTTCAAGACCAACCTAGCTAAAGAGTTATATATATATATATATATATATACAGATTTTCTATTATCAGTTCGAACTGACAAAAGATATATTAGTTCCTTACATGTGGGCCATTAGATTTAAATACTTTGACTTGGTTGCATGCACTTGTCAAAGCATCTTTTAAATCCAATGGTCCATATACAAGGAACTGATATATATTTTTTCAGTTCGAACTGATAATAGAAAGACTGTATATATATATATAGATATATATATATATATATATATATATATATATATATATATTTATATATTATATAGTTTTTTTATTATCAGTTCGAACTAATAATAGATATATCAGTCCTTGCATGAGGACCATTGGATTTAAATACTTGACTTGGCTGCATGCACTTGTCAAAGCATCTTTTAAATCCAATGACCCACATGCAAGGACTGATATAAGTATATCAGTTCCTTTCATGTGACTTTGAATTTAAAATGCTTTGACAAGTTCATGCAGCCAAGTCAAAGTATTTAAATCCAATGGTTCACATACAAGAACTGATATATCTTTTGTCAGTTCGAACTGATAATAAAAATTGTATATATAATAATATATATATATATATGTCAC